>LPNX010128975.1:76219-376105 GCA_001517045.1 Pseudotsuga menziesii
GTCAATGATAAGAAATAAATAGAGGGTGTATTCAATATCCAAATCTCAAACAAAGGAGAGAAGGCTCAGGTAACTATGACCATGAAAAGTGCAATCTGGTCTGCTTGCAATGAAATTAGGGGGAAATATAAAGGAATGAAGCATTGCCACAAAGCTTCACCCAGATCCATCAATTCACATTCCATTCATCCTCTTACAAGGAAATGCTAATCACACACCTAAAGACGTCATTTTCACAAATACCTTGCTATGGCAACTAATTGAATATTCCATATTGGTCATCCGATAAACGGATCTGATATTTCCAAATTTCCAAGCATGTAGACTGCCATTACATTAAATAAATTCTAGATCTATATATATGATATTCTAGAAAAAGAAATGATCTATACATACATTGAGAGTAATTTATGAATTGCATGCAAATATTAGTGTGTTCCTGATTGTTGTTAACTATACAAAAGTATCCATAGTGCACACCACACAACTAAACATACTCACACTACTACATATGGCTCAAAATTCCCACGAAAGTTTGCCACGAAAAAGTTAAAATCGATTTTGTCATGGAAAAACAGTTTAAAATTTTGGAAAAAAATGAAAATGTCCCCGATGATCATCGCTATAGCGATGGACATTCGTCAACAAAGATGCACATAGTGGCTTTGCATGATTTTTGGTGAGGATAAGCATGTTGACTTTGTATTAGAGGGAGAGATGACGAATTTGAGAATAGTGCCCATACACCCTTTCTCATCTAAAAGATCTATCAACATAATTAATACTTTCAAATATAAATAATTTTAAATATAAAGAAATTAATAATTCCATAAGATCCCATCACGGCTTTGACGTGATTTAATTTTTAATATCAATAATTTCTCAATTATAATTAAGGAAATGATACATTACACAAATAATCCATATAATAATGTTTTATATTATCCTTCTTTAGTGAGATCATAATATTTTGATTCACTTGCAAAGGTCTTTTAATCAGGGTAGTGAGTTTATTAACTTATACATATAGAATGGAACTCTAATCTCTACCATGTATTTTACAAAACAACATTTAAAAATGCTCTGGCCAACTTGACCATACCATGGCCCTAGACCCAAAATAATTACGCCGATAGGCATTTTTCCCTGAGGTCCATTTTGTAAAAAAATGGACCTGATTGGTTGGAGGGAGGTCGTCCCTTCCTCTAATAAAAAATTGACACGTACCATTTTGGAAATGTACTTAGGTTGTGGATGATGCAAAAAAATACATTTCATCTTCCATCTGACCAGTAAAAACTCGCCACTTGTTTTCTTCATATCCCACCACCCGACGCCTCTTCCACCCTCTGCGTTTTCCCTCATCGCCTTCTTCTAGGTGCTCTCTGTGCTCCTTCCACACTTCCACCAACTCCCCAACTCTCCTTTGCACCCATCTCTCCCATGTTCCCTCCTGCCAACCGCCCTCGCCCTCCACTTGCATTCTTGACGCCCCGCTCTTCCCTACACCAAACACCACATCCATCAACCTTTCCAGTGCCTCCTTCTCCTGCATCTGAAATTGTCACCATTCCACGAGGAAAATATGTTGGATGGAAGGATAATAACCATTATACTAATGGATATTCACATAATAATCAATTAAACAATATTTTTTAACATCATTGGTAGTCAAAGATTAATCCTCCTTAGAATCTATGTGAGATGGGTGTTTGAAAAACTATTCAACACTTTCAAGTTACCAACAATAAAATCATATAGAGAATATTTTTCCTTGAGCACATTGTGAACATAAATTTTATTCAAAAATGGATTGTAACATTCTGATTATGGTTGCTAGATTTTGGTTGATAGTTGACTATGTCAGCTTCCACACCAATAAGTTTTATTGAACATGTCAAAGGATTGCAATGGACAAATAAATTTATGCATCGCGTGATAATAATTCTAATATATAGGAGTGTCTCATTATAAGTTTGGCATACATCAAGAGAAATAAATTAAAAATTTATAATCATTGTAATAATTAAAAAAATGGGACAACAAAAACTATTTCCGCCATCATTTTCAAAAAAATGTATTATTTCCATGACAAGTATGCCCATAGTGAAAGAAATGATGAGGAGCAATTGGGTTGGAACTAGAATGATTAGTGTATAGATGTAGTGCATGGTCTAAAATTGGTGTGGCAATGGCCCTACACTTGGTGGTTTGACATCAACAGATGATGGGTCTTAATGGAAAGCTACCACAAACACGCTAAATCAAATTAGATTGTGTATGCGATGAGATTGTAGTACTAATGGCTTGAATTCTATATCAAAGATTAGGTTGATGGTGTGGGGGGGGCTTGGGTATATTCCTAGGAGCAACAAATCCTTTCAATGTGTTAAAACTAATGGTTGCTTGATCCTAAGCATGACAAATACCAACCCCTTGAAATTCATGAATGTTAAAATAATTGACATGGAGACCAAGGATGAACTCAACCCATAATTTTTGAAGAAAATACAAGGGAAACTCCCTATACATGTAGGGAATTTTATCAAATATGATAAATCATTAGTCCATCCAAAAGGCTCTCCAATCATGGATTGTGCACCAACCCATGCAAAGATGCCTCTTTCTCGGATCAGGTAGTTGGATGGTTCTAGGGTCAATGAACAATTGAACAATAATCTCTTTGAATATATTCAATTATTTGATAATATCCTTACTAATTCTATCTAAGCAGTACTGTCTCATCCTAACCCTATATTTTGATATATTAGATAATTAGACATAATCATGGTCAATGGAAGCTACAAAGGTGTTAGGTGAGGTGGCCAATGAAATATGGAGTGGCTCTCTTGTGTTCCTAACACCCCAAATTAAGTTTATAAGTTCATATAGACATTGATTAATTTTAGTTTATGGGTCTTGTGGGTGATCAGGGTTTGGATTTTAATAAGGGTTTTGCAAAATTATGGTGAAATAACAATTGCAATTAAATAGTGACAATTTTTGTAATTCTAAATTTCTTAAATCTTGAAAACATAAAAAAATGTCATTTCAAATCAAATATACATGGAAATGAGAGTTTCTCTTTGCAATCTGTCAAGTGATAATGATGGTAATGTCCCTTCAACTTTTTTGTATTGAGATTGGGACTAGCTATCTAAACCAGACTTGTATTGGGAGAGGGAAAACATTATGAGGTGGTTGGGGGTGTAAGAGAAACATAGAATAATAATCATGTTCATTTTTACATGTTTTTACACAGAGGAATGTACATGTGTTCCTAACTCATGCATGCTTAGAAATGCACACACATTTTTAATGCACTTGTTGTTTTCAATTAAAAATGACATGGTAACTTATTCTCCATGTAGAAATGGATTTCCTAGAGTTTCTAAAATGGACAAATCTATTTAGATAAGAAGACATGTACATTCTTGAAGTGAATACACATTCCAAAAGAAACAACAAGCTTGCATTCATGTTTCAATGAAAAAGGGAAGCAACTTTGTGCACCCACCCTGTACATATCTACAATTGATAGACCTTTGGTTGCATTCACATAACTTTGATAGGGATCTATGATGAGTTAAGAAATGTTTCATATTATTAAATATTTTTGGGGAAATAGAGTTTACCTTCACTTCCATTTGCTGTAGATTTGGAGTTAATTGGAATTGAGTAGTACAAATTTGCAGTTGATTGGACTTGATTTGTACCCATGTAGCATTGATTCAGATTCATGCTCAGGTGAGGAAATGATTAGAATTATTAAAATAAAAGTTTTGGGAATAAAATTTCCTTTAACTTCCATTTGTGGTTGATTGGTCTTGAGTTGATTTTTGTACCCACCTAGAAATGTTTTGGATTATTAAAATAAATGTTTTAGAAAAGAAGTTCACCTTCACTTCTATTTGTTGCAAACATGTAGTTGGTATGTATTTTCTTCTACAAAATCATAATGGATTGGTGTTGAGTAGAAGTACCCACTTAGATTTGAATGGGATTTGTACCTTTATTTGTTGCAGATTTGTAATTGAGTGGTATAGAGCTATATTGATCCACCCTTCTATTGAGCATGGTTGTCATTAATGTCAAGTCTAAATGCATTAATGATAAAGGTTGTGGTTTTTGACGACATGGGAGCACTAGGTGGTACAAATGACCCATACTGTGTTCATTTGTTGAAGATAATATGGCTCGTGTCCGTATAAAACTCTTGGATGTGCTAATGATGAACCACTTGCTAATGCTATCCTTGTACATGAATGGTTGGGTCTTGGACCCACATAAATTATGGTATAATATCTCTTAGAGATTTTTCATCCCTCATGAATCCCTAACACTCTTACTCATTAACTTGTACCATGAAGACTCAATGGTTATGTTGTGCACATGGAAACTTGGGTCTTTAAACCCACACATGGTGACATCTCTGCCACATTCTACATGTCTGTCTTTGATTCTCTGATTTCCTAGTACTCTTTATTTTGAGAATGAATAAAGTCTAATGATGTCAGAAGCACTGCCAAGAGACATCTAAGCATTGTTTCAAGTCTTTCTGGAATAAATGGTTTTATATCCATCAATAATTTTAGGCTTGTGATCACCGTTCTGATCACTTTTGCATAGAGTGGCCAAGCATGCATTCTCTTTGTTGTTGACATTATACGGCTGCACATCCACCTCACAAAAATAAGAAAAACTTGGGCCTGTGTTATGCGAAAATTTAGCATGTAATTTGTTGGATCACCAAGAGGGCCTAACAACTGCATTGATGTCAATAGATAATTTCAAAGATCTTCAACACACAACCCTATCGATTCTTCTGAGAAGGCTGCATTTAGGGTTATTGAACCTAACTCTGTCCCCTATTCAACAAGAAACCATATGAGGTACTACAAACAAAAATATAAGTACCAAAACAAACTGATCTAGAAAGGCTATAAAACAGAAACAAGGAAAGTAGGTATTCTTATGGTCTAGAAACATAACAAGCACATAAATTGTTTTGGATAAGTATGATAGCTCTCAAGCATGAATCTGCTTACAAATTTTTTTTCAAACATTGACAAAGCTACCACAGTCATCCATGCTTTTAATGCATTCAACTGAAAATCTAAAAAAGACAAGAGGCCCTATTTGCACGGCTCAAGATTTCTAGTGTCTTTTCTGCTGCAGCTGTGAGTCCTTTGTCATCTGAGTGAGGCCACCAATCTATACCCAATTCTGTTTTAAGGGTTTTGGTATCATAAATATACTTATCTTCACATAATGGATGAAGATCTTTTAAATGGAAATGTTTAACAGTCTGCAAAATTGAATCCATCTCCAACTTTATGAGGTACTCTGAAACTCTCTGAAAGGAACCTGGAGGAATTTTTCGACCTTCTAACTCCCCTTGAAGATGATAATATAAATCATCTACAATCAAAGCATGGAGTTCCATACCATAGCTTCCAATCAAACATAGATTATTCTTCAGCTTTCAAATACACAACATTATATATAGAGAATTACCAAGAATACTATCAAAATTTCATATAGCTAAAGAAGATATGCTACACAATACTGAGGAAAATTGAATCAGATGGAAACATTGAGATAGGTGAACATAATACTTTTTCAGCATCTTACAGTAGGTACATGCCAACATACAACACACAGAATGCTACTGCAAAATCCCATCCCATCCTTCCGCACTCATATATGACTTCAATATTAAAAGTGAACACAAAATGCAAACACAACCCTGAACATTAAATTTCTGTATGCTTCCCTTCTAAATCCCGATGTACAAAACCATGCATATTAACAATCAATATAAGCAAAAGCAGAGAGCAGTACGTATCCTTTGGATCACTGCCAGTGATATTTCACCACTCTTCATATTCCAATGCAGGAAAGCAGATTTTCATAGTCATGCTTCCCACAAGATCATCTCATTTGCTCTCAATTAGGTTCAATATAGCCTCAGCCTGTTCTGGAGTAGTTAGAGATGTTACTATAGCGCAAAGATTCCCCAAGGAGAAAAATGTGAAATCCATGTGAGCAGGTTGAAGGTTCCCAATTAGGAATCCTCCTTGATCAGGCATCCAATTAACAAGCCATGATGGAATTTTCTCTGGATAAATATTGAACTTGTTGACAGCTTCAAGGGTATATTCTTTTGTCTTGTATCTATAAATTTCATTGAGCTTTATCGTATCAATCCAATAATACTCTCTGATATGAAAATCCAGTGCACTTAGCATGCTATTTACAGCCCTCAGTAAGTTCTTTGATCCATCATCAACAATCATTATTTCTCGTGCACAACGAAGAGCAGAGTAGAATAAAGCCTACATTTCGATCCAAAATCCGACGACGCATGGATTTCTCTTTTTAAACTTACCAAAAATCATAAGGATACATTTTTTTTTGTAAATGTGGCCACAAGCGTCGGTGAAGCAATGACTATTCTCATAACCGTCGGTTAAGCGACGGGTTTCATTAGTAAGCGTCGCTTAAGCGACGACGCCTTTAATTGATCAACTATTTAACATGGAAAGAGTCGTCGCATATCCGACGCTTAGGTTCATTTCCTACCCATTAGGCTAGTGGGTATCTATTGAAATCTTCTTTGTAATCCTTATGCCAAAGTTGACAACCAACTAGGGCCAACTAGGCCAAACTCAATTCAAAAAAGCTAGATTTAATTGCGACAAGGATGAAAGATCATACACAATATTAATACCATCAATGAAACCCTAAATAAAAAAAAAATAGATGTCACCTAATTTGCAATATACACAATACAAAAGAGAAACCACCCATTTTCAATGTACAAAGTAAAAAAGAGAATTTTCAATGTAAATAATACACAAAGAGAAACACATTAACTTTGCAATTAAAAACTATATTTTTTAATTCATATGCTAAGGTTCTTTTTGTTGTGATACACTCATTCATTCAATGTATCATAGTGTGTCAAACTATAAATCATAATATTAAGAATTATCACATTAAAAATAATAAAAATAAAAAAATATAAATTATAATTATCACACACCCACTCTTTCTAAATTATAACATTTTGTTAAAAAAAAAATTAGAAAACTTATTGACGGGATAGAAATGGTTTAGTAATTTAGGGCAGCATAAGCTAAAGAGCATAAAAAACCCATAACAATCTATGGTCACCTAAACTTATAGGGCACAACGGATAACAATCTATGGTCGCTGAACCGATAACAACCAGAGCCACGATCCACAAAAACCATCACGAGGGTGAACTGATAGGGCACATCCAAGGTGGTCAGGGAAACTAGATCCCTGCCAAGTTCTCTCTAATGAGCAAGCCATGGATTCCACTAGGATATATCATGACTCTTCTGATCTAATGAGAACGCCATGGATCCCACTGGGAGATCATGACATATCTGCTCTAGTAAAGGGTTAATGTTTATTTCTATAATGCGGGTTGTGGGAGATTTGTTCTTTGTGTTGTGCTCATGGATCCATGGGATTAGGAGCCTAGTATAATGGATAGTGTGAGGACCGGACCTTACGGCCAGGTCTCAAGCCATTCTGAGGGGACCGAGGTATGCATATTTCAGATTCGAACCCTCATTCTTGTGTTTTTTTGAAATGTAGGCTTTCACTTGGGAATATGTTGGAGGGTGTGTATATAGCAGCATAGGTAAAAGAGGTAGTAGTAGTGACAAATATAGAGATGGATGCAAGAATCCGTAAGTTACATACTTATACTTTCATGTGAAATGTATGTGGATTCGACTTACTCCATGATTTCTCACCCAAACTCTAGCTATTTTAATAGACTATTAGCTCTCAGATAAGATAGTTGGATTCACCAGTCGGTTGGTACTTTGTTTTAAACCATTTTAGCTTCTTCTGTTTTCATCATGTTAATGACCCTCTAGTTCATTGATAATAGGTTGAGGTCTACCATCCTGAGGGATTCCTGGAAAGTCCTCTCCTGTTCACCATACAGAGTTATGGGGAGGTTCTCAAAGAATATAATTCATAAGTTCTTATTAAAATTGGTATGCAACTCCAGCCCAATTCTTATCTATATTAATAATTTATATTGTAAAAGACTACCAATTCTTATCTATATTAATAATTTATATTTTACAAGATTGCCACGGGTAAGATTTCATCTCTGTTATGAACTAACTTCCTTCGCTTAGTTAGGAGCTAGTCTTTATCCAGAATGCAAGGTGCAGGGTTTCAAGTTTGGTTCCTATGAATTCATTGCACAATCTAGCTTTACTTAGAAACTATTTCCATTTGTATTAAAATATCTATTTAACTTTGATATAAATTTGTAATCAACTATTATAAATTGTTCCTAATTTTAATAAAATGGCCATTTCATCTTTGGTTGCAAATTTTGCAAAATAAAAAATATTTATGACATATAAACATAATTGAAAGATGTATGATGTTATATTAAAGCTTATGCAATGCTTTTTCTCAGATTACTTACAATGCAGAGGTTCCTCAGATTATTGTTATTACAAATGACCACTCTTTACTGTTTAATGCTTCAACGCCTTGAATTTTATTTGACTACATTTCTGGAGAATGCATACAATTTAATTCAAGAATCAGAATTGGCTTAAATATAGATGGTATATTTTCCTTTGTTGAAAACAATGAACATTTAAATTGTTTGAAATTGTACTAAACTGCCTGCTTTCGGCACAAAATACAAAAGATGTTGTAGAAAAAATTGCAAATTTTGTTTGAGGCAAAATGCTTTTAACTTCATTCCGGAATTGTATTTAAAGATTTAAACCAATTATTTGGGGTGCTAGTTGAATAAGTTACTCAAATATTTTGAAAAATTGATTCCAGGATTTTCAAAGACTAGACATTTTGTTCTCAAAGACTGGACATTTTGTTCTGTCTGTGGCATGGATTCTCGAGTATATTCTCACATGAATAACGTAGCTACAGTAACAGTAAGTCAAGGCTAGCAACTGTATCACAAGAAGTACCATCACATGCCAATAAACAATGACATATGTGTTTCCTGTCAGTGCCCCTACCTAGAATGACCATCACATGGAAATAAAAAATGGCATACCTGTTTCCGATGAGGTCACATGGAAATAAAAAATGCCATGCCCGTTTCCTATGAGTGCTCCTCGCTAGGCTGGGCATCAACCAAGGTCACTACTCTTCGCAAGTGTAATTATTTTGTCCAAACTTAGCAACTGAAGTCTTGCTGAGTTTTGTCATGTTTTCCAAATCTCTTAGACTATACTCAAGTTTAAGTTCTCTTTTTTTTTTAATAAGCAGTGTTATAATTGAGTCAAAAATTGCAAGCAGTCTATTTCCATAGTGTAAGATTGCATGTTTTGCAGAATGTTTTGAAATGTCTCAAACTTTCTTCAGGAAAATGTGTATTTACATGTTCTCTATGTGAAATATTTATAATTACTGTAAGATTGCATTGAATTGATTCCCTAATATTACTGATATTCTGATAGAATGTTGGTAGTTTATGAGTTTATGCAATTCTGTTTATGCAAATCAAGGTAGGAGACCAACTTTTGCAGGGTGTGTAGAAAATTAAGTTAACCTTGGAAAAAAGTTTGTAAAGAGGCATCTGTTGTCTTCCATATGATTGCACTAGATTCATCAATCAATAATTTCAATCTTCATTACAGTGTCACGGTCCAATCTTATTTTTAAGAATTTAATTTCACATGCATTTGTTGTTAATTTCAATTCATCAATGTTGTTGAAACATCAGTCCAATCTTATTTTTAAGAATTTAATTTCACATGCATTTGTTGTTCATTTCAATTCATCAATGTTGTTGAAACATTCTTGTTCATTATTTGAAGGTTAACATGGGGTGTGATTTTTAAGTACACAGAATGTAAGTGTTTGTATTGAGTGTAAAGTGAAAAGAAAATGAGTGATAAACTAGACTCTCATGACTACATGAATTGGTGGTGCCTTTCATGATATTTTGGTAGAGAAGGATTATCTAATTAAAATCTTAGGTTCTAGTAGTGAACTTCATCACACATCTCACATACATAAAACAATGGGATGGGCATGGTTGTGGCAATGCGGTTTGAGAGCCTTGGTGAATGAATTATCAGTATTTTGGCTTTTCCTTCCATTCTCACTGAAAAATTTCCTGCTCTGCCACCTTTGACACAAGGGGGTGTGGTAGGACAAAACAAAATCAAAACTCTGTATAGCAAAACCACTTCAGGCTGAACTAAGATGGCTGAACCCATTCTCTTATTATCCTGGTAAATTACACAGAGCAATAATCTGTTGTTTGGCATTTTCTCGAACACTGTTTGCTCTTTGTTGGACATGTGGGTTATGGCCCACTACTATTCTCAGCGATTTAGTCGTGCAATCCCAACGTTATTTTAGAAAGTCAGTCACAAAATGGGATTATAGTACACAGCTGATCACTCGAGCATTTCCTCTTTGGAACAAAAATTGTCATACAGAGGCAAATGCAACATCCACTACAACTAGTTGTAGGTGCACACATTGACTCATTTCTCAGTGTGGGAATTACTAATAAATTGACAAAAATGAAAATTCAGATCCCTCTCATGAACTCCTTAAAATTCTAGCTTATCAAAAGAAAGTGAAGAAGCTGCCAGGGTTTGATGAAGTTGAAGATAAGCCTGTTGTATGTCAAGGTATGAATTAAGGAGGAAGGAATGATGTTCATTCTCCATTCTATGTTTCCTTGTTGATTAATAATTAATTGCTTCATAATTGCTGGACTCTAGTGCTGCATGTAATGTTATGCCTTTGAAAGTTATGAATTAGTTGGGATTTCAAATTACAAGACCTTACAGAAATTCATGTGCCATAAATTCTGTTACTTCTTAAACCCTCACTTTTAGTGTTAAAGTCCAATCTCACAAGGTGAAGAGCCAAGAACAACTCAAAGAGGTTATCCATTATCACTTTGATAACTCTCACCTACTCTTTAGGTTGATTTTCTCCCCAACACAAGGGAGTAAACCCTAATGGAAACCGTCTAGGTCTTAGATATGGATTTTAAAGGATTTATTAGACTTTATGCCAATCTGGATTAGGTGGTTTTCAATGGTGTCAATTCCAGATTTATTGAGGTGCAATTAGCAGCCCACTTATCAACTATTCAAGGGTAAATTAGGGTGATCAAATGATTATGATACTTCACTTAAGCTTCCCCAACAGCTCTTCCTGCTTTGACTTGTCATAACCTGCTTGAAGCAGCAAATTTAGTGAAAATAGTGCTTCATCTTCACATTCTTTTCCATCAAGAACAAAAATCACAGCTTTTCACAGTGCCCCGACATGCATGCTCAAAAGGGATGTCAATATTTTCAGCAAAATGCTTGATTGCCCATCCTTCAATACACAAAAAACTAACTGCTCACAAAGTGTGAGTAATGAAGTATCTTTAGATGTCTGCTCTATCCAAAATGTGTCCTCTCTTGAAACTGGGATCTTTCTCAGAGACACTTTCCACAGACCTGCCTGGAGCAATGATAAAATTAAAGACAGCCATGTACTATGCCTTAAGAATAACCAACCCCTTTCCTTCACACTATGCTCTTTGTATAATGTTTGAAGCTAAGAGAGTATATCTAGAATGATATTTTCCAACTGTAATAGCTCACCTGTATGGCCACAATGAACATTATGGCACATAATTCTACTAAAACTTATGAAGTATTCAATTTCAAGCAACTTGTCTCTTCCCAATTCAGGACTCCATGGCAAAGCACGAGCTTCCTTAACATCAATATCTGATAGAGTGATCCATCCAAGTACAAAACAATATATTTCAAGTATAAGCTCATGCACTTGGGAAGCTTCCCTATTCTACCACACTTCCAAAATGCGACGAACAACATAATAGAGATCATACCAATTTAAACCCAGATCTTGAAGAAATTTGTGTTCTATAATACACCAGTTATGAACCCCACTAACGTCAATCAGTTGCTGAAAGAGATCAGCCATTCCATGCTCTTATGTGACTCCCTCATTCACATTTATAACACTTTGTACCACATGATATACCCATGATTCTAAATAGCATGTTCCTGTGGGAAGATGAAAAGTTCCTCCTTGTGTAATCTGTAGTAACTTATTTCTTATATTGAACATCAAACAGGATGGGAAGGTTGTAGAGTGAAGAATCATGTGCCGAAGAGTCAACATCAGTATTGAAATTAGCAAAGACCAGCAAACCAATTGTGTGATGTTAAGTTCCACTGGAGGACAACTTACATTGCTGAGGGTAGAAAAAATATTCTCTGGCATTTTGATTTTTTCAAATGCATTTGAAGAATGAAAAGCCATGAGAAGAACTTCCAAATGAAATAGGGATAGAATACTTGCACAAACTTCTTAGATATTTAAGCACCCTGAATATGTAGCTTTCACTTTCTCAACAATAAAACCAGCGTAGCCTTTGCAGATTTTGAGTCTTAAGGAGTCGTCTCCCAAACTGGACCCTGTGGATGTCCTTATAATAAGAATGTGAGCTACAAGAACAAGAGCATCATCAGTATAAGAAAACATCCCATCCTCTACCTTCAGAACTTGATTTACTAGGTGTTCTTCAAGTTTGATGGATAAGGCACACCTCATAACAAGTTCATGTAATAGGTTAAAGCATGCTTTGTGAAAATGTCCAAGGAAGTGCTTTTCATAGGACATATATGAAACACCAGCCCCCTCCATTCTTTCATCAACTGAAAGCTGTGGCTGTAGCATTCGTAAAAGAGCACTGACATGTTCTTCATTAAGTTGGTGACAGGCTTCTTTGTAAATAGAAGAATGCCAATCTGGAGAAAAAATGCACTCTTTATTAAAACTAAGCACTTCAACAGCTCCTTGTAAAGGAATATTACTGGAGTCAGAAACACTATCATTTGCAGAGCAGGGCTGTTCATGTCCATCGGAGATGACTACTTGCCTGCTAGCCTCTGAAAACAGATCTCCAAAGAGAGCATCATCTTCATGCCCGCTTGCAGATTCTGCATTATTTACTCCCAGCCCATCCTTGCTAGCAATTGGTAGTTTATTGGAATGATACTTATGATCACTTTTGTCATCTAATTATCATCGTTTTTCCAATTTCCACTTTTATGCTGTTCAGGCATACATGTTTTACTTTTTATTATTATAAATCATGAAGCTCTGTTGTGATCTAAAAGGAATTTTTATGATAATGTTGTCATACAATAACAATGTGAGTTGCTCCATGGTAATTGATAAGCTACCTCTTCTGCTATCAAGAATGACAGCATTGACTGGCCTTCTGGTAAGTTTGGATTATTGAAATTTGGTACCTTTTATCTGGGACTTCTTTTGAGGTTTTGTTAATTTAGTTTTTGTTTAAAGAATAATTTTCTCTTTTCTGTACATTTGTCTGTCCATATTTTAGACTGTATATAAAAAAGTCTAATATATTCGATAGCAATTATTGTGAGAAAGTGATTTTGCAAGAGTTCTTTAGATTATTGTTACATTCAATGGAATTCAAAATTCATGACTTCTAGATGCTGGTAATGATGAAAATTGCTTTTTGGTAGTATCAGTGCCATAAATTTATTGGAAACAATTTTTTTCTGCTAGTTGCATATGGTTTTGTTTTCAAGTGTTGTTTCATACTTTTATCGCAAGAAAGGGCCAAACTCATAGTAATCACAGTATCCGTGAAAGAAACAGATTTTCAATTTCTCTTTGAATTTTTGCATTTATAAAAGCATAATGGTTACAATGTTTTCTTTGAGCAGATGCATGAAGAGAAACATGATCTAGCAAAAGGGGCTATGAAAGCTATGCAAGATCTTTATGATGTAGTTACTCATGATATCTTGTCATCCACTCTAAGGTATTGTTGTGACTTCATGATTTTGGTTTTGAATGATCTCATAGTTGAAAAAATCACGGAGTTTGACTCTAACTCATCAATCAAACTCAGTTGGCTGCCAAAGCCGAGCTGTTTGTTATGGAACAAGGTTTGACTTAAAGGGTTCTAGCTCAATGGAAGAGCACCTGCTTTATAAGCAGGAGGTCGGTGGTTTTATTCCTCCATTCCCTAATGATATTGCAATGTATTTCTAAAGGTAAAAAATGTAGTAGTGAAAGATTGATGCAATATTAGACGCAACACTAAATGCAAAAGATGATGTAAAAGTAGACGTCACACAAAACACACAAGTAGATGCAAAAGTGGACCTTATGTCAGACACAAATGTGGACACAAAAATGGATGTTACACTAATTGCAAAATTGGATGCAAAAAAAGACTCAACACTAGACACAATTAATGACTCAAAACTAGATGCAATACTAGGCACAAAACTAGACACATCAGTAGATGCAAAAGTGGACTCTTAACTAGACGTAAAATTGGACATTAAATTGGGCACAAAATATGGTGTATCGATGGACATAAAGCCTTGCATAACACCAGGTGCAAAACTGGAGGCAACACTTGGCGCAAACAAAAACTTAAAACGAGACACAATATTGGATGCAAGATGGGACGAAACATTGGATGTAAAACTAGACGTAATATTGAATGCAAGATGGGATGCAACATTGGACACAAAATTGGATGCAATATTAGATACAAACATGGTTGCAAAACCAGTCACAACACTAGGCACAACACTGGGTGCAACATTGGACTCAAACATAGATGCAAAAAAAGACATCAACCAGGATGCAACACTAGGTGCAAACCTAGATGCAAAATACGACGTAAAACGAGATGAAACATCAGGCACAAACATGGATACAAAAAAATATGTAAAACAAGATGCAAATTAGATGCAAAAGCGGATGCAACATTATAAGTAAAATTGGATGCAAAACAAGACGCAATATTAGATGCAAAGCTAGATGTAACACTAGATGCAAAATTGCACACATAATTTGATGCAAAACATGGTGCAAGACTTGATGAAAAACTAGGAGCAAAATAAGGTGCAACATTGGATGCAAAAGTAAGCGTCAAACTAGGTGCAAACAAGGATGTAACAAATGACACAAAAAAAGATGCAAAATTGGGTGCAAATAAGGGCGTAACAAAAGATGCAAAAAATTGGGCGCAAAAATGGAGGCAAAAATGGATGTTAAAAAGGACGGGAAAAAAGATGCAATAGATAGCGTTTTATGAAATTGTACAATAGCGCCAGGTTTAGCGCCAGATTGTTCATCAAAATTGGGAAAAAATTACACTAAAATACGGTGCTAAATCTGACGCTAAATCCAGTTTTTGTTGTAGTGAGGTTTTGGGAAACTTCTATCCATGTTGTCCTTTTGTATACCGATGCATTTAGTGTCAGTAATCAAATGGATAAGTGTCATTTCATAGTATAAGAACCCCTCATGTGAAATCATACATGCTCTCTAAGGATCATCATGACTACCACTTTTAGTCCTCCAATACTACCATGGTCAAACCACCTCTCTAACAATTATGCGGTGAGGTAGGTAGCCCCTCATAAATATTGCATGGTTATCTCATTATTGTTCTATTCCTTGGAGCCTCCCTTCCCACTACTAATGTCATTCAAGGGGTTATGTTTCCATGGCCTCCAATGTTTCACACCAACTAGTCAAAATGTGTGTCACCTCATAGTCATTCCAAATTGGAATATCCAGTTAAAGGATACAATGATGAAACATTAAAATGGGACAGTGTCAAATGAATAAAATAACAAAATCCTTCTCGAATCCAACAAGAGGTTATTATACAAAAAATAATCCCTAGTTTGCAACCTCACAAACACTTATGGCTCTAGAAATCCATTTATAAAGAGGATATAATTGCAAACTTGAACATACCCATTCATTCCCTTCTAAAACAATTAATTAGTTAAAGGTTCTAAGAATACTCAACCTATGAATGGATTTCCACACCAATATATATTCTTGATTGTATATTTAATATGGAAACACCTATATCCTTAAACTTATGACTCTAGACACACTTTTACGAAATCCATATTGAATGGGATTAGTTCATGATGAAAATTGTGTAAACTCAATGAACTATGTAATCAGTTTGTTGCTATATCTAGAACCTCACTACTCTTAGTGAAAACAATAAAAAATTCAATCAATGCATAGAATTTTCAGATTTTTGAAACTAATTTTCCAAAAATTTCATTAAAATTTTCTAAACTAGTGTTTGCAACTTGACAAACACTTATGGCTCTAGAAATCCATTTATAAAGAGGATAGAATTTCAAATTTGAGCATACTCATTCATTCCATTATACAACAATTAATTAGATAAAGGTTCTAAGAAAACTCTACCTATGAATGGATTTCCACACCAATATATATTCTTGATTATATATTGAATATGGAAACACCTATATCCTTAAACTTATAACTCTAGACACACTTTTACGAAAGCCATATTGAATGGGATTAGTTCGTGATGAAAATTGTGTAAACTCAAAGAAATATATAATCAATTTGTTGATATATCCAGAACCTCACTACTCTTAGTGAAAACAATAAAAAAAATTCAATCAATGCATAGAATTTTGAGATTTTTGAAACTAATTTTCCAAAAATTTCATTAAAATTACAAAAAAAAAATCAATAAATAGAATTGATTTTATCGTTTTGAATTTCCTACCTCTCGGTGTGGAGGCCATGGTAGTAGGAGGTTGTAGGTGGGTTGTGGCAATTCAAACCTTGGTCGAGCTTCTCTACACTCCTTGTTCAATATTCTGTGCAACACTCGTGATGAAACCAGACGTGGTCTATTGCTTTTCCATCAAGATTTATATCTCGGTCAAGATTTATATCTCGATCAAGCCATAAATATCAATTAAACTCCTAGATCACACAACCCTGAAATATCCTATGAATTTTTGTTTCCAAATCTTCATTGGACACCCTCTGATCGATATCCCAAGCTCAATTGAAGGTTATTCAAAACCTTGGTCGATATCACAAGATCAATAAAGGGTTTTGTTAACTCTTGATTGATAGTGTCAAAATATATCAAGCACTTTGATAATCCCTCGATCTAGCTTTCAAGATCTTGATCGAGGGCTTACTAAGAACTAAATTTGTCGTATTTACCATATTTACACTCTTCACTTGCCAAAAAGTGTTACCCATATTCATGGGAACACATACAGGGAATCATGTCTCATGGGCCTGCATGATTTATCACATTGAGACATATGATGCTTTGGAAATACTAAAGGAGGAGTAGAGAACAAAAGTTGAAACAAAAATAAATGTATTCGAATCCAAAAAATGGACTCCCAACCAAAGGCTAGATTTCTACCTAGGTATGATGAGTCGGATCCATCCACTAGTCTATTGGTTATCAAAGCTTTGGAGTCCCTAGTCTAGTAGACTTATAAAAAGATGCATTATCAAGAATAGATGGCCCTTCAAATTACATGTTTGTGGTCCAAATACACGGTAGCATGATCTACCATAACTACTTAAAGGCTACATCCTCCATTGATAGATACAAGAAAAAATTCAAGAGGGTACATGTTGAAAATTGGTTCTTGAATTCCAAAGCTAAAGCATTAAAGGCTAAGAAACATAAGTTGCAAGTCATCCTTGTATCTATGGGAAAGAGTAAGCAAGGAAAAACAAGAATTATCACCTTACTAAAGAAGAAAGATGATAGAATAAAATTTATTGAGTTGTTAGATGGCCCAGGCCATCCCAACTACTCAACAAATGCTTGATGAGTAACAAAAGATAATAGATGAATAAAACCATTTGAGAAGGGAAAAAAACTTCCCTTTAAACAAAACAGTAGGTATAGGAAGAAAAAATTGAGAAACTCAAAGACAAGAAAAGTGAGCGAACATATATGACCTTCCAATAGGAAGAAGCTAACATCTATATTAGCTCTATGAAACACCAAGTCATGGAAGCACAAAAGAAAACACTTTGGTAGCTTCAAGCAACCAAACTTCACCCTATGCAGAATTTGTATCCATGTTGGAACAAAGGATTGAAAAATTAACCAAGGTGTTGTTAGAATGGAGAAATCATTGGAGGAAATTTCAACTCAAAATAAGCCTCCTAAGGAAAATAATAAAATAATATTTATTAATTTTGGAGGAAAAAAAGAAAAAAGCTATTTTTTGTTCGTATTTTCGACATATCTCCCTGTGTTTTTACTCAAATTTCAATCGAGAGAGCTTGTTGGATGTGGACTTAAATTCCACATCTAACGCGTACCCACTCGGCATACTTTTGATGGACCCCTATACCCCAAAAACAAGAAATACCTGAAAAATGTGATGATGAGGTGTCCATCAAAAGTATGCCGAGTGGGTACGCATTAGATGCGGAATTTAAGTTTGCATCCAACGAGATATCCCGATCGAAATTTGAGTAAAAACATAGGGAGATATGTCGAAAATACGAACAAAAAGGTAGTTGTTTTTATGATACCTATGCCAAAATTTATACTAAAAAAATTGTTTAAGACCTATACAGTATTTCAAATTTAAAGCAATTTCATTGGCTAACACATGATCACATGGAATTTGAATTAGGGTTGAAAGGCCCATTTTGAGTTGAAATTTCCTCTAATGAATGCTAGGAACATTGTAATGAAAATAGTGATAGCTGGAGAGTTGACAAACAAGTGGAAATAAGAACTCAAGCAACAGGGAGAAAAATTAGATGCATAAAAAAAAAATTGCATATGAACATAAAAATGAAGTAGCAGGTCTTATGGGAGAGATATAGAAGTGGAGAATCAGTCATGAGTGGAACTGGAGAGAAGCAAGAATGAATAATAAAAAGAATGATATCAAAATATTTATTTGGGAAAATGTGGTCAAAGAAGTCCCTACGACCATGGATCAAATCCAATTCTATTTGGATTTTGATGCTTTACACAAATAAGTAACCAAGTACCTCCTCAATCATGAAGGGGAAATATATAGGAGGTACAAATTAGCTAAAATGGCTTGTATCAATAAGTTCAACAATTGTTATATTACTAGTGGAAGGGCTACTAAATCATAAAATCTAATACATAATTTCCTCAAAGAAATGAGCACTATGATATCCAATGGTCTCCCATGCCCATGTGATGTCAAATTGAAATTACATCGCAAAAATGTATATAATAAAATATTTAAGAATTATCTTCCTAGGTTAGCAACAATACTTGATAAACATATTTCCCCACTCGCACCAAATTATACAGTCAACTCACTATGCCCATATCCACTTGGATATTACCGAAAAGAATGGTGTAGAATAATAGGGAGGTTGATTATAGTCTATATACTCAGATGGAAAAATATTTTAGGATATTAAGGGCACAGGGGATTCACCTTGTTAAGCAATATCTTATCACGTTCATTTATAGAGGGGGGTTTTTTATTGTGAAAAATAAGGTCAATATATTGTAGGTATTCGGGGGTGAGGAGCATCGTATAAGGGGTTTATAGGAATTAGGGGGTATAAAAAGGGGTTTCTTGTAAAAATAAGGAATATATCGTAAAAATAAGGTTTTTAAAATTAGAAATATGTATTGGGAGGAAGGATCAACAATAGGATTTTTGTAGGTAATTATCAATATCTAGTGAAATTAGGGGTATTATTTAATATCCCCTGAATCAGGGCGCTATGACATGGATTCATTGAGTGAAGACCCCGTGATTACGGGGTGGAAGAGAAATGGATCAACATAGTTTAGCTTACATAATCATGTTAGAGGGTTACACCACTAAACTATGATATACAGAGGTTCTCGTGGAGGCCACTCCATTGGCTCAAATATCCCTATAATGGGTTGGAACCTAACAACCCCTAGGAAACAGGTTCCTAAAAATACCAAGAAATTACAAGTCATAAAAAATCATTCCAAGGAAATTATGGGTAAATCAAAATGGGGAGGTATATGAGATATGAGAAATCTATACATTAGGATAACTAACTATATTTTGAGAGAGGTCATTGATGAGCCCATTTTTGCGACAACATGGGAAAATCGGATGGGGCTAGTTGGAATTACAATAATAATAAAAAGAAACAAAGTATGACTTATGCTCAAAAAAGAAGAAATCAAATAAAAGTAAGGGACCAACTTTAGAAAAATATTGCGCAATTTTTGTATACTTCAAGGATGCCAAAATTCAACTGAGTTTTTGGTATGTGCAACATTAAGTTTGCCATTTTCTTATTTTCCTTATCGTTTCCATTGTAAACCTGACCTGAAGTCCCTCATTGAAAATATGATCAATAGACGCAAGACCAATATTGAAGAGTCCTTTTTATTGTATTTCTATTGTACTAAAGAACTATCATGCATTTGTTGAATAAGATCATGACCAAGGCCGTTTTCCATTACATTAAAGCAACATATCTTGTACATGTTATCATGGTTCATTTCCTTGAGTGTATGTCTTATGTTATGTTGAATGAATCAAGGAATCTATGCTTGTCTTTCCCCTTGAAATTCTGTCTATCATAAAAATTATCACGATAGAACGAAACATGTGCTTTGTTCTATGAATATATTTGTGATCTTACATTTTCCTTCTAATGATGACGTAGTGATTAAGGAACCCTAAAAACATTATTCAGTTTGAGTGTGTAGTTTGGATTATGCAATGTCCTTTCACCCTAAAGATAACATCATTTCAAGCTCCTTTTAACAAAATTGCCTGCACTCACCACAAATTTCTATGTATAAATAAACTGTTTTGGGTGACAGGAGGGAACACTTGCCTTAGTAAAATTGAGGGTACCCACCATGGTTCAAGGACTAGCTTGATGACATAGAATGACATGGAAAGGTGCATATCACATAGTATTCCCTAACATTATGCTTCCTTCCTTTCTATTCCTCTCCATTAAGACATCTAGAGGAGTGTTTTATGACAGCTCCACTATGGGGGGAAACATCTTGGATAACGAAAAAAAAATCACCCAAAGTTCAAGAGTTGTAATTTTCTAAAAATTATGTCTTTCCTTCTGTTCCATGACTTATCTTCCAACTACATCACAGATAGTTCATAAAGATATTATGGACCAATAATATAGCATAGGAGATTGGACATGCAAGATGGACTTAAGAGGAAAAACCTCTCTAGATGTGGTTAAAGTGTCTAATATTTAGATGAAATTGTAAGATATTAAGGCCATGCTAGCATCGTGTGAAGAAACTTTCATTTTCCTAGCTCAAAGTATAATTCCTTAATGGTTCAAATGATCATGTTTGTTCCCTCTACCATGTCATCAATTCCATTGGTTGAGTATGTCGTTGAAATGGAAGAAATGCTTTTACTTAAAAAAATTGGAGTGAGGTGGGTACTCCAATGTTAATACAACTATTCATATAAGTTGAAATCCTCGAAGCTTCTCCGATAGAACTTTTGTTATTCTTTTGCAAAGAAGGAAAAAAAGATATTGTTTAAATTATTTGCTTCAGCGCTAGGACTAATATGATTTGATTAAAAAATAAAGATAATTATTAAATATTATATTATTTTGACTTTTTCTTGTTTGTCATGATGAGAATTGAATCATAAATTAATTTTGGATTTTTTAAAACATTTATACATATACATTAATTTATTTCTAATTTTGATACAACTCACCAATAATAGACACTAATTTATTACTACTTATGATACAATCCCACTAATAGAACCAACCAATAATAGACATAGTAGGACTAGAGAGAATAACAATATCTCTATCCCTCATCAATAATAGACATAGTAGGACCAACCAATATTTGTAATTATGATACATACCCACAATAGACATAGCAATATCTCTATCCCTCATCAATAATAGAAATAATAATACAAATAATAGGACCAACCAATAATAGACATAACAGGACCAACCAATATTTTTAATTATGATACATACCCACAATAACCAATATTTCTAATTATGATACATACCCACAACAAGAGCCACGAGGTGGCAATGTCCCCGACATTGCTACTTGTTGTTGCAAGAGCATTTAGAGTTAATTCTTGAATGTGATGGTTAGTTGCAAGAGCATTTAGAGCTAGTTCTTGAATGTGATAGTTAGTGATGTTTTATAGTTCGTTAGAGCTAATTTTTTATGAGTAGGATAAGATGTTAGAATTGTGAATAATTTGGTATTAGTGATGTTTGGGTGATTGAAGTTTTTTATAAGATTATATTGTGTTGTGGTATTTAATATTTGGATATTTTTTATGAATAGGATAAGATGTTAGAATTGTGAATAATTTTAGGAGTAATGTTAATTTTGATATAATTTTGTATGAATATTAAAATTTATATTATGTTTAAATTAAAGTCTTAGATGTATTAATTTGCATGCCAATAACCTTGAAGTCATAAACTTAAAAGCTAATCAACCTCATGGATTTCTATTTTATGTCAAGGATAAAAATTATATAAAATATCTATTTCATTTTTCAAATAATGGGGTGGCAGTAGAGTTGGATCATAATATAAAGAGGAGAATATAATATAAGGAGGAGTATGGATGAGTTAACCTACTGCAAATACATAAAAGCTAATTAAAAATGTATGCATAGATATTCCATTATTCATAAAAGGTGGACTTAAAATATAAAACGTAAAAGGTTAATGAGACCCATAACATTTGTGAAATCCATGCATCAATAACAATGTAAAAATCCTTTTATGGTTCATGGTTTATGTTAACGTGTCATTTTTGGTGCAGGAATATTTATGGCGAAAAGGAAAAAGAACATTACACCACACCAATGGTTTTTGAAGTCCATATATCTCTTGATATGCATTCATGATTGATCACACCAACTCTCAACCATGAATCCAGTAGTAAATGGATATTCTCTCCTGTATTATAGGAAACAAGTTCAACCTACAAGTATAGTCTGACTGGATTCGAAATTCAATGCAAAAACCTAAGAATAATTAAAAATTACTAGGTCTCCAACTGTCTGGCTTTATTCATATTCTTATTCATAATATATAATCCTAAACCCTACAGAAATATTGATGCTTTGAGATCGTCGGGAGTTTGAAATGATGGCTACTACATTGCTCGGATCTTGTTCCTCTGCTAATCATCACTTGTCCAACGAATTGCAATCGATCACCCACTCTTCGATCCAATCCCGTGGCCTGTTCGGCTCTTTCATACGCTTTCCCTGTATTAAAAATGCCTCAGGCTGTTACCGAATTCACAGCAAATGCTTGCGAAGAGGCCTGACAGTGGAGGCGAAGGAAATTAAAAGAAAATTAACTTTACTTTAAACATAAAAATAAGCAAAACAGCTTTTCTTTCAATATACAAAATAAAAAAATTATAATCATTTACAATAAATTATGAAAATCCAAAATTTGATAAAAAATATTATCCCAGAATTAGTAGAGCAAGTCATGGAGAAGGAGAGGCCCGATGCACTCCTTCCAACTATGGGGGGGGCAGACTGCACTGAATCTGGCGGTGGCTCTAGCCGAAAGGGGATCCTTGGAGAAGTACGTCGTGGAGCTGATAGTATTTTGTAGTTACGTATTTTTTTTTGAAGTAATGCGTTCGTCTATCTCATAATCAATTGGGGTATATTACCAATTGCATTGTTGATGCATATGTTGAAACCTTCCAAGCAAGTCCTGCTGCTCAGAGAATTGCATTAAAGCTACTACCACTGAAATAAGAATAGGGATTTTTTTAACAGAGACAACACAATTTCCTTGAGTACTGAGAAAACTGAACACTTCCAGGGCTTAGGAGGTGTCCAGGCTGCAGGTGATATGAAGTAGCCGAGCTTCACCTATGTTAAACAAATAGAACATGGAACTGCAATGAATTCGGTACACATCTCAAATTTTCAGGGTTTTCTCGATGAAATCCCTCTTAAAAAACCATCCAACTTTTGCTGAACTTGACAAAACAAACAAACAAATATACAAAAAATAAGATACCAATTGAATAGCAAACTGAATAATTTGGGCTAACTAACAAACCGAATACCTCTGAGTACATAGAACACCATCTTAGAAAAATGACTTGGGTTCCATGCTAATGAAGACTATTTGAAGATGATGAGACGGTTTCATTGCATCTTCTTCCAGATTTGCAATCTAACATGTTTCTGTCTTCAATATTTTCTTCGATTTCTCCAACAAAAATATTCCTTCCCCTAGAAAAGTTAAGGCAGCTATGACTAGTAAAAGAAGCAAAATTGCAAAATGGCAGGTAATTTTGGAGGTGTGGTCAATAGATTTAATCCAGTGCCCATGGATACACTAAATTAGAGATGGGCTTCTTAGATAATGAACTAGTGGAGGGAAGGAAGAGGACAACATCAAGGTGGATTTGGTACATGTATATTTGGCATTATTTGGTACACAGTTGTTGCGCCACTACAATTGTAGTGTGACTTTTTATGGCACCTTTCCTAGATAAACAAGGGAAAACCCCTATTGGGAATGTGATGAATCATTTTTTTCCAAGTACATTGAAGGAGATGTCATTGTTTTCAATACAAGGCACTCTAGACACTTTAGAAGCCATTGAATTGTATTCTATGTATTTTTTTTTTGTAATACAAGGGACGTTTTTTTAGAAACTTATGAATGACCTTTATTTTTTAGTTTTTTAATGTAAATATATAAATGCACTAGACAAAAATAGAATTAAGGTAGGCACTACCACATAGAAATTTATAGAGAGTTATATTAAAAAATACCCATCAATGATCAAAGTATTTGAGTCTTTATGTGACTTTTATTTTTTGCTTTTTTGAAATGTAAATATATACAATGCCTAGAGGATAATCTAATTGTGATGGGAACTACCACATAGAGAGTTAAGTTATTGAGAGTTATATTACAAATCACCCATTAAAGAGATAAAAACATCTATAACTTTCCTATAACTTACCTAGAAACATGATTAGAATGGCATCCTTACTTTAAGGATGCTTGCCATATAAATACAATATATGATACTTTTTATTTTATTTTGTATTATTATTATATGTTGTTGTTTTTAAATATTTTTAATTATCATTGTTATTATTTTTAAATTAATAATATTGTTATTAATCATCTTCTTTTATTATTAATTTATTTTGTTTTCTTTTAAACATTTTTAGATATTCTTATTATTTTAATTATAAATAGTTTGTTTTTATTATTGTGTCAACTATATATAAATAAAATTTTATCAAAATTTTATATTATTATTTATTAAAATGTTACTTTTATTATTTTAAATTAAATAGAGAAACTAAGATACCATATTTTTAAGAATTTAAAATTAAATAATTTATATTATTATTTAAAAAAAATTAATAATAATTATATTAGAAAAATGTTATTCAAAATGCTTTATATATAGCTTGAGCCTTTTTATATATGTAAATATCTATAAATTCATATATATAACCGTCTAATAATACTCTATTACATAATTATGATATCTATGATAAAATTGGAATACAATAAGTGGAGTTCAACTTTTTGCATGACAAACTATGTGACTCTAAGATTTTAGAATCATTCAAATTCATAACCAGTATGATCGAAGGTAAGAGGTTTCCTTCTTCGCACAGGTTATCCTAATGAAAAGGTCTTTCCTGCATGGCTCTTCAATGATATCTCTGGCAATATTGCATTGTCCGAAGAGAGTGGATAACATGGTAATGAAAATGTCTTTACTTGCATGGCTCTTCAATGATATCTCTGGCAATATTGCATTGTCCGGAGAGTGGATAACATGGTATTTTACCTGCATGGCTATCATTAATGATATCTTTGGTAATATTGCATTGTCCGAAGAGAGTGGATAACATGGTATTTGTTGTAAAACTGCAGTAGTATTGTAGGTCGTTGGATTTCAACTTGTTTAAGATCCAACCACTCAGTGTTTCTGAGACAACATTTATTAATCTACAGCATTTATTATTATTGATCTAGATGAATGACCCAGCTTGATGAGAACTACAGCCCCTCCAACATTTCTTCCTGCATGTGCGGAGACGCTGCTGGAGATATTGAATTTAATTTATAGTTACCATAACACCATTGCTGGTTTTGTCACTCTGGAAGTTACCATAACACCATTGGCCACTGTAAGTAAGCGGGTCTGTAAGAGAAAACAGTAAAAGAGGTGGGAACACCAGCCCTCAGCTTAAAGCTCGTACCTTTGAAAAACAAATTATTACAAAAATTTTATGTATTTTATTATTCGTCGAAAAAATAAAAACAAAATAAAAAGACAAAGCATATTCAACTATAACTAATTTATACTTTAAAAAAATGGTATTATTATGGCATTCTCACTCACAAGATCAACATTCATTAAAATAAAGCATCCAAAAAGGAACACCAGCAACAATACAAATCAAAGAGAGAATGAATATCAATACAAATCAAAGAGATAATGAATATCAGAGTCTCACCACAATTTTATTGATTCCATGAAAAGTTTTTAATCCTATAACGTTCAATTTTTTTTTTATCTTTGCGATAGACCATGATCGAGATAAAACCAAACTTTTCAGATATTCTCAGGCCATACATAAAAAGTTTAAATTGTTCCTCTTTTTAGAAACATTTTCTTTAAACTTTTTTGCCGTCATTTACATGACCTTGACAGGAAGAGAAAAATGGATTTGGCCATACTGTACATTCAAGTTTCAGGCATTGCTAAAAAAAGCTCATCTACAAGAAACAATTCTTTTGAGCATTGTGAACTTCATATCAAATAACTCTTGAGCATCGTGAACTTCATATCAAAGAACTCTTACTACTGTAAAGCAAAACTAAAGCTATTCATAACATTTTAATTGACAGAGTAAGGGGATGGTAATAGTAGATGAAATTGCTGGTGCGATTATTTATATAGCAGCCTTTGATTTTTCCTCTTCTTAGGAATATTTTCTTTAAATTTTTTGCAGTCATTTACATGAACTTCACAGGCAGGGGAAATGGATTCGGCCATACTATACATTCGACAGTCGGGAAACAATCGGTAAGGAGTTGAATTTGGGGAAAGGGAAGCTCAGGTTTTAATTCATTGGATGTTACCACTGATATCATGAAAAAATCAAGCAAAAAGATCTTCCGTGTTAATTAAATAGCTGAGCTTATGGGAATGTTACGGAGGTATTCAACTGAAAGTTTAAAACCCAAAATTCATAACAATAAGTCAGCCTGCAAACAGAGTGAAGAATCTTACCTCTGTTAGCTCGAAATCTTTGCTTCTATTAAACATCGTGGCAACCGCCTTCTCTTAATCCCAACCTCACTACTACAATTCTCAAGGCATCGAATTTTTTGATGGAATGCATTATCGGAAAACAGCTCAAGCTGCAAGGATGGCTTCACTATCCAACAGTCAACATTTCGATGCTTAGTATTAAGTTCTCGACTGCTGCACTAGGTTAGGTTAGTCTAGAAACAAATGCCACGTTTCAAATTCATCAATTCACAATAACTACAAGTTAATGGATACCATCCAAAACATGTCTTTCGAGAACAAGCCATAACTTAAAACCATGCTATTTAAAATGTGTCATGACTGTCAAAACTGTGACACACGTGTCTTTATTTTTGCTTACAAGACATCTGCAACAATGGCAGTCAATTTATATATTTATTAGTAGTAACGCTAAAGTCTGAAGAAAACGTCACCTGCAGAGGTTTGAATGTAGGGTTTTTTTATTGACATTAAGGCCTCCAGTGTTGGACGTATCTTAATGGATAGGTTTTAGGATCACAAAAATATTAAAAAACAGGTAATCATTATCCTTTATTATTGCTACATTAAAATTTTGCTGACGATAGCTTGCCGCCGGGTCTTGGGGCACAAGACCCCAAAGAAATCACCTGCACAAACCAATGAACATGCAAAAAAATAGTTTTAAAAAAATTTATTTAATACACCTGAAAATTAAACTATGCAAAAACTTTATAAAGCACAAAAAATTTCTCATATAAACCCCAATTAATAGGAGTGAGTGATTCATATATATCCCCTTGTGGAGGACATAATAATTAGGATATGCTGGCGTGATTGGTAACATTGACATGAAGTGACAGTGTTTAAAAAGCATATCGTCATCATTATATAGCTGATTGTCGTTTCATAAACTGTGACATTCATCAACACATAAAAAGCCTTCTTGAATTTATGATGATATTTATGCATGTTAATCATGAATATATGAATATAACTTTTCTTATTTTCCATGTACTGAATTGAATTGAATGGTCAATGTTAAATATAAATATTTGTAATTTTGTAGCTGATTATCATTTCATAAATTGTGACATTCATCAACACAAAAAATGCCTTCTTGAATTTATGATGATATTTATGCATGTGAATCATGAATATGTGAATATAACTTTTCTTATTTGCCAGGTATTGAATTGAATAGTCAATGTTAATTATAAATATTTGTAATTTTGTTTTTTTGATAGAAGTACATTTGCAAAACTGCAAGATTGATATTTGTATGAAGGATATTTAGTAGTTTTCGTATTAGTCTAATTGATTTCAAGTGTTTTTTCAAAGAATTGGTAGAATGTTATTTGTTTCGAAGAATGAAAAACAGTGTTGGAATTTGAGGACGTTTTGTTTGGGCATTTTTTCTTTCAAATATTTCTAAGTATTTTGGGAGAAAGTTAGACCAAATAGACAAAAATAATTTCAAAACTTTTTTTTGAGTGTTTGGGCGTTTTTTCTTTCAAATATCTCTAAATATTTTGGGAGCAAGTTAGACCAAATAGACAAAAAAAAAAATTAAAAACTTTTTTTTTGAGTTTTAGTGATTTTTATAAGCGGTTATTATTTTTTCTTTTTTAGTTTTTTTAGACGCTGAACTTTGAAAGCCGTTCCCAAACCCAAATTTTAATTGCATGTAATATAGATTCTGATAGATGTATATTGCATAATATCTGTGGGTATTAATTATTGGTTTGTGTTATTTTTGATAAATAATTTTGTTAGATTTTTATGAGTAAATAATAAAAACTAACTTTTTAGTTACTTAAATTATTAATAAAATAATTCTGCCCTCAATTTAGTAATCGAAGAATATCCCTTTTAATAGAAGGTTAAATAACTGGGAAGATAAAAGCTCAAAAAGCCTTTAATATATATATATAGTTTAAATGGTAGAGATGAAATGAAACTCCAAACTTGGTGAAAAGTATTTACCTTGGGCAAGCCTGTCTTTAACAAGATTAATGCGTCGTCCAATTTTAAGAGATCTCTCTGTTGGAAACAACAGATGTTAGAAGAAATAAACGAGGGAGGAAAATTTTAACAGCCGAGTAAATATTCTTGACGAACCTAATTACACAGCTTGAATATTTCAGCACCATGCACATTGCAAACCCTAATGAGGAGACTTTGTAACAAGCAAACTAGTTTGACCAACTAACCCATTTACAGCTTAGGTTTCTCCTTTTATAACCTTATTACAGACTCGATATACTCCCATACAGGCTTGTTACGGACTCAATAATGACTCGATACAAAATATAATAAACTCATCTTCGGTCGCTATCCTAGCTGACTTACTATCCTCAGCCCATAGGTTGTCTTTCCTATTATAGCAATATATGCCCAAAAAGGCGCTATCGACCTGACTTACAAAAATTCCTTTACGTGTGTGGTTTCCACCACCTCCAGCCAAGCTTGTACCCATGATTACTAAGGGCTATTGCTTCCTCAGCATCACGCCTTACTGTCACTTTCTGGCCGTTACGTTATTTGCATGCCTGCTTCCATGAATATTCTTCCATGTCATCACATTTCTTTCTTTGTACTTCCATCACAGCTTACAAAACAGGTGTAGCTTCCTCATCCCACACTTTCTCTTTACCTTTCTACTTATATTCCCTCTTCTATCGCAGCATCCTTCTCTTCTTCTTCGATATTTTCTCCCATGACGTCGATCCTTCCTCTTCTTCCTTGTACTCTTCTTTCCTTACTTGGACAGAATTATATATGAATTCTTCTCTTCTATCCCGGGCCCAACAGGACCTCAACACTCACCTATGGCTCGTCTCTATCCATGCGAGCTACTGCTCCATAAGATGACTTGCACAAACTTTGTTATGAAAATGTTCTACCATTTTAGCAGCTTCTATTTTTCTGCGTGCACTTCTTCTTCAACTTTCTGCATGTGCTCCACTAGGTCAAAACAGACGTGTTCTAGCATGTTGCTTTCTATTGAGGCCGTTATGTCGCGCACCTTTTGGTGCACAAGATGAATTATCCCTGTGACCCTTTCTCCTTCTTCCTATAGCTCTTCTACCTTTTCCTTGCGTTGCTACAACTATGTGTGCAGCGCAATGGTTTGTTGTTGCAAGCTACACATTTTTTTGGTTTTGACCTTTTTCTACTCCAAGGGAGGCTACTTTATTTCATTCCGTATATGCACGATATTTTATTCTAACATAGTGAGGTCACTTGCAATATTTTTTTATTTCTCATCATCCAATAGAGTCTCTCAAGTATGGGAGACTTGGTCGACGACTTTAGCACATATTTGCTTTGTTTCATGTACCCTTTTTGCATCCTGTGTGGCTGCGTCACGTCAACTTTCTAGCACTTCTGGTGCGGTTTTGGGAATATGTTGCACTTCTACTTCAGTTACCTTCTTCTTAAGGTCAGTGGCTATCTTTCCCACCCTACGGACCTTGTCTTTTGATGGCATATTATGTTGGATTTCCTCATCAAGCACATTTGAACAAACAGTATTAATGACGTGGGTGAGCCTCTGCTTACTTTGTTCTTCTTTCTTTTCTTCTTGGGTATTCCTTTGCAATTTGGCCTTCATTTTACTGAGATCCTTTACTGAGTGTTTACCTATTTTTCAAGAGTATCTCCCCGTATACGGATCTTTGTAACCGCTTCTCTCTGTAGAACATGTACATCCTGCAATTAGACCTTTGAAAAATCTAGGAAAACCAGGGAAGTATTATTATGTACCTCGCTAGGGTTTGGAGCTCCAAATTCTAGTACTTCTTTTCCTAACTATACCTTGTTGGGGTGGTATTATCTAGGATGCGGGGCTTCCTGCACCTTCGATGCACTAGGTGTGTCCTGCGACAGGGTTACCTATGGCATGCGCTCTACTGCGATTTTGATTGCTTCAATTGTTTTTTTAAGGTCGTTTAACATATTTGTAATGGTAGTAGTGCACTGGTTCTGCTGCCTACAAGATTCATTGAACCGTACTTGCATAGATTTTTTTAAGACCTGTATCATGGCTGCGATTTCTTCCTCATCCATACCATAAGTATTCACTTCCTTGTTATCCCTTCTCTTTTTCCACAATGATTTCGGTTGAGCTTCTGCATTCTGAGCCTCCTTTTTTCGGGTTTGTAGTGGTGGCTTAGGCTGGGGCTGACCGGTCTGAGCGTTGTTGGGAATTGTTTCATCGGCCTGCCGAGTACTCTTCTCTTCAAGAGGTGGTGATCCTAGATGTTTCCAATCCTCTGGCCAATCCCAGACAATGGTCTTTAGATACTTTCTTGTGAGAATATATTGTGTGGGTAACCACTGTTTCTAGGGGTATTTGCCTTCCTGGATGTACACATCGTGGGATTCTAACTAAAAATTGACAACATGATGAAATCTAGAGATGGTAGTTCCACTCAGCCTTACGTTTAGTTTCACCAAATTTATCAAGGATTCATTATGAACAAATAATTTAGTGTTGCTACTCAGTTGTCGACCTTCATCACGAGAGAACAACAAGTTCTGGTATCACTCTCCTTGGCATAGTACATGTATGTCTACCTGCTGATACTCTACAGGATCAGACCATACGGTAAAGGAGATCAGGATTATCAACCAAGCATAGTGGAAAGGGGTATCATCGTCCTGTTTTGAAGCAGCATCCCAGAGCAGCTCATTCAAGAAAAAATTGGATATATTGAATTTCACTGCTTCTACACAAAGTGGAACCAGCTTTATTACCCCTACAGTACATTGTTGTGGATTCAAGACACATAGGAGTTTGTGTGTCAAAATTGTTGCTTCCATATGAGTCGCAGGGGCCTCAATGGATGAAATTAGAAATTTTTCACCAGAGCTGACCAGGCTATATTTTTCCCGAGTCTATGCAATATTGTCTAGGTGCTCGCCTTCACAAATATCTCTTCAGGATCCTTCCCAAGTCACAGAAATCCCGTGATTTTTGAGATGAGATCAACATCAATTGAGTGCGGATTGTCTAGCCACAGGAAGACTGCATGAAAGACTACCAGTAACTGTTTTGCATAAGTATCCAATTCTCTGGTTCGGCCAAAATGCAGCATGAAGAGAAGTGAGGGTAACCCCGACTGTTCTAATTCACTTGCCCACTGCATTGGGACAAACCGGTTTGGCAATTCTAGGGAATCACAGACCAATTTCATGTAATTTTGGTTGTCCAATTCTCTAATAATACTGGCATCTGATTCTTGAAATAGGTTATCCAATTGAGGCATGATATTGTGCATGACCTCCATGTATTTCGGTTTCTTAGGCACTGCTAGTGTAACATGTCCCGCAATGGGATGGTAACTGGTGGCACATCAGTCCTTCTCGGTGGTCGATAAGGCAGTAGCATGTTCCTGGTTTCAAATCCTTCTTGCTCCTACTAGACCGGTGGTGTTGTTGGGGCTTCTTCATTCCTTGGCTTCTTCATTGGCTACTTATCCTTAGGTTCTCGAGCTGATTGGGACTCCTGTACTCTGTATTTTTTTTGGAATCGGGGAAGAACCTATCCCACGGTTTTTCGGGGCTGGCTCCTTGGAATTCTATGTCCTGTACCACGGTGCAATGGAGTATTAGCTAGAATTGTTACAAGGGAGTTAATATTTACTATCGTAAAGGAGATGACCTAGTTTCTGCTCATTCAGTTACCTATAACACTTGCTACTTCGGGTTCTGAATACACATATTTGGGAAATGGTAACAATGTGGATTGTGGAACCACAGCTTTTTGGCAGTTTCCCATCAGACGAGTGTACAGTACTAGAAGGTACTCATTCTCTTGAATTCCCCTAGGCAGCAACGTGGGTATTTAAGGAAATTTTCTCAACATTCCTTCACTGAGATGGATTTTAGAAAGGAGACCATTGTTATTTATGGTGGTTATCACTACAAAGTATAGCATCTGATTCTATGAGTATTTTCAAATTAATGAATGACAAATATGCTGTCAATATCTTTACTTAATTACTATCCCAATCATGGTACCTATTTATGATAGTGTGATTGTAGTGGATGTTTCTATTTTCTGCGGAAGTTCTCCTCTCTTGCTAGTGCATTGTGCGTGACTTCGTCATCCCTTTTCCACTTGTTACAACTAAAAATTATATATATAGATATTATGTCTTTTCTAGCAAGGTGTCGTGTATTTTCACACGTGTGATCTCTTTCCACTTTGCACATCCCTTCTGACACATGGATATTATGAAGGCTGGGTAACTGTCCCTTGGATTTGTCATGATATTATAGCATGCCATGTAATTATGCATTGTTATGCTGCATTGATGGAGGTCATTGTTCGCAATGGTTACCTTCGCAAAGGTTTTCTCCTTTCGTACCTGTAGCGCAACATCTACTATTGGATTTTTGCTTGTAAATTCTAATGTCTGGGTAAAGTTTACAGTTAAACTTTCCCATTCGATGGTTCCTCTTCATAGCTCCACAAAGGTGTACCAACATCTTGGCACCATTTCCAAGGTGTGGATGAATCGGTGAACCCATTCCTGTCACAAGTATGATTTCCAAGCCATGGGACATAGCTCAATATGTTTTCCAGAATCTAACAATCCTGTGTATTTTTTATTAGCATAGCTAATCTCATATCCAAATATGATCTCCATCAGTCTTCTACATTACAGCCATTCGAATATGGATTGTTTATGCGTACCCCACCATCTAGCAGGCGTAGACAATCATTGTGATTTTGTGACCTTTTCTTCAAATTCTTCCAAGCAGGATGCGAGGTTAGGAAAACCTTCATACATAGGCAGTGCGTTTGCTTCGGATCCTACCCTTTGAACAACTTTTGTAATTCTCACACATCTATGAATGGAGACTTCATGCAGCATGTTCTGCCAATTTTCTAGGGCTTCACTTAAGTCGGACGTACACGAAGTCACGCTGATCTAACTCAAGTTTCCATCAACTACAGGGTTAATATAATCTTCCTTCGAAGACATATGTTATATAGCTGGTCCAGGTAGTTCTCTTTCCCTTCACTATACACATGATCCACATATCACTACCCTTCGAGGGGGTCAATGGGAGCAACCACTCTTATTTCAGAATATTCAAAAGATAAGATCCTTTTCTTGAATTTTATGATAGTTTCATAGCTTATTTCCCAATCAATCCCTAGAAGCGCAGGATAGGTGTTTTTGTCAATAGCAATGTCAATGACCTCAAATTTGGCATATTTTATCAAGCCTTCGACATCCACGGGTACTTGGGATAGTCTACCAATTGATAGCACCTTCGACTGGTCTGCAAGCCTTAGCTGAATACGAGACCAGTCCAGTTCGTGGGCTGCTCATGCTTTCGAATGTCTGTCTGGTCAATATATTGACATCTAATCCCAAGTCAAGTATGATATAGTCCATATCATGATCTCCTATCTACGCGATCATTCACAATTCTGGGCCTGTCTTCCGTTTTCTTCTGACTTGATTGAATATTCTTTCAGGATGTAGATCTGCTATGTTGTCTTCTATGAGTGTTGTCAACTCTGGGACGACATATTTTTCATGGATTAGTGCTAAGAAAATTTTGAAAAAATCCTTGAGCTTACTAACCTTTTTAGTGGGCGGCCTTATGATTAGTTATTCAAATCTTTCGAGCATAGCTCTCACTTGTCCCGATGTCAACGGTTGATTGGTATCAATAAAGTCTGGTCACGCCTCTAAGAAGACTTCCTTCTCTTGATGGAGATCTATTGGAGCTTTCTTTTGCATCGAAGTTCACACCTATGGATGTCCCTACGGTGTATTTTGGTATGCTCCTGTCGCAACACCTCCTCTTTTAACTACAACAAGGTTGGGTTCTCTTGGTTTGACAAAAATAATTTGAATATTTGGATTAGGGTTTGGATTATGATCCTGCACTGGGTTGGGGTTAACGATAGTTCTAGCCTGCCATTTTGCAATATGTTGCGAACACTGTTCGACAGTGTGATCAAATGATTTACAATATATACAATTTTTTGAAAGAGTTTGACAATCTTGGGAAACAATTCCTAGTTTCCCATGATTATAGCATACCACTTTGCCTCTTCCTCGACCAAATCCTCCTCCTCGTTGTTGTCCTCAACCTCTAAAGTTCCCACCCCCTCTTTTTGGAGGGTATTGTTGTTGTTGAGAATACTGGTTAGGATGATATTGCGGTTGAGGATATTGTTGTTGTTGAAATTACATAGGATGATACTAGGGCTGCGCTTGTTCAGTTTGCATATTTTCCTCATTCTTCATCAGGTAGGTATCCATCGTTTTCTCTTGGAGAAGTTGAAGTGCTTTGCAGTCCTTTTTGTCACGACCTACCGATCTACAAAACTTACAATACACACTAGCATGTGCACTTACAATCTTCTGTAAGTACAGGCATTCCTCGTACTTTTGACCTCTAGTCTGGCATACTCTGCACCAAGGCATTCCCTGGGTGTTTAACGGGTTCGACCAACTTGCTGTGAAATCACTAGTGGAAAATGAGAGATTAGTGACCACGAGAACAAAAATTTTGGTCACCACAAGTTTTTTAAAGGGACAAATGACTAAAATTGATACTTCTAAGTGAGCTAACTAAAAACGACCAATATGAATGACCACATTTACTCACGGGATAAAAAACAACTAAAAACGATCAAGATAAATGACCAAATTTGATCACAGGATATCTATACTACAAATGACTAGATTACAATTGGTCATTTATTTGGTCATTTTTAGTTTTGTCACTCTGGCAATGGAAAAATTACAAATTTGACAATGAATTTGTACATTTTACTAAATTCCTAGGGTGTCTATGAATCCATATGAAGTGTTAGAATTTAGTAAATTAATGTATTGACACAACTCAACATGAATTGACCAAATATATATATAATACACATAATTGGTTGATAATATATCAATTATAAATATATATTTGTTGATTATATACATCAAACACTACATGTTCTCTACTAATATTTGTCTTTATATAGCTATCTAAGCTATAGTACATATCTCGCTTATGTATATGCTATGACATAAGGTGTTTTGAGCTATGCTTTAGAACATAACAATAGTAACACCATATTGTTTCTAATGTTTGAACTTTTTCATAGCCTTGGTCATGTTTTTTATCATAATCTTTAATAATATAGGAACACTATATTCATGCTCTTGAAATTTTTCATAACTCCAATTTAAAAATGTACAAGATCTAAAAAATAATAAAATAATTACAAATTTTTTATTGATACTAATTATATCAATATTAAAAAAGCTCAGTTTAATAATTGATTTACCATTTACAAATTAATGAGAATTGAATATTGTACCCAAAAAATTACTTTTCTAACCATATAGTAACATAAATTATTAAAAAAATATATGATAAATATTATAAGGGTGATTGATTGTTATTATAATAATTATAATGTAAGGATTATAATTAACAAAAGTAAGTTTTTAGAGGCATTGATTAACTTGATCATTTTGTACTAGTGTAATATATATATATAATATTAATTCATATAATATAATATAATTAAATATTATTTAAAATATATGTAATTATAACTATTTTACATATAAATTATAGTATATAATACGTATATAACATTAAAATTATTTGTAATATATAATATTAATTAAAAAATAATGAATAATCTAAAAAAATAATTATACAAAATACAAAAACTAAGAAATCAAAAAGATATTGTAATACAACCTTTGTATTATATGGTTATTTGTCCATGAAAACCTTTGGCGTGAAAATGTATGTCTTTTAGTTGATACCTTTAGCAGGAAAATGTATCTCTTTCATTGTTGAGGTTGTAAATGTGACTTAGCTAAAGAGTTTTAGTTATTCTTTTAGTTTTCATTGATGAAGAAAACTCCATCAAAGCCATTGTCCTCTTCAAATCTTGATACAGGAAGAGGCACTACCCATTAAGGAAGAGCACTCAAGATTTTTTCACCGGGTTTTTTTTTTCTATCGGTAAAAAGACACATGTCTTCAGCTTGTCCCCTAATTCTTGAAATTATATCTTCCGAGGCATATCAAATCTTGATACAAGCTAAGACGCATCCCATCAAGGAAAAATAAGTATGATTTTTCATTATTTTTTCTATTGTCTATTGGTATTAAAAAACATCCATCTCCAGCCGCAATTCTTGAAATTATAAGATTTGGGTTCAATATTTGGGTCATTGAGGGTTTCCTCGTCGTTGTTATCAATCTCAAAATGGATTTTAATATCTTTTTTTATATCCTCGGGGTCAGTTATATTCTTCATCCCAAATCTCTTACGGGAATGATAACACTGGATCTTAAAACCTTGCATATTGCTAAGGCTTCAATGCATAAAGGTTGTCATGCTGACGCACTCATTTGAAAGTTTGGTCTCCAGGGGGGTCTGGGTTTCAAGTCTAATGAGGGCGATTATGTGTCATTGAACAATTAATTGGATACCCAGTATTTTGGAGATATTGGAATTGGAACCCCAGCTCAAAAATTTACTATCATATTTGATACCAACAGCTCAAATCTTTGGGTGTCGTTGTCTAAATGTTAATTCTCCATAAGTATTCGATTCTATAAGTTCAGTATTTTGTACTGTCTGTTTGGTTTGGTTAAGGTTTAAATTTAGTGATTTCATCAATTTAGAAGCAGTTTGGTGAGCTTAGTATTTCAGATATTTTATTGTTGACATGTACTAACAAGTTGGGCGTAGGTTAGTCGATATATTGTTTTTTATCAACAAAGTTTCCTAAAATAGTGGGTTGCATTACATGTCTGAAAGAATCGCTTAAATTTGGATTAAGTTGGATGACTTTTCAATACCCCTATGCAGTAGGATTGCTATTTCCATTCAAAGTACAAGTCATCGGAGTCAAGTAGTGGTGAAATATATGGGTATTTGTCTCAAGATGATGTCACAGTTGGGGATGTTGTTGTGAAAAACAAGGTTGGCAAATTTTTATTTCAAAAATATCCAGCAAGTTCAATCTTTTTTTTTCCCTAGAGTACTTTGAAATTTATGTGGTATTTATTTGGCACAGATTTTTACTGATACAACACGTGAGCCAAGTCTAACATTTTTACTAGCCAAGTTTGATGGTCTTCTTGGCCTTGGATTTCAATAAATTGCAATTGAAAAGGTTGTTCCAGTATGGTGAGTATCTTCTTTGAGTGATCCATGAACTACCTTAGATTCTCCTTACAAAATATGTAATTTACTTTTCTTTTTCTTGGTATTTTTTTAAATAAAGGAAAATTTCATTAATATACAGGATTTTTTTCCAGACAGATGTATAGTGGGGGATTTTAACATTATCATGGGAACCCACTCCAATAGGGATTAGGAATCTTGTCTTTTAAAAAACCCATAGCTTCATAATTTCTAAACATAAACTTGGCCTTTCAGATTTACTAGATTTTCCTGAGTAGTTAAGTTCTAGCAGCTATATTTTTGTGTGAAAACTACCATGATAATCACTATGAGCTAGATTATTGTTGTGACATTGTCTATATAAACTATAAAATTAAAGCTAAGATATCAGTAGTGCACAGAAAGAAAATTAAAAAACTAAATATCCATTCATGAGCTAGATTCACTAGCGAGCTTTATGGAATCTTTAGTACACATCATAGTGAAACCTTTGGAAAGTACTTTTATTGTCATTTTTTTACAAAGCTGATAATGACATGTACCAAACCTGTCTTATTTAATTAGTCGATACTGATTCCTTTTGTTTTATTTTGAATAATATCCAATGTTGTGCTAACAAAAAAGGAAGTGAAGTTTTCAAAATATGTATTTTGGGTTAAACACTCTTTCTGCTATGAATAGGTATAACATGGTCAGCCAAGGCCGTGTCAAAGAACCAATCTTTTCATTTTGGATTAATAGGACTTCATCTTAGGAAGTGGGAGGAGAGATAGTATTTGGTGGTGTTGATCCTAATCACTTCAAGGGTAAACATCAATATGCTCCTGTAACTCGAAAGGGTTACTGGCAGGTACGTAATAGAATCATGTTAGTTTTCTAGGTTTAAGATTGACTATATTTAAGGATAAATGCATGCATACCATGTTCTTTGTATGAGTCATAGTTACTAGTAGGTATGTCATGGGATTATTCTACTCTAATAAATTTATGTTGCTATTTCCTTCAATTTGACATGGGAGACTTCCTCATTGATGATCAATCAACAGGTCTGCATATACTCCATCTTCTTCAATTGGGCACACGATTTCTTCTTAAGGAATCTTATGAATATTGATGGCATTTTTTGAACATTTGTCCGCAGGTTTAATTGCTGGAGGTTGTGTTGCTATTGCAGATTATGGAACTTCTTTGCTGGTTGGTCCATCGGTAAAGCTTGCAAACCTTTGATCTTTTGGATTTTTCATGTACAAGTTAGTGGTCTTTTCTAGGCCTGTGCATGATAAAAGAATATAAACCATAGGGTTGTGGCACATATTACACTTGTATGCTCAAGCAATCAACATATGCTCAATAATTTTCATTTGATAAATTCATATGCTGTCTTTGTAGTTTGCAAGATATATAGTTGAACTGATTTCAAGAATTTTCTCAATATCAAGGACATAAGGGAGATCATTTTTATTATTATTATTATTACATTATTTAATCCAAGCATGTCTAGCTATTGTTGTAATTTTCTATACAAGTCAAGCTCTTCACATTGTTGCTTCTATGCATTGTTTTGCTAAACTTCCACCCTAGCAATATATGCAATGCTTTATAGACCATGTGTTGTTTTTATACTAAGATTCCTCATAATCTGTATTTGTGATGTGAAAATATCTGTGATGTTCATGAATGTTTTTCTATAATAATTCTTTATCATGTTTGCTATGATTTTGAAGGGAACTATAACACAAATCAACAATACTATTGGTGCCTTGGGTATTGTCAGCCAGGAATGCAAAACTTTAGTGTCACAATATGGAGATGGGATTATGGAGCTCTTAATGGCATAGGTATGTCTTTAATTTATCAAATCATATATGAATCATTCTAAGAAAATGTCACATGTAAGATTTCACCTTTAATATGAGTAACTTCTTGGCATAAATATAATTGGACAATTGGATCGATGTATGTTAGTTAGGTAGTATTTCTTGGGAGTCAGTAGACTGTAGAATTGCAGTTGCTTCTAAAATGACAAAGTTAGCTCCATTGTTTACAGACAAATCCCAAAAAGATCTGCTCATAGATTGGCTTGTGCTCTTATGATGGTGCAATAAATGTCAGTTGAGATTCCTTTATCTTGTTTTCTGTTGAAATGATTGTACATAGTCTAACTGTGTACTCATCAATAATAATTTTGGGATACTGTGCATGTGAATCTTCCCTGTTAATATTTATTGATAATGTTGAAAATGGCTTATATTTGCAGAACAAGAATAGCTAGTGTATTAGAAAAAATGCATAAAAAAGAGACATTGTCGAGCATCAATGATGGTATGTGCACTACTTGTCAGATGTCAGTTATGTGTGTACAGAACCAAATTTCCCGTAACTAGACTAAGTAACAGATTATGACCTATTTGAGGCAGGTAATAAGAGTTTCTTGTCTTCTTTGATGATTTTTTTATTTTACAAGGATGCTGAGATTTGTTTTAGCATTAATTATTTTAATATCAATGTTTATAATATTCATGAATGTATTATTCATCTCTGTGACCGATTGGCAAGCCTAATGGAGAATCAGTTGTTGACTGTGATAAAAAATCAAGCATGCCAATTGTTTCTCTTTCAATTCGAAATAAAACGTTCAGTCTTACTCCAGATCAGGTTTGGTTTAGTCCCAAATAAACAAATGCTATTTTATTTCAATTCACCCTGCAGTAATGATGTCTTGTCTATCATCTATGGTTTGATTTTTATAATCTTAGTTTCTTTTAAAGTAGGTTGTTGGAATTCAACATTGTAGGAGATATGTAGAAAAAAGGCATTTATGTTAGAAATGTGCATTCAAATAGAAGTTGCAGACATTCCCTACTTTTTGTAGAGAACATATGGCTATTTAGTAATCTTAGCTTATTTTTCATTCTATACTTTGATTCTTAAATTTGTATTGTACTTTCTTGAATTGTAAGTAAACAAATCAAATATCCTTATTACAATTTTGAATTTCCCAATGAAATACCTAACTTCCTCTTTGTTTGGGTTGTATTATGATATTATTTTAGTGTATTATGATAGTGGGTTTCATTACATGTCTAAAAGAATCGCTTAAATTTGGATTAATTTGGCTGACTTTTTGGCACCCTTGTGCAATAGGCTTGTTATTTTCATTCAAAGTACAAGTCATCCGATTCAAGCAATGGTGCAATCTCTGGGTATTTGTCTCAAGATGATGTCATAGTTGGGGACCTTGTTGCGAAAGACCATGTTGGCAAATTTTTATTTCAAAAATATCCAGCAAGTTCAATCTTTGTTGTCCCTAGGGTATTTTTAAAGTTATGCGGTCATTTTTTTGGCATAGCTTTTTACTAAGACAACACATAAGCCAAGTCTAACATTTTTACTAGCCAAGTTTGAATGTATTCTTAGGCTTGGATTTCAATAAATTGCAATTGACAAGGTTGTTTCAGTCTGGTGAGTATCTTCTTTGAGTGATCCATGAACTACCTTAGATTCTCCTTACAAAATATAATTTTGTTTTCTTTTTCTTAGTACCTTTTTAAATAAAGGTAACTTTCATTAAGATACAATATTTTTTTTTCAAACAGATGTATAGTGGGGGATTTTAACATTATCATGATAACCCACTCCAACAGGGATTAGGAAGCTTGTCGTTTAAAATATTCCATAGCTCATATTTTCTAAACATAAACTTGGCCTTTCATATTTACTGGATTTTCCTAAGTAATTAAGTTCTAGCAGCTATATTTTTGTGTGAAAACTACCATGATAAACACTATGAGCTAGATTCATGTTGTGATGTTGTCCATATAAACTATAAACTTAAATATCATATATAAGTAGTGCAAAGAAATTAAATTAAAAAAATTAAATGTTCATTTATGAGCCAGATTTACTAGCCATCTTTATGGAATATTTAGTACACATCACAGTGAAACCTTTGGAAAGTACTTTTATTGTCATTTTTTCATAAATCTGATAATGAAAAGTACCATACCTATCTTATTTAATTAACCGATATCATGATATTAACCGATAACCGATCATCACTGGGACATCATCACTGGATCTAGATCATCACTGGGACATCATGACTTGATCTTGATCATCACTCGATCTAGATCATCACTGCTGGATCATAATCACTAGAGCATCACGGGTGCTATCTCATGATTCTTCTCGTCACGGGAAGTTCTACAGAGCCAGCCCTTTTTCATGCTGGTGGTAGGCCTAGCCTCAATGTATGTCTTCTTTAGCACTTATATCTTACCCTAAGTCAGAATGGCCCACCCAGCACTTACATCTGACCATGAGAAGAACACATCCAACACCATGTCATAAAGGCATGCCCAGCACTCACATCTGAACATGATAGGAACCAATATAGTCATGTTAGAAAGTCCCAGCACTTACATTCACCAACATGATAAAACACACCTACTATCATCTGTGAAAAGGCACAGCATTCACATTCACCAGCATGATAGGAAACGCCTACTATCATCTATGAAAAGGCTCAACACTTACAACCACTAGCATGATAGGACACAACTACTATCATCTGTGGAAAGGTACAACACTCACATCCACGAGCATGGTAGGACACACCTAATACCATCTGTGGAAAGGCACAACACTTACAATCACTAGCATTGTAGGACACACCCACTACCATCTGTGAAAATGCGGAGCACTCACATCCACCAGCATGATAGGACACACCTACTATCATCTTTGGAAAGGCTAGCACTCACATCCACCAGCATGATAGGATACGCCTACTATCATCTGTCGAAAGCCTCTGCACTTACATATGAGCATGTGGGAACCAATACCACAGTCACATCAGAATGGATCTCAGTCCCAAACTGAGGATTCCTGGTAAGTGACCAGGTTCCTCCATTCAAAGAATGGCAACAGCCCTTATATATGATCAAGTGGGAACACATCCCTCAATCACATCAAAATGGCCATGCACTCATATCTGATCATGTGAGAACACATCCCATAGTCATATCGGAATGGCCCTCATTTCCAGACTGAGCTTTCCTGGTAACTGACCAGGTACCTCCATTCAGAGAATGGCAATAGCCCTTATATCTGATCATGTAGGAACCAATCCTACAGTCATATCAGAATGGCTCAACACTCATATCTGACATGGAAGGAACCAATCCTCTTACCATGAAAGAATGGTTGAGCCCTTAAATCTAACCATGGAAGGAACCAATCCTCTCACCATGTCAGAATGGATCACAGACTCATCACTTCCCCTTGGAAGGAACCTCAATCTAGAGAACACCAAGCTTCTCCCTGAAGTACTCAAACTTCACTCTCGCTAATGCCTTTGTCAACACCTCAGCTATCTGTTTGTCCATCACAACATACTGGAGCTTCACTTCTCCTCTCTACACCATATCCCTAATATAGTGATATTTGATCTCGATATTCTTCAACTTGTCATGGAACACTGTGTTCTCCGATAAATTCACACAACTCTAGTTGTCACAATATATACAAGTAGCATCCAACTAGAGATCAAATAAATCAGACAGTAGCTTCCTTATCCATACTGCCTCACAACTAGCTGAACAAGATGCGGCATACTCCGCTTTAGCTGTACTCAGTGCCACACAGGACTACTTCCTACTAAACCAAGAGATCACACCTGATCCCATACTGAAACAACACCCTGAAGTGCTCTTCCTATCGATGGCACTACCTCCCCAATCTGAATCAACATAACCCTCTAGGTTAATCTTTTGATTCGCCTCATACTTGAACCCAAAATCAATTGTACCCCTCAGGTACCTCAGAATATTCTTTGCAGCAATCAAGTGAACATGTCTCGTATCTGTCAGGAACTGGCTCAAGGTGTTCACAGCAAAGCAAATATCTGGTCTCGTGTTCATCAGGTACATCAAGGAACGAATCATCTGATGATACATCATAGCATCAATCGCTTCTAATGAAGCATCACTCAATAGCTTCAGGTTCGATGCCATAGGTGTGGTCATGGCCTTACAGTCCATCATCCCAAATCTCTTCAGGATCTCTACCGTATATTTCCCTTGTCCTAGGTAAATTCCATCTACATTTGCCACACCTCCATGCCTAGAAAGTAATGCATCATACCCAAGTACTTCATTTCAAACTCGGCAGCAAGCTTCCTCTTCATATCAGCAATCAACCCATCCATACTTGTTACAAACAGATCATCTACATACAATAGGAGAATCACTGGGTTGCCATCTTCAACCTTGTAGTAAAGGTTGGAATCTTCTTTGCTCTTGGTAAAGCCCAAACTAGATAGAAAGTTGTCAATTTTTTCGTGCCATGTCATGGGTTCCTGTTTCAAACCGTACAGGGCTTTCTTCAATTTACACACATGAGTCTGCCTGTCATGTGTCTCAAAACTGAGTGGCTGCTCCACATGCACTTCCTCTTCCACTACACCATTCAAGAAAGCAGTCTTGACATCCATTTGGTGTATCTTCCATTCCATCACTGTAGCCAGAGAAAGTACTGATCTGATGGAAGTGTATCTGGATATAGGTGCAAAATTTTCTTCATAATCTATTCCTTCTTTCTGGGAGAAGCCATGAGCAACAAATCTTGCTTTATATTTCTCTATGCTACCGTCTGCAGCATGCTTGATCTTGTAGATTCATTTGGAAGTTACAACAAACTTCCCTTCTGGTCTTGGGACAACATCCCAAACATCATTCTTCATGATCGATTGATACTCTTTGATCATAGCATCCTTTCATTCTTTTTGTTCTGCCGCTTCTTCATAATTGGAAGGTTCTTTATCGGTGAAATCACATAATAAGGCTACATAACTAGAGCAGGACCTGGTTCTTTCTTTCTCTGTGATTCTCTTATGGAGCCCCATATCTTTCCACACCTTGGATAGCTTCTCGTACCCAAGCAGGTTTCCCCTTGTGAGGATTCTTCTGCTGAGGTGGATCTATAGGTTCTTGAGGTTCTTCAAATTCTCGATCTTCTTCTTCAGTTTCTTCATTCATGGTTGTGGCATGAATTCTGGGTGCTTCTAATTCTTTAGTTTCTTCAGCAAGTCTCTTTCTGGATTTATTGCAAGCTAAATCTTCATCAAATGTCACATCCCTGCTGATGTCGATCTTCTTGAATCCTGGGAAGTATATTCTGTAAGCCTTCGAGCTTTCAGAGTATCCCACAAATATACCCTTCTTCCTCAAGGATCTAATTTTTTCCTCTTCTCTTTTGGAATGTGTATGTACACTGGATAGCCGAATATTCTGAGATGGATGACTTCTGGTTTCTTACTAGAAAAGACTTCTTCAGGTGTCTTGTTCTCGAGTACTATGTGTTCTCGAGTACTCTTTGAATTCATTTGATGTGAATTCTCCGCCATTATCTGATCAAAAGGTCTTGATCTTCTTTTCAGTGTGGTTCTCAATCAAGGCTTTGAATTCCTTGAACTAGCTAAATACTTCATCTTTGTTCTTCATGAAGTAAATCCATGTCTTCCTAGAAAAGTCATCAATGAAAGAAACATAGTATACATACCCGCTTAGTGAACTTGATGACATTGGACCACATACATCAGAGTGGATGATTTCTAAGATCCATTTTGCTTGCTCTCACTACTTGGAAATATTTTCTTTGTGTTATTTCCTTTTGCACATCCTTTGCAGGATCCATCATGTTTTTGTTGAATTTCTGGAAGACCTTCAACAGCTTTTCTTGCAAGTGGTAGTGCTCTATAATGCACATGTGCAAGCATTCTATTCCAAAGTTCATTTGGATCTACTGTGTCATGGACCAAGGCTTGCTCTAGATGTCCCTCCAATTTGTATAGACCTCCTTGTTGTTCCCCAATCACTATTGCATCATTAATAGTCTTTCCCTTTGGCCACATGATAACTTGGCCATCTATAAATACAACCCTCATGCCTTTTTCATCTAATGCAGATATGGAGAGGAGGTTCTTCTTTAGTCCTGGTACAAACAATACTTCCTTAATTGTCATAGACTTTCTAGAGTCTAGCTTATAAGAGGATTCCCCACTACCTTTTATTGGATACTGGTAGTGATCTCCAAGTTTCACCTTGTGTGGTGACACAGGGACTCCACTTAGTGAACCTCTCACATGGCACGTGCGATCGTGGGATATTAAATAATACCCTTAATTTCCAGAGATATTGACCCAAACTCTTTTTGCTAAAACCCCCTCCCAATACTTAAAACCTCCTCCCCACCCCTTTTTATACCTCAATCCTTATAAACCACCCTACCAACGCCCACCTTAAACCCCTCATTCCCCCCAATACCTGCAATATATTGGTTCATTTTTTGATAATTTTAAAACCCACAATATAAACTAATGTGATAGGATATTGGTCAACAAGTGAAGCCCCTGTGTGTGGTGATTCATGTTCTGATAGTTTCACAAAGGATTCTTTGAATCCTGTCATATGTTTGGAAGCCCCACTGTCTATAATCCAATCATTGCTTCCATGTGTAATGTTTCCCATGAGAGCAGAAATAAAAACATAATCTTCATCACTTGAGGAATCATCACTTTCATGTCTAATTCTCTTTGTGGAAGGTTCATCATCCTCTGCAGCATGAGCATGATGTCATCTCTTGTTTCCCTTCTTCTTGTGAGAGCCATTTTTGTTTCTAGGACATTTTCTAGCATAGTGTCCTTTCTCATCACATGTATAACATCTGATTGTAGACAAATATTTTCTAGTGTTATCTTTGTGGAAGGGCTTACCTTTGGGGTGATGAGAAATTCTTCTAGTTTTCTTAGAGTGTACTATGAGAGCTTGATCTTCACTTCCCATATTTTCTTCTTGAGCTTCTATTCGAGCTTCTTCTTGAGAGCATTCTTCCCATAGTCTGTTGAACTTGACTAACTTCTTTCTGGCACAGATTCCTTGAATGAAAGAGTCCCATGATCTAGAGAGACCATTCAAGGTGGTCATTACAATATCTTCATTCTCCACTTCTTCATCTACTACTTCCAGTTGCTCCTTAATCTGAGATACTCTTGTAAAGTAAGACTGGATGGTCTCTACATTCTAGATCTATACATTCTTCAGTTGGTTTCTCATAGTCATCTTCTGGTTTATGTTCTTCCCTTCAAACAATTTGGTTAGGGCATCAAACATAGATTTAGGTGTCTTTAGGGAGGACACCTGTGGTATGAGGTGATCCTTGATTGAATCAGCAATAATCCTCTTTGCCATAACCAACTTCTTCTTTTGTAAGGCCTTAGCCTCATCTCTCTCTGGAACTAGAACCTCCTCATTGATATAGGAGTCCAACTCATTTTCTTCCAGGACCAGGGAGATCCTATACTTCCAGGCTCGGAAGTTATCAGCTCCCTCAAGATTTTCATCAAGCTTGGTATGATGATACATTTTAACTGAGAACCTCAAATGGAAATACAAAAGATTTAGATCTTACCAGGTTAAGATCTTGGATCTAGATTTGGAGCTGAATTTCTGCAGTGCTGGTTCAGGAGAAAATTAAGGTTTGGCTTTTCCAGAGTTCTGTCCAACCGAATGCTTTGATATTGATCTCTAAACTTCAATTTTGAGGAGGAGATCAATCCAGGCCTAGGCTCACTGAAAAATTCCACTTCTATGGAAAGCCCTAATTTTCGACAGCAGTGTCGGGTCCAAAACTGAAAAAGCTCAGAATTGGATTCTTCTTCGACAAAAAGATGCGCCCTAGGGAGGAGAGTTAATCCAACCTGATTTTGCTGAAAATTTGTGGAGAGAGATCCACAAATTAGGAAGCCTTAGTTTTCGCAGCTGCATAGTGTCTTCTTCTCAGGTTAGCTCTGATACCATGTTCAATTTTTAACAATAAGCTAGCATTATATTAGGATCTTTAACTAAGAGACTAACAAGCACAGTAATCAAACACAAAAGACAATGAAAACAATTTTTTTCCTCATGGAAACCATAAATGGAGAAAACCCCACAACTTCCTCAAAGATAGATTCATCACCAAAAGTAAAACCCCAAAATAGTAAGATGATCTCTCGACAACAGTAGCCTCTTTCTTCCTAGCCCTAGTGTCTTCTTCTTCCTCAGCTTGCACTACAAGTGAGTGTGAGTGAGTGTGTGATAAATATAGAGACTCACTCTCTATTTATACTAATTCCTGACTTCACAATAACCTACTAGGGCCGAATTCTCTAGGAGACTCTAATAACCCTAGTGCCTCGGAACTGTGGCGACTTTAACCCTTGATCAATAGGAGGGTTACCCACAATGACTTGAAATGATTGGTTTACATTATAGAACCTCCCGATAGGAACATCGGGGCATGACATGACTCAAGTACATTATAGACACATCCTAGAATAAACATTGGGGTACAATACATAAGAAATACAAGTGAATACATTTTGAAGTTACAATTACATCAACATTTAGTTTGAAAGATATATAGTTGAACCTATTTGAAGAATTTTCTCAGTATTAAGGACCTAAGGGAGATAATTTTATTTTTTGTTTTATTACATTATTTAAGACAAGCATTTCTAGTTGTTGTTGTAATTTGCTATACAAGAAGAGCTCTTCACTTTTTTGCTTCTATGCATTGTTTTGCTAAACTTACACCATAGAAATATATGCAATGCTTTATAGACTATGTGTTTCTTTTATAATGATATTCCCCATAGTCTGTATTTGTGATGTGAAAATATCTGTGATGTTCATGAATGTTGTTCTACAATCATTGTCAATCATGTTTGTTATGATTTTCAGGCGCATGATAACCCAAATCAACAATGTTATTGGTGCATCAGGTATTGTCAGCTAGGAATGCAAAACATTAGTGTCACAATATGGATATGGGATTATGGATCTCTTAATGGCATAGGTATGTCTTTAATTTATTAGTATATATGAATCATTCTAAGAAACTGCCGCATGTAATATTGCACCTTTAATATGAGTAATTTCTTAGCATAAAGATAACTGGACAACTGGATTGATGTATGTTAGTTAGGTGGGATTTCTTGGGACTCAGTTGACTATAGAATTGCAATTGCTTCTAAAATGACAAAATTAGCTGCATTGTTTACAGACAAATCCTCAGAAAATCTTCTCACAGATTGGCTTGTGCTATTATGATGGTGCAAGAGATGTCAGGTGAGATTCCTTTATGTTGGTTTCTGTTGAAATGATTGTACATAGTCTAACTGTGTTCTCATCAATAATACCTATTTTGGATACTATGCATGTGAAATTTTCCCTGTTAAGATTTATTGATAATTCTAAAAACGAATGATCTATGCATCACAGGAATAGCTAGCATATTACAAAATTGCCTGAAAAAGAGACATTGTCAAGCATCAGTGATGATATTTTCACTGCTTGTAAGATGTTAGTTATGTGGGTGCAGAACCAAATTTCCAGTAACCATACTAAGGAACATATTATGACATATTTGAGTCAGTTAATAAGAGTTTCTTGTCTTCTTTAATGATTTTTTTTATTTTAAAAGGATGATGAGATTTGTTTTAGCATCAATTATTCTAATATCAGTGTTTATAATATTCCTAAATGTATTATTCAACTCTGTAACCAATTTCCAAGCCCTAATGGAGAATCAGTTGTTCACTGTGATCAAATATCAAGCATGCCAACTGTTTCATTTTCAATTGGAAATAAAATGTTCAATCTTACTCCAGATTAGGTTTGGTCTAGTCCCAAATAGACAAATGCTATTTGTTGATTGATTCACCCTACAGTATTGATGTCTTATCTATCATCTATGGTTTGATGTTTATAATCTCAGTTTGTTTTAAAATAGGTTGCTGGGAATTCAACATTGTAGGAGATATGTAGAAGAAAGGCATTTATGTTATAAATGTGCATTTGAATAGAAGTTACAGACATGCCCTGCTTTCTGTAGAGAACATATGGCTATTTAGTAATTTTAGCTTATTTTTTGTTCTATACTTTGATTCCTAAATTTTCATTGTACTTTCTTGAATGGTAAGTAAACAAATCAAATATCCTTATCACAATTTTCAATTTTCCAATGAAATACCTAACTTCCCCTTTTTTTGGGTTATATTATGATATTATCTTTTTGTCTTTTCCAATGACAACTGCCTGGAAACTGTAATAGTTGTTCCTTATGGTGCCTACATATCATAGTATATCTTGTATTTTGAATTTGGAATGTTGTGAGTTTATTCATTTGAACGCATCATTTTGAGGGAAGCATATAGGTTTATAAGCTCAATACACGTCAATTCTCTCTTTTCCTAACCTCCAAGTTGTTAAACTAGCACTCTTCAACCACCTGCTCCTTCTCTCCCTCTAAAGAAAAATACATTGTTAAAGGGGGCGTCTGTGTTATCATTTGTGACTAGACTATCTTCCTACTGTAAATTGAACTCAGTATTCTATTTTCCAACTTGGGATGTTTTGTCAATTTAAAAGTGATCCTTGTATTTTGGATCCATCTTTGTACTGGAACTTTATACTGCAATGTTCGACAACACGACATTATCTCCTAATCCACAGTGTCAAGTTTTGTGTCATTCAAGACAGCTTCCTTTTATTTTTTTCAATAGGTAGCTATTCTATATTCAACTTCCATAAAGTTGAAGTTGTGGCCATTGAATTTCTCAATCTCTAAGTGTTTAGATTCCATTTAATCTACCATGAATATATTCTTGGCCTCTCATTGAAGTTGGATACCTAAACAATCATTGTTGCAACAACACAACATAATCTGGTTTGAGCTCCTTAACTTGGTTAGTCATAGCTACCTAGCTAGTTGATCAAGACCTCAAAACAAGGCCTCAACAACCTAAGGTTCCAAAAACCAAGTTTCCTTAGCTTGGTGACAAATACATCTCTTTAAATCCCAGTAACCACTTTGATAGTAATTATTAAACCTTGAGAGCAATTTGCAGCAAATGGAGAAGAATATATAACACACAAATATTTAGTAGAAAAATGAAATTCAAAATTACTGAACAACAAAAACAAAAAGTTCATTTTTTCTCTAAGGACAAATTATTGTTTTCCTTGTTATTTTCTTTTCTTATATAAAGAATATACAAACATAGAAATGTCATTTCCCTCTCCGGTGCTATGAACCACATGAAATAAATAGAAATGTCATTACCCCAAAAACTAGGAATACAATTGGTAGACAACTTTTATTTAAAAACACAAGAATCTAATCTACGAACAAACATGAGTAGCATTAATACTGTTATATACCAATGAGAGGTATTGAATATTAATTTTGTTGGTTCCATGGAACTTAATGGCCATTTGAATTGCCTAAAAATTGGCTTCGGTTGAGAGGCTTAAAAATGAAATAAAAATCAGCATTTGATTATACGGTTGACTATTTATTTTTGCACAGGTCATTTCCTTGATTCTTGCAAGTGTTTCTATACAAAGTCAATGTCCAAAGTTCAAACACTATTCTATTATGGAGATTCATAAGAGAATCAGATGGAATCAGCACAACCCCTAATGTAATAAAGGGAAAAATATGGCAACACGCAACACTGGAAGAGAGATCAACCAAGAAGAGTGCAACCCTAGAGAGAGAACCCAAGAACAAATGTAGTAGAGAGAAAATAACACAATCACAAGAGAGATCATGATACTTACTGATACCCTTAGGCAACATTAAATGAATCACTTGAATGATTAAATTCAAATGAGATATTTGTATCTATACACAACTCTAGAGTGGGTGCTTTTCCAAATAGGACTTTTAATCCTATGTCTATAGGGTTGGCATTAGCCAAACCTTCAAATTTAATAATGATACAATATAAGGTAAATACTCTAGGGGAAAATACTCAACTATCATAACAGGTTCGCTTGATGAAGGCTCAGGAGAGCTTGATGCTAATGGCTTTAGGTTTTGAAGAAAAATATTATGGTCAAACAATGGTAACCCTTCAAGTTTTTTTTCTTCCGTGCTTCCTTTTTGGAAAAAAAGGATTTACTTTTACAATTGGATAGCTATGAATAATTTAATTTCAAAGGTTATTGTGTATGCACCCTTAGCATTTCTATTGTGAAAGAATAACTTCTTCAATGAAAAAAGAAAGAGACCATGCAATGAGAACAAAGACCTCACTAGGGCTTATTGGAGAACAGAAAGATATCCCTTGGCTCATGAGATAATCCCACCAATGAAATATCTTGGCACAAATAAATATGCCAGTTCAGAGAAAAAATCTCTAGTAATTCTCTTGGGAAAGTTCTTTTCTTCTTGGATAAATGAGAGAAGGTTACAAGGGTCCTCTTTGTGGGGTTATCTATGCATGCAAATCTGAGGTTATCTAATCCAAAACCTACCCTAAACTGCTAGAACTAAACAATATTGCTTACAACCATTAATCGATGTTGAAAACATTTGTATCCAAAATATGAATCATTTAGTACATTTATACGAATGATTCCATGTAATGGCACACTATACTATGTTCCGTGAGTATGATAATTGCAATACTGTAAACCCAATTTTGATGGCATGATTGGTAATTTACACCATGCTAATTCTAGTAGCCTGATTGAAATCAGTATAGTGTCATAAGAGTCTAGTTTATAAAGTTCCTTTAGTTGATACCAAAACAAGCATATCCTGTCAGCATAGAAATTCATAAAAATATTTTCTCACTTCATTGTTTTGAAGGAAACATTGGCATACCAAGCTTAAAATTAAGAAAACATCAACTCCTTCACAAAGCGGAGTACAACTTTCATATCAAATTACATTTCATGATATTTGATATTACAAGTAGTATTTATGTATGTGTTTTCCAGAGTCTTATGGAATCCACTCAGATATTTCTGCAATAGCAAGATGAAGCATTCTATCACAATGATAGTATGTCAAAAGTTATTTCTCTGATGCTATATTTAAACCATAAACTCTCACTCGATCAGTTACATTATATTTTATGCATGATTTCACTTCAATAACTTTAGATAGTTCAAATTTAGTATTGAATGTAGAAAAAATATTTCACAATTTGAAATTTTATTGTGATCATGGGAACATCAATCAACATTCATGTGATATTTCAAATGTAAAGGGGAAGACATATCTTGTAAATTGATTTTCAAATCCTTTCTCTTACCTCAATGTTGTAATAGTCCTCAATTGAAAGAGAAGTTTAACTGTAAGACAAAATATAAACTGTCACTTTAATGAAGAGCACAAGCAATCTAAATTGTACATCTGAATTGGGCCAAATTCTCTTAAGATAATCTCAATGTTTCTGATATGATCATCTTAATCAGTCATAATCACATCTCAAAGATCTTTGATCTATGTACAGACAATAAGAACAATGAGGTTCTCAGCTTCAGCTGGGAGATTGACTCAGTAAGCATGTCCCAATTCCATTTCCCTTGCTATTAGATGCTCTTATATCCCCAAAATCTTGTTTTGAAGAATGAAAATATAGTAACAAATCCCCTTGAAATGATGTAGCCTAGAAATATTTAAAAGTGAAAGCTCAATTTTCATCTACCCTGTAGGTAAAAATCCTGTGAGAAAATATATTCATATACCCCCTCAGCAATTTATATATATTTTCCATGGTAAAAAAACAAAGTAGGGAAAGGAAACCTTATCAATATTTTCACTTACCATGGAATCCATGCGATTTCAAAGGAGGGTTGTTTTTTTATCCATTGCTATGTCAACTTAGTTTTGGAATTCAACATCCTAGACATGTGACATATCCAACAATTGAATATTCAAGAAAGTGGAACTCAGTGCTAATGACTGAATACTGTGTACTGACTAAGAAGAATGGATCACTTTACAAGATGAATGTCTCTATTTAATATCATTTTAAACTGCATGCTACCTGAAAAGTAGGATCTGCATAATCATTCATGCATGTAAACTTTTAATTGACCGTCCCTCTAATTACAACTTCTTGTTTGTCTACTCTACGTTGCAAGCCATGTTGCAAGGAGGTCTCTTATGACTGGTTAATTTGAGAAGCAATTGTAGTTGTGTCAAGAGAAAACATCTTACTTATTGACGAGCAATGTGGTTGCATCACCTATAACTAAGCCACACAACTAAATGAGAATACATTTGTTTTAGCTTTTAATTGCAAATTGCAATATACATTTTGATCAATGAATGCAAAATAATGGCTAAAAAATACTAGAAAATAATAAACAGAGAATCCAAAAATGGCTACAATATACAAAAGGTAAAAAATTGGTACAGAGAAAGAAGAATAATAAGGAACTATTGTGCAAAAGCAGAGACTAACAAAACTATCCTCAATCTCAACAACTTCATTTGTGACAGAATTCCTAATATAATGTTAAGGATCCTAAAGGTGAATGGCTATCCATCTGTTAGCATATCATGTGATGTGTGCTTGGTTGTAATCTAGCCACTAAATAACTTGTTCCTTTAGCCATCTATAGATAGATTTCAAAAATTCTAGGTTTGACATTCTTCGGGAACGCATTCCACCATTGAGAAAAAAGAGCATTTTACCTTCTCAATAGATTAAACAACTTACATCTCTAGTAAGATAACCTCCTTCCATATTATAGTCTAGTTGTGGATTAACAAGTGTAACTTTCATAGAGAGGAACTGCAGTATAACACAATAGCCAAAAATGAAAAATGAATGTTACAAAATAAACATGGTCTAGAGCTTGTTAAGCACGTCAGTCATATCTTAAGTACATTGAATCTACATACCTCCACTTGACACTGTAGCGCTTGTACATAGTTTATTATCTCATGAAGCATACCTTCTTTCCCATTTATCTTCAAGAACAATAATTTCTCAAGATTGGCTTGTTGATGCACAACATACCTTCTTTCATTCTCAGATATCTACCAAGTAGAAGTACCTTATTACATCCAAGAACAAGATCTTGCAAAAGTTTGATCTGTTCACTGATCTTTTCTCCTCTTACCTGTCATTCAAGAAACTAAATTTTCTATTTTCTTTCAAATCACTTCAAAAGATATCTTGATTGAAAAAATTTAATATTTGAAAGAAAAAATGCTGAAAAAATCTTTCACTAAGAAAATGGGAACCATACCCACTCTTCCAGGTTGTGGTTGTCAGTCGCTTGGCCTCTTCTTTTCCTCAGATGAATGTAATCTTGTTTGACTGGAAAAGAAGAAGGTTTGGTATCATCTACTATTTAGTTGGGATAGATTTCAGTTGTTTCAGCACTATTACTTTCTTCAAGATTATCCTTTATTTCATCCTTGCCTTTTGTACTCTCTCCAACTTTGTAATGCTTTCCATTCCTCTCAATGTCATATGTTTCCTTGGTCTGTTAAGGAACAAGATTGACAGTACTAGAATATCTTTGCAATAAAAAAGGATATCTCCAGGACTCACTCAAACTGCACAAGTGTATAAGTATCAACTTTCTAAGTGTCAAATGCATCTTATAATGGTGAAAACAAAAGGCTTTGAAGACAATTCCAATTATTTAGTTATAGTTATAATTAAGCATGCTTGTTTTAATTTAATGTAGTAAACTAAATTGTACCATTGCACTTAGTTGTACTTAAAATATACCATTGTACAATGGTATTTGTTAGAATAATCAACCCATAGTTACCCATATTTGACATTAATTAAATCATTTTTGTGTTATTCCTAGAATCCTAGATTCCCTCTCGATGCTAGTTCACTTCTACATGTTCCTAGAAGTCAATACTTGCTAAAATGGTTCATGGAGCACTTTATAATCATCCTGGAAACATAGTTAGCATGTCTTCTTTACTCATGTTTCCTTAAAGTGCATATTTGCTTTTTCTGAAAGTTGCCTTGCTTTACATCTGTTTTAAGGCATAAAGGAAAAGCTAGCCTAGGGGAACTTGCCTTGTTTTTTGACCAAATCATACTCTTTTTTTTTCTCCATACAAAATCATGAATGAGTTGTCTTTCCACCAGATATTATCTTTCCCACTTGATTTAGCTAATTCGTGAGGATGTTCATGGATTTGGAAAGTCCTTTTTGCACCTGTGGGGGATTTGACTTGTTTTAGTAAGCCTACTTTTTGACCAATTCGAATAGAAACCTAGTGCTTCCAAATATCTCATGTAATTATATATTTTTGAAGCCTATTACTTCATATGGTTGGTTAATGTACACTTATTAAATACAGGATTAAGTAATGCTCCAATTTCAATCTCCTTTTGTGTGAATTTTCCATGTTTGATTAGCAATTTTTTTAGTGTAATTGATCTATCTCTTGGGTTCAATTTCCAGAGTTTTTTATTTATCGTACAACAAATAACTACATGAAATATAATACCTTAAGTGTTTTGAATCTTGATTGTTTTGAATTCTTAATTTGAATTTGTTAGATTAGATTTTCCTATGTTGCACATGAACTTGGTTATTGTTGTTAACTATTGAACATTATAAATAATTTGATTCATTGTTTTTCTACTTTATAGTTCATTTTTTTCCTACTAAGATTTTTTTATTGGATTTTGCAGGAGTGAACTTAACTAAGTGGGCCATTGAGTATGAAGAGCCTGTTTTTGAAGCTTTTAAGCTGCTAAGTATGGGTTAATTGAAGTTGTTGTGGGATCCAAGTATGGATTAGCAACCAAGTACAAGTGGGATGGTTTAGCCATTGTAATATTTTGAAAAGTCATTGAGTTAGCCATTGTAATATTTTTAAAAGTCATCGAGGTACTAGATGATTTTCATGTCAAGTTATATGGAGATAGTTTTTGAGAAAACTCATATTTATTGCAATACTTGACATTTCATATAATATAATTTGTGTGGTTTAAATCTTATATGGTTGTACTTTATATTATTTATAAGTGTTTTAATTAACTAATTAATGTGACATTGCATAATTCACATGTGTAATAGATGATGATAAATAATGTATGATTTTATTTTTCAATTTAAACGTAATATCATATTAAAAAATTATATTGATTAATAATCAACACCATTAAAACTACTAACATATAATAACCACACATAAAACGACTAAAAATGACTAAATTAGTGACCAATAAATGAGATTAATGACCAAAATCTGCATATCAAATGACTAACAATTGAGAGATATGTGACCAAACAACGAGATTCTAATGACCAAAAAAACAACCAAAATTTGCATATCAATGACCAAAAATAAATTTTGGTGGCTAATTTACAGTCTTTTATTACGCAACCAAATTTGGTCATATTCTAGTTTGTCATGTGGTCATTAATTTGGTCATAAATGTGGTCATATATTTGGTCATTGATTCAAATATATGAACAAATTAATGATCAAATACATGACTAAATTAATGACTAACTCACAAGCTATGAATGACCAAAATAAAAATGACCAATTTTGGTCACGTAATAAAAGACCGTAAACTAGCCACCAACGATCACCAAACCAAAACTGGTCATTGATATGCGTATTTGTTGTCATTGTTTTGGTCACTAATCTCTTATTTTCCAATAGTGCATAATTCATTGGTGCCGTAAAATTATACTTATGGTGCCCATATGTTATGCACCTGGTACACCATAATCCTCCTAAACTTCCTTGCCTCTTTTCATGTCCTGGAGCTGCACCATAAGATTGGCCAGTTGTGACTGAATTTGCACCATGCCCGAGACAATGTCTCCAACTGGAGAGGATTCAAACTTCATTTCTATCTCCAGAGCCTCTATCTGCGACAGAAGTTTCTATCGCATCAACGATGTTCATATGTGTGGCAACAATGAAGCAATGAACCATTCCTTATGTTGCACATCCGAAATTTGGAAACTCACTTTGGTTATTAATATCTGAAATCTCCGGTCAAAATCCCAAACAGATTATGTTAGTAGCTTCTTGATCTCCTTGATCTCAATGATGCACTGTGATTCATACCTTAGTTTCTTAAATTCATCAATCAATCCGAGGCGAATCTCATTCAGTGTCTTTGGGACCACTACCAGTGATACTATGGAAAAATTCATATACCAGTCTAGTCCACAACCCCATAGAGTCGTGATCATCTGTGCTTTCTTGATGTTGTCGTCCTGGATCTGTCGTATAGTCTAGATGGCATGACATAGAAACCAGGGATGTTCTAAGTCTTCCATCCCATTCCCATTAAATATTGAGAGCTTAATGTCAGTTCCATCCATTGATTGACCGGTACTGTATTAACTGTTGGTATAGTAGGAATAGAATGTGGGCTAGTCAGCCTTCCTTGTCCGCTATTTACAACATTAGTACAAATTGTATTTACAGAAATACTTGGAGACAGGTCTTGTGATCTTACTTCTGATACTGTAGGCAAGTTGTCTACATGTTCTTGTTCTGGGGCTTCAGCTAACTCTTTGGACTCTTCGTATCCTTTTGATATTGGTTGATACTCCTCTTCCTCATCATACAAGCCTTCTTCAAGGTACGATATGAAATCATAGCCTTCTTCTTCTTACTTTGTGCCACTACTTCCTCGTATGAACAAAGTTTTTCATCTTTTGCTGGACTAAAATATTCTTCCGCTTCTCAAAAAGTTAGAGTCTAGTTTAGTTCCACTTTCTCCTGGGAGCATCTCACTATAGGGTTCCACTCGGACATATCCACCCTTTTCTATTCAATCTATTAGTCGCAGAATGCCCTTTTCACATATAAGCATTTTGATCCACGTCTTCCAAGATGAGAGATATCGTCTGCACAGTCCTTGAAACAAAATTCTCTTGGACTTACTATATGAGGTTATTGTATCAACAATTAACTTAGTAAGATATCCTTCTATGATACTGTCTACCCAAAATTCCTTAACTCTTGATATAGGATTGTTGATTCTTTTCAGTCGCTTAATAAAAAACAGATTCCACTCTATCGGTTCTCCACCTTGAAAGTTCTTTTTCTAGGTTTCCAACTAAGACAACCATTCATACAACACAATGGGGAACTCAAAAAATAAAATCTCATGAATATATAAATATATGTACCGTTCTAACCACTTTGGTGGCATCCACCGATATCCTTCACTTTATCTTCATACAAACTCTAGCTATTTTGCATCCACCCAATTTTGGATCTCCGATTTCATAGGATGCAAGAACATATCCCCCAACACAACAATTTATGGTCCCAACAGCATAACCATTGTTGGATTTTCTTCTCCCTACAACCCAGTTTCATCCCTCCTTTTCAGTCAGCTCAACAAAGCCCAAGATATCATCTTGACATAGCAGAGCCCAGTCAGGGGCACCTGCGACACAAATATTGTCTCACCCAAGATATCTCATTTATTATGGGTAACTTCCAGAACCACATTCTGCAGTTTGTGTGGGAGGGTATTTTATGCCAATGTCTATGCGCCAAGGTTTTCCAACGAATATTTGAAGTGGTTTGGTGGTTTTCATGCTCTCTATCAACACGGGGTATGATGTTCCCTTCTTATGCAATCTTAAGCAATTGTGCAGTGAATAGACATTGCATACATATTCATTTTCTCAACGTACAACATTCATACAATTATCCCCATAAATCACAAAAATGAGTCAATCATTAAACATAGTAAATATGCACTTGTCTAAGCTACTCAGCATTCACACATATACAAAACATGTAACGTGGAAACCCATATAGGAAAAAACCACAGGGTGCTCTTCATTTGGAAATGGCATGAGGAAATAGATGCACCTTTTATATGCACATAATGCTACAGACTCTGTTCAAGATATTCTCTTCTATCTTTACACACTTCTCCTCCCCCTCATGCTCTTTGTTATTCTCTATCTTTATCACTATACTCTACCCTTACTCAGTGATCTGCACACAACCTGGATCGACTTAACCTTATCTATATGTCTACACACTCAGCTGTAGAACCACTACCCTGATACACACAGCAATCCAGAGTCAGTGACCAAAACTATCTACCTCCAGTCTAGCTCTAGTGCCTCTCCCAGAGCCTAGACACTTACTCAAAAATTGTTGTATCGACTAATTAGTTTAAAAGCATCTAAACAAGAACTAGCTAACAGAAAAACTAGTTTGACCAGCTAACCCATTTACATCTTGGGTTTATCCTTTAATATCCTTATTATAGACTCATTATATTCCCATACATGCTTGTTACAGACTCAATAATGACTCGATACAGACTCTAACAGAATCATCTTCAGTCGCTATCCCAACTGACTTACTATCCTCAGCCCACAGGTTGTGTTTCCTATTCTACATTAGAGGAAATTTGGGGTCTAAAATGGGCCTTATAAGAAAACGTGCCAAAATAAGTTTTTGTGAGTTGGAATTCAAGAATTAATAGAATTTCAATAAAATAAGTCAACCATAATGGTTGAATTGACATATTTGTCATTAAAAAAAACTACTTTTTTTGTTCGTATTTTTGACATATCTCATTGTGTTTTTACTCAAATTTTGATCGGGAGAGCTCGTTGGATGCGGAATTTGATTCCGCATCCAACGATCATCATCATGTTGTTTTAGGTATTTCTTGTTTTTGGGGTAGCAGGGTCCATCAAAAGTATGCAGTGTGGGTACTCGTTGGATGCAGAATCAAATTCTACATCCAACGAGCTCTCTTGATCGAAATTTGAGTAAAAACACACGGAGATATGTCGAAAATACGAACACAAAAAAGTAGTTTTTTCTTTCTTCCTCCAAAATTAATCAATATTATTTTATTATTTTAACTATTATTTTATTATTTTCCTTAGGAGGCCCATTTTAGACCCCAAAATTCCTCTAATGGCAATATATGGCCAAAAAGGCGCTATCAGCCTAACTAACAAAAATGACTTTACATGTGTGGTTTCCACCGGCTCCATTCGAGCTTGTACCCACAATCGCTAAGGGTTTTTCCTTCCTCAGCATCACACCCTAATGTCACTTTGTGGTCATTACCTTATCTGCACACATGCTCCTACGAATATTCTGCAATGTCATTACATCTCTTGCTCTGTACTTTCATCATAGCTTACAAAAATGGCGCAGCTTACTCGTCTGGCACCTTCACTTTACCTTTATCCTTATCTTCCCTCTTCTATTGCGACATTGTTCTCTTATTCTTTGATGTTGTCTCCCATGTCGCAATTCCTTCCTCTTCTTCCCTTACTTACGCAAAATTCTATATGAATTCTTCCCTTCTATCCCGGGCCCAACAAATCTCCAAAGGTATTTTTGCAGCATTACCTTGCCCTTTTGAGATATATCCTCAACCTAAACCCCTCCCCTCTATTTATAATTGGTGATCATGGGGAGTTATGAAGGTTGGGATGGTTAGGGAGGTTGGGGAAGCTATGATTATGAACCCAATTGTCCCTGAATAATCATGTTTTTTATTTTTAAATTTTGTCTTAATTTAACCGCGGGTATGAATACTGGCAAGTCGCAAATAAACCAAGAATTCTATGAAGGAAACCTGTGAATGCATAGTGTGATCATATAACTGTGGGTTGCATATATGGCAACCCGCAAATGACTTGTGAGGTACAATTTCAATAGTCACAATTACAAGTTAAGCTTATTAGAATACATTGGAAAGACTGGCAAGAATACGATGTATCAAGGCACATGCTCATCTATAGGTTTTGGACAACTTCTATCCATGTTGTCCTTTTCTGTACTGACACATTTAGTTTCAGTACTCGGACGGAGAAGTTTGATTTCATAGTATAACAACCCCTCATGTGAAATCATACATGCCCTCTACCACAACTACTAATACCACTTTTTGTCCTCTAATAATACCATGGTCAAACCCCCTCTCTAACAATTATGTGGTGAGGTAGGAAGCCCCTCATAAATATTGCATGGTTATCTAATTATTGATCTATTCCTTGGAGCCTCCCCTCTCACTACTAATTTCATTCAAGGGGTTCTATATCCATGGCCTCCAATGTTTCACACCAATTAGTCAAAATATGTATCACCTCATAGTCATTCCAAATTGGATATTTGGTTAAAGGAAACAATGAAGAAACACTAAAATGGGTCAATGTCAAATGAATAAAATAATAAAATCCTTCTCGACTCTAACAAGAGTTTATTATACAAAAAGGAATCCGTAGTTTGCAACCTCACAAACACTTATGGCTCTAGAAATCCATTTATATATAGGATAGAATTGCAAAGTTGAACATACCCATGCATTCTCTTCTAGAAAAATTAATGAGATAAAGGTTCTAAGAAAAATCTACCTATAAATGGATTTCCCCACCAATATATATTCTTGATTATATATTTAATATGGAAACACCTATATCCATGACCTTATGACTCTATGCAAACTTTAACGAAATCCATATTGAATGGGATTAGTTCGTGATGAAAATTGTGTAAACACATTGACCAATATAATCAGTTTGTTTCTATCACTAGGACCTCACTACTCTCAGTGAAAACAATAAAAAAAAAATCAATCAATGCATAGAATTTTGAGATTTTTGAAACTACTTTTCAAAAAAAATCATTAAAATTACAAAAAAAAATCAATAAGTAGAATTGATTTTTATGGTTTTTAACTTCCTACCTCTCAGTGTGGAGGCCATGGTAGTAGGAGGTCGTAGGTGGGTTATGGCAATTCAATCCTTGGTCGAGCTTCCCTACACTCGTTGTTCAATATTTTGTGCAACAATCACAATGAAATTAGTCATGGTCTATTGCTTTTCCATTTTTATAATAGTTATAGATGGTCGGTCAAGATTTATATCTTGATCAAGCCATAAATATCAATTAAGATCCTAGATCCCACAACCATGAAATATCCTATGGACTTTTGTTTTCAAATTTTCATTGGACACCCTCTATTCGATCTCCCAAGCTCAATCAAGGGTTAATCTCCCAAGCTCATTTTGAGTTAACAATAAATGCTAAAACTTGTGGTTTACTAACAGCTAACAGTTGGCATAAAAGAAACAGTTAAGTAATTAGTTGCACTTAACTCTAAAATAACTCAACAGTTTATTTTTTCGTAGCAAGAATAAAATCTTTTTGTGTGTTGTTTGATTCAGTTTACTGATTAGTTCTTTTATGTCAGTAGGTGGAATCTACTTTTGAATCTGGGGATTACTTAGCAATCGTGCTAACGCAGATGAATACTGTTTCTTATAGGTTTACAGGTATGATCGATTGAGTATATTTTAAAAGATCTTTTAGTGTCAGCATTATTTTGTTTGCAATTTAAAAAGCTTAGCAAAATAAGCTGCTAAACTCTAGACAGCTCTTGTAAGGTAAAATCATTTGATTTTCATCAGTTTTTCAAGTAAACAAGTTCAGAAATAAGTAATGACAGTACAACATATTTGCGACTCTAAACACTAGAATCTCAGTTATAAGTATTTCTACTTTAGTCTTAGTAATTTGTAATATTTATAGACATGGTTTTTGTCAGTATTTATGCAATAGGATCTTATCTTGCCTGTGTAATTATTGACCCTTAATTTGTTTCTATAAGATACTTACAACTTGTTATCTTTTAGACAGTAAAAACATTCGAGTGTAAAACTATGATCATCAGGCCCTTCTATATGAGCTTATGTTTACTGCTATTTTATTCCCAAGTCTAACTCTTTGTTCTAGTAACTTTTGAATTTAAAAGGGTTGTTCCTATTCCAATTATCATTTTTAATTTAATAGGGTCGTTCCTATTCCAATTATCAGTTTTACTTCTATAATTATCTTACTGTCCAGTAGACATTCTGCACGAGAATAAAACCAAGTTGAGTTATACTCCCAAGTGCTATCAAAGTAATGTCGCTTAAACTATATGATAGAATTTCATGATAGCATTCTTATCTTCAGCTTTGTACTACTTACAGTTTTGATGCTATTTGAGTTATCAGTTCAATTATATTTCGTAGATATGCATAATCGAATTGTTCGATGGACATTCCATCTACCAATAGTTTGTTATTATAACTTATTTTAATCTAGCCTTTATATTCCTTTTCATTATTAAAAGGTACTATCTATAAGGTTTAGACTTGTAATATCCTTGTGGAAAAAAGGTTTACTATGCACAAGCTATAGTTCATCTTTGCTACTAGAGAATCCATAGTCATTTAATAGTTAGCATGCAATCTTTTATAACTATTTTAAAGACTTAAACTTTGACCTAATGTATAGACAAGCCATATATTACATGATTTCAATCTTATCAAAACAATGTTTAGAGTATGGTCGTGCCACCAATTATATCGTTATGGTGATGTTATTATATAACAATGTAATGTTATTAGTAGAAAGGGATTAATGCATAATCCAAATCGGGCTTAAAGTTAAGATTTATAATTGACACTAAAGCTTGGTCAACGTAACCCCCACGTTGATAAACCCGTCATTATGTTAATATAAAACATGGTGCAAATGATTAGTGATTTGGTTTACGAATTATTGGGTTGACAAAGGTTTACTCCATGCTGCATTAAACAAATAATTGGGATAACACTTCCATGCAGGAACTATAGGAAATGACCCTCGCTACATGGATAAATTTGTTGCTACGTGGTTGATTTCTGTCCATGCCTGGAAAATATATAATGCTATGGAAACCTAACTCATCTCATTCATGTCCCGCAGTTTACGCTGGCTCTCAGGGTTGCTTGGCTTGTCTCCCATGGCACCTGTCATTTCTCTTGGTTACAGTTGCCTAGTGCCTTGACTTTGTGCTGCTTTTATTCTCTAGTGTGTGGTTTTGATTGCTGGTTCTTTCTCTGCAACATGTGTAGTTGTATTTCCTGCTACCCTCGTCTCGCTTCCTGTGAAGCCTTTCTTCCATAGCCTGCATAGCTTGGTGACTGCTTCGGTTTCCTTCTCTGGTCTCATGGCTCTCCATTGTGTGAGGTTCTTGGGGGCTCTTAGGTTTCCAACTGCACCGCTTGTAGGTGACAGTGCCTCGTGAAGCAGTTCGTTGTTCTCCCATTGACAAGTAATTATCATAACGTAATTTTCTTTTAATTACTGCAAGTTTAAAAAGAATATTTTCAAGCATTAACAAGTAAATGGTTTCACTGATAGTGGTTGTTGTTTGCTGCAGGTGCTCACTGCTGTGAAGCTTGAACAAAGGAGAAAAGGCAGCCTTTTGCATAGGTCGTGGCTCGTGGTTCAAACTCCGGTAAGCCCCATGGTCTGAAAGATGGATTCTCCCTTTGTTAGCGTTAGGGTGGTCATTGGACTCGACCAGGGTTTTGGAAAACCCTCTCTCGTCTTGTCATGAGTTATGTTATTGTTTTTACTGTTTTACAAGCTGTTAGGACAATACTTGAATCCAAACCCTTACTAGGGTAGATTCGATTTGTATTGTGCATTGCTCTTGGTCAAAGCTTTGGCTTCACAGTCAGGTTTAGGTTTGTAAATTTTGTAAAGGAAAAACAGTTGTAAACTCGTTTTGGTTGTTAGGAGCTTATGCTATACTTTCTGTAATTTTTGGGTTTTTACTCTGTATAATGAAGTTATAAACTCAGTTGAGTACTTTGTAAGGATTTTATAAATTAAATTTTAAGGTTGATACCTACAGCCGTAACTTAAATCTTGTTTGTTTTGATGGAAGTCATGGGTTAGGGTTTGACCTGCAAAAACCCTTGTTTGATTTATACTAATCTTATGATAATAATTACACTGTTTCTCTAATTTATTCTATTTGTCCTTAAAGGACTGTGAGTAGATTATTAGACTATTTAATGATGGTTACATAATTGTTATAAATTTGGTTAGTATTTCTGTACTTGTAATGTAATAGTTTTTAAGGGTTTTAACCCTGACATTTATTTTTGTCAATGTAAGCTTTTATTAAAAGAAAAGCACTGTTTCTTTTATAAATGCATTTGTACAAATTAATCAGTTTTGTAGTTTATTTTTGTGCATAACATTTTTAGTTAATAGTTTGAAAAGAACTACTCTATGTGTAACCTATGTTACTACAGTATTTAAAAATACTTATAGATTATGCTCATATGCTCAGAATATGAGCTAGGGTTTACTCCCTTTTAACTTTGATAGAATATTAATTCCTGTGTTATTATCTTGTAAATTTAATTACAGTTACACAGTTTGTTTTTATGAATTAATAATTTATAAATATCACTGTTTAAGGATAATAATAATATTATTTGTATTTATAATATTATTATTTATGTATAATATCTATTCTTAAGTTTATGTTGGTTTTTATTTGTATAATAATTACAACTAAGAGCAGTCTGTAATATTTGTGCTATTTAATACAATTGTTTTTGTAGACTTACTGGAAGTTGCTGCTGTCCTTTAGCTATTAAAGCTAAGAAAGGAATACTGTAACCTTTATCATATTCTTAACTATAGTTTAGGTAGAAGCAAGAAGATTAATTGTTACTAAAAGAAAAAGATAGGTTATCTGTATTATTTTTATATCTTTTATTAACATAAATGATAACTTTCAACTGATAAAACTAATTCTTCTACTTCAATAGAAAACTACAGTTTATAGAAGAAGATACTGTGTAGGAAATGAATTATATACTTAACAAACTATTGTCAGTAAATAAAAAAATTCTTGTCCTTTATGATATTTTAAACACACAGTCTAGTTCTGACAACCTCTCTACAAACGGATTAATAAACTTTCTAGAAAACAACTATCTACGGATAGGAACTATTTCTAAGCTCTGAAAACATAAATATTCTATTCAATTATATTCCTATCATACTTCATTTATTCAAACACACTACTTGTGCTAGAGTACGATCTGGATTACTCCAGATGGGGAAAAACCTAGGTAGGATTTATCTTTCATCACAGTACAGATTCAGCCTAGAAATAACTAAGAGATTTCAACACAACATAACATATAATTATTCATTAATTTCTCACACACAAATATAAACTATAACATAAAAATTGAAAGATAATGGAACCTGTCTTTAAAGCTGGACAACAACAGCAATGGGAGGCCGTTCCTCCCTACCAACTCTTAGAGAGCGCTCAAACAACGACTTCTCAGGACCCCCGAGCCTGTTCTGGTCTCCTTGGCTGGAACTAGTCCTAAGACTCAATACCAACTCTGCATACTACAGTAAGATCTTTCAACTGCAAAGCTGTACTAGATCAACTTCCTGCAGTTTACCCCTCAAACACCTTCCTTCAAATTTCCCTTTCCGAATGAATTCCTTGAAGTGCATTCACCTGAATGATTCTTCTCTTGGAATGAGTAGCCTTAGCTCTCTACATTGGGCACTTTTATTAAGATTTCCTAGGTCATTTTGGGTTAGTTGTCATTAATTGAACCACCTGCTCTGATCCCACTTTCTTGGGGGATCATGACCCCAAATGTAGGGAAGTTGCCAACTGCAACATAGGAAGTGTTTGAGTATGCTGCCACTTGTATTTTTGCTCTACACATAGTTCCTCCACCAACTTGACCAGTAACACTCTTTTTAATAGCTCTCCGAAGCTGTTGTCTCCACTTTTATTTATTTAAAAATAAAATATTCAGAATTACATTCCGTATCTTTTGACTCTGTTGAATCATCAGTTTCAACTTAGCATTAAATTTAACATAATGTCTTGGAATCAAATAAAAATAAGATAACATTATTTTACAAAATTGGGGCATGTGACAACTAGTCTATTGGTTATCACAACTTTAGATCCCCTAGTCTAGTAGAATTATAAATATATGCATCCTCTAGAATCGTTGGCCCTTCAGATTACAGGTTTGTGGTCCAAATATATGGTAGCATCATCCACCATAACTACTTAATGTTTGCATCCTCCATTGATAGCTACAAGAAACAATTCAAGAGGGTACATATCAAAAATTGCTTCCTGAATTCTAGAGCAAAAGCATTAGAAGCTAAGAAAGATAAGTTGCAAGTCATCCTTGTATCTATGGTAAAAAGTAAGCAAGGAACAACATGCATTAACACCTTACTAAAAAGAAAGATGATAGAATAAAATTTAATGAGTTGTTATATGGCCTAGTTCATACCAATTACTCAACAAATGCTTGATGAGTAACAAAAGATAATAGATGAATAAAACCATTTCAGAAGGGAAAAAAACTTTCCTTTCAGCAAAATAGTAGGTATAGGAAGACAAAATTGAGAAAGTCAAAGACAAGGAAAGTGAGCTAGCATACATGACCTTGCAATAGGAAGAAGCTAAGAAGCTAACATCCATATTAGCTCTCCAAAACACCACGTCATGGAAGCACAAAAGAAAACACTTTGGTAGCTTCGAGCAACCAAAATTCACCCTATGCAGAATTTGTATCCATGTTGGAATAAAGGATTGAAAAATTAACCAAGGTGTTGTTAGAATGGAGAACTAATTCTAGGAACAATGCAATGAAAATAGTGATAGTTGGAGAGTTGACAAAAAATTGGGAAGAAGAACTTAAGAAACAGGGAAAAAAATTAGACGCACCAGACAAAAATGCACATGAACATAAAAATGAAGTAGGAACACTTATGGGAGAGAAATAGAAGTGGAGAATCAATCATGCGTGGGACTTGACAGGAGCAAGAATGAATAATAGAAAGAATGATATCAAAATATTTATATGGGAAAATGTGGTCAAAGAAGTCCCTACTACCATGGATAAACTCCAATTCTACTTGGATTTTGATGCTCTACACAAATAAGTAACCAAGTACCTCCTCAATCATGAAGGGGAAATATATAGGAGGTAAAAATTAGCTAAAGTGGCTTGTATCAATAAGTTAAATAGTTGTTATATTACTAGTGGAAGGGCTACTAAATCATAAAATCTAATGCATACTTTCCTCAAAGATATGAGCAGTATGATATCCAATGGTCTCAAATGCCCATGTGATGTCAAATTAAAATTACATCTTAAAATTGTATATAATAAAATATTTAAGAATTATCTTCCTAGGTTAGCAACAATACTTGATAAATATGTTTTCCCCACTCCCACCAAAATATACAATCAACTCACTATGTCCATATCCACTTCGATAGTACCGAGAAGAATGATGTAGAAGATTAGGGAGGTTGATTATAGTCTATATACTAAGATGGAAAAATATTTTAGGATATTAAGGGGTGGAAGAGAAATGGATCGACATAGTTCGGCTTACATAATCATGTTAAAGGATTGCACCCCTAAAATAAGACATATATAGGTTCTTGTGGATTCCACTCCCTTGGCTCAAATATCACTATAATGGGTTGGAACCTAGAAACCCCTAGGAAACAGTGGCCTAAAAATACCAAGAAAATACAAGTCATAAAAAATCATCCCAAGGAAATTATGGGTAAATCAAAATGGGGAGGAATATGAGATATGAGAAATCTATACATTAGGATAACTAACTATATTTTGAGAGAGGTCATTGATGAGCCCACTTTTGTGACAACATGGGCGAATCAAATGGGGCTAGTTGGCATTACAATAATAACAATAGGAACAAAATATGACTTATGCTCAAAAAATAAGAAATCAAATAAAAGTAATGGACCAACTAAAAAAAATATTGGGCAATTTTTGTATACTTCGAGGCTGCCAAAATTCAACTGAGTTTTTGGGATGTGCAACATTAAGTTTTCCATTTTCCTATTTTCTTTATCTTTTCCCCTTGTAAACTTGACCTGAAGTTCTTTATTGAAAATATGATCAATATACGCAAGACCAATATTGAAGAGTCCCTTTTAGTGTCTTTCTACTGCACTAAAAAAATCATGCATTTGTTGAATAAGATCATGACCGAGGCAATTCTCCATTACATTGAAGCAACATATCTTGTACATGTTATCATGTTTAATTTCCTTGAGTGTCTATCTTCTGTTATGTTGAATCAATCAAGGCACCTATGCTTGTCTTTCCCTTTGACTTTCTGTGTATCATAAAAATTATCACGATCAAATGAAAGATGTGCTTTGTTCTATGGATATATTTGTAATCTTACATGTTCCTTCTACTGATGACGTAGTGATTAAGGAACCCAAAAAACATTATTTAGTTTGAGTGTGTAGTTTGGATTATGCAATGTCCTTTCACCCTAAAGATAACATCATTTCAATATCCTTTTAACAACATTAACTCCACACATGACACATTTCTATTGTAAACCCAATCAAGATTCCATGTATAAATAAACATTAGAGGAAATTTGAACTCAAAATGTGGCTCCTAAGAAAAATTAAAAAAAAAGTAGTTAAAATAATAAAATAAAATTTATTAATTTTGGAGGAAGAAAAGAAAAAAAATACTTTTTGTTTGTATTTTCGACATATCTCCCTGTGTTTTTACTCAAATTTTGGTCGAGAGAGTTTGTTGGATGCAGAATTAAATTTCGCATCCAACGAGTACCCACTCGGCATACTTTTGACAGACCTCGCTACCCAAAAAACAAGAAATACCCAAAGTTGTTTTGGGTATTTCTTGTTTTTGGGGTAGTAGGGTCCGTCAAAAGTATGTCGAGTGGGTACTCGTTGGATATGGAATCAACAAGCTCTCCTGATCCAAATTTGAGTACAAAAACATGGAGATATGTCGAAAATACGAAAAACAAAATAGTTTTTTATGATACCTATCCCCAAATTTATATGAAAAATTTGTTTAAGACCTATACGGTATTTCAAATTTAAATCAATTTCATTGGCTAACACATGATGACATGGAATTTCAATTAGACTTAAAAGGCACATTTTGAGTTGAAATTTCCTCTAATGTTGTTCTAGGTGACAGGAGGGAACATTTGCCTTAAAATAATTGAGGGTACCCACATGGTTCAAGGACTAGCTTGATGACCTAGAATGTCACAGGAAGGTGCATCTCACATAGTATGCCCTGGCATTATGCTTCCTTCCCTCCTATTCCTCTCCATTAAGAAATCTAGAGGAGTGTTTTATGACGCCTTCGCTATGGACGGAACATTTTGGATAGCGAAAAAAATCATCCAAATTTCAAGAGTTTTAATTTTATAAAAAATGTCTTTCCTTCTGCTCCATGACTTATCTTCAAACTACACCACATATAGCTCATAAATATATTATGGACCAATGATATAGCATAGGAGATTGGACATGCAAGGTGAACTTAAGAGGAAAAACCTCACTAGATGTGATTAAATTGTCTAATTTTTTGATGAAATTGTAAGATATTGAGGCCATCCTAGCATCGTGTGAACAAACTTTCATTTTCCTAGCTCAAAGTATAATGCCTTAATGCTTCAAATGATCATGTTTGTTCCCTCTACCATGACATCAATTCGTTTGGATGAATATGTTGTTGAAATGGAAGAAATGCTTTTACTAAAAAGAATTTGGAGTGAGGTGGGTACTCCAATGTTAATATAGCTATTCATATAAGTTGAAATCATCCAAACTTCTCCTCTATAACTTATGTTGTTGTTTTGCAAAGAAGAAAAAATGATATTGTATAAATTATTTGCATCCATGCTTGTATTAATATGATTTGATTGATAAATAAAGATACCTATTAAATATTCTATTATTTGACTTTTTCCTATTTGTCATGATGAGAATTTAATCATAAATTAATATGATTTGATTCGTAAATAAAGATAACTATTAAATATTCTATTATTTTTACTTCTTATTTGTAATGATGAGAATTTAATCATAAACTAATTTTGGATTTTTTTTTAAATGTACATATACATTAATTTGTTTCTAATTATGATACATACACTAATTTATTCCTACCTATGATACATCCCCACCAATAATAGACATAGTAGGACCAACCAATAATAGACACAGTAGCAATATCTCTTTTCCTCCTCAATAATAGACAGAGTAGGACCAACCAATAATAAACATAGTAGCAATATATCTCCCTTTTGGGATTGGGGAAGTGCTCGATGGTTTAATTATAACCACAATATCTCTCCCTCAACCCCTCCCTTATATTTACACTTGGTGTTCAAGGGGAGTTACGAAGGTTAGGATGGTCACAAAGGTTGAGGACGTTATGATTACAAACCCAAATTTCCTTGACTAATCATGTTTTTTATTTTTAAATTTTGGCTTAATGTAACCTCAAGTATGAATACTAGCAAGTCCCAAATGAACTGTGACTTCTATGAAGGAAACCCGTGAATGCATAGTGTGATCATATAACCGTGGGTTGCATATATGGCTACCCATGAATGACTCACAAAGTGCAATGTCAATAGTCACAATTACAAGTTAAACTTATTAGAAAACATTGGAAAGACTAGGAGGAATACATTCTATCAAGGCACATGCTCATCTATAAGGTTTGGGAAACTTCTATCCATGTTGTCCTATTGTGTACCGATGGATTCACTATCAGTACTCAAACAGAGAAGTGCCATTTCATAGTATAACAACCCCTCATGTGAAATCATACATGCTCTATAAGGATATTCATGACTACCACTTTTAGTCCTCCAATACTACCATGGTCAAACTCCGTCTCTAACAATTATGTGGTGAGGTAGGTATCCCCTCATAAATATTGCATGGTTATCTCATTATTGATCTATTCCCTGGAGCCTCCCTTCCCACTACTAATTTCATTCAAGGGGTTATGTTTCCATCGCCTGCAATGTTTCACACCAACTAGTCAAAATATGTGTCACCTCATAGTCATTCCAAATTGGAATATCCAATTAAATGATACAATGATAAAACACTAAAATGGGACAGTGTCAAATGAATAAAATAATAAAATCCTTCTCGGCTCCAACAAGAGGTTATTATACAAAAAGGAATCCCTAGTAGGCAACCTGGAAAATAGTTATGGCTCTAGAAATCCATTTATAAAGAGGATAGAATTGCAAATTTGAACATACCCATGCATTCTCTTCTAAAACAATTAATGAGATAAAGGTTCTAAGAAAACTCTACCTATAAATGGATTTCCCAACCAATACATATTCTTGATTATATATTTAACATAGAAACACCTATATCCCTAAACTTATGAATCTAAACACGCTTTTACAAAAGCCATATTGAATGGGATTAGTTCCTAACGAAAATTGTGTAAACTCAATGAACTATATAATTAGTTTATTTCTATTTCTAGCACCTCAGTACTCTTAGTGAAAACAATAAAAAAAATCAAACAATGCATAGAATTTTGATATTTTTGAAACTAATTTACCAAAAATTTCATTAAAATTACAAAAACAAATCAATAAATAGAATTGATTTCTATGTACTTGAATTTCCTACCTCTCAGTGTGGAGACCATGGTAGTAGGAGGTTGTAGGCGGGTTGTGGCAAGGCAATCCTTGGTAGAGCTTCTCTACACTCCCTGTTCAATATTTTGTTCTACGCTAACGATGAAATCAAGCGTGGTCTATTTCTTTTCCATTTTTATAATAGTTATAGATGGTCGGTCATGATTTATAACTCGATCAAGCCATAAATATCAATTAAGCTCCTAGATCCCACAACCCTGAAATATCCTATGGACTCTTGTTTTCAAATCTTCATTGGACACCCTCTGATCAATATCCCAACCTCAATCGAGGGTTAATCAAAACCTTGGTCGATCTCACAAGATCAATAAAGGGTTTTGCTAACTCTTGATTGAGGGTTTCAAAATATATCGAGCTCTTTGTTAAGCCCTCGATCTAGATTTCAAGACCTTCATCACGTGCTTACTAGGAGCTAAATTTAGCTTATTTTACCATATTTACGCTCATCACTTGCCAAAAAGTGTTACCCATGTTCATGGGAATAGCTATAGGGAATCATCTCTCATGGGCCAGCATGATTTATCCCATTGAGACATATGATGCTTTGGAAATACTAAAGAAGGAGTAGAGAATAAAGGTTCAAACTAAAAAATATATGTATTCGAATCCAAAAAATGGACTCTGAAGCAAAGGCTAGATTTCTACCTAGGCATGATCGATCCATTAGTCTATTGGCTATCAAAACTTTGGATCCCCTAGTCTAGTAGACCTATAAAGAGATGCATTCTCAAGACTAGATGGCCCTTCAGATTACATGTTTGTGGTCCAAAGATATGGTAGCGTCATCTACCGTAACTACTTAAAGGCTACAGCCTCCATTGATAGCTACAAGAAACAATTTGAGAGGGTACATGTAAAAAACTGGTTCCTGAATTCCATAGCTAAAGCATTAGAGGCTAAGAAACATAAGTTGCAAGTCATCCTTGTATCTATGGGAAAGACTAAGCAAGGAAAAACAAGAATTATCACCTTACTAAACAAGAAAGATAATATAATAAAATTTATTGAGTGGTTAGATGACCTAGGCCATCCCAATTATTCAATAAATGCTTGATGCCTAAAAAATATAATATATGAATAAAACCATTTGAGAAGGGAAAAAAACTTCCCTTTCAGCAAAACAGTAGGTATAGGAAGACAAAATTGAGAAACTCAAAGACAAGAAAAGTGAGCTAGCATATATGACCTTGCAATAGGAAGAATCTAGTATCCGTATTAGCTCTTCGAGACACCAGGTCATAGAAGCACAAAAGAAAACACTTTGGTATCTTCGAGCAACCAAACTTTTCCCTATGCATAATTTGTATCCATGTTGGAACAAAGGATTGAAAAATTAACCAAGGTGTTGTTAGAATGGAGAACTAATTCTAGGAACAATGCAATGCAAACAATGATAGCTAGAGAGTTGACAAACAAGTGGAAATAATAACTCAAGCAACAAGGAGAAAAATTAGATGCATCAAACAAAAATGCACATGAACATAAAAATGAAGTAGCACACCTTATGGAGAGAGACAAAGAAGTGGAGAATCAGTCATGAGTGGGACTTAACAAAAGCAAGAATCAATAATAAAAATAATGATCTCCAAATATTTATATGTGAAAATGTGGTCAAAGAAGTCCCTACTACCATGGATCAACACCAATTCTACTTGGTTTTTGACGCTTTACACAAAGAAGTAACCAAGTACCTCCTCAATCATGAAGGGGAAATATATAGGAGGTACAAATTAGATAAAGGGGCTTGTATCAATAATTTCAACAATAGTTATATTACTAGTGGAAGTGATACTAAATAATAAAATATAATACGTACTTTCCTCAAAGATATGAGCAATATGATATCCAATGGTCTCACATGCCCATGCGATGTCAAATTAAAATTATATCGTAAAAATGTATATCATAAAATATTTAATAATTATCTTCCTAGGTTAGAAACAATACTTAATAAACATATTTTCCCCTCATCCACAAAAATATACAATCAACTCCCTATATTCTCTTCTACAATGGTTAATGAGATAAAGGTTCTAAGAAAACTCTACCTAAGAGAAAACCTATATGCCTAAACTAATGACTCCATACACACTTTTACAAAAGCCATACTAAATGGGATTAGTTCATGATAAAAATTGTGTAAACTCAATGAACTATATAATCAGTTTGTTTCTATCTCTAGCACCTCAGTACTCTTAGTGAAAACAATAAAAAAAATCAATCAATGCATAGAAGTTTGAGATTTTTGAAACTAATTTTCGAAACAATTCTTTCAAATTACAAAAAAAATCAATAAATAGAATTTATTTTTATGGTCTTGAATTTCCTACCTCTCAATGTGGAGGCCATGGTAGTAGGAGGTCGTATGTGGGTCGTGGCAAGTCAATCCTTGGTCGAGCTTCTCTACACTCCTTGTTCAAGACTTTGTGCAACACTCACGATGAAATCAGACGTGGTCTATTGCTTTTCCATTTCTATAATAGTTATAGATGGTCGGTCAAGATTTATATTTTGATTAAGCCATAACTATCAATTAAGCTCCTAGATCCCACAACCCTGAAATATCCTATCAAATGTTGTTTTCAAATCTTCATTGGACACCATCTGATCGATATCCCAAGCTCAATCAATGGTTAATGAAAACCTTGGTCGATCTCACAAGATAAATAAATGGTTTTTTTAACTCTTGATTTATAGTTTCAAAATATATCGAGCACTTTGTATATCCCTCGATCTAGCTTTCAAGACCTTGATCAAGAGCTTAATAAGATCTAATTAGCTTATTTTACCATATTTACACTCTTCACTTGCAAAAAAATGTTACCCATGTTCATGGGAACACCTACAAGGAATCATGTCTCATGGGCTAGCATGATTTATCCCATTAAGACATATGATTCTTTGGAAATACTAAAGGAGGACTAGAGAATAAAGGCTGAAACTAAAAAATACATGTATTCGAATCCAAAAAATGGACCCCCAAGCAAAGGCTATATTTCTACCTAGGCATGATCCATCCACTAGTCTATTGGTTATCAAAACTTTGGAGCCCCTACTCTAGTAGACTTATAAAGATATGCATTCTCAAGACTATATCGCCCTTCCTATTATGTATTTGTGGTCCAAAGATATGGTAGCATCATCTGCCACAACTACTTAAGGCTACATCCTACATTGATAGCTACAAGAAAACATTTGAGAGGGTACATGTTAAAAATTGGTTCTTGAATTCCAAAGCTAAATCATTAGAGGATAAGAAACATAAGTTGCAAGTCATCCTTGTATCTATGGGAAAGAGTAAGCAAGGAACAATGGGAATTATTACCTTACTAGAGAAGAAAGATGATAGAATGAAATTTAATGAGTTGTTAGATGCCCCAGGCCATCCCAATTACTCAACAAATGTTTGATGAGTAACAAAAGATAATAGATGAATAAAACCATTTGAGAAGGGAAAAAAACTTCCCTTTCAGTAAAACAGTAGGTATAGGAATACAAAATTGAGAAAACCAAAGACAAGAAAAGTGAGCTAGCATATATGACCTTGCAATGGGAAGAATCTAACATCCATATTAGCTCTCCGAAACACCAAGTCATGGAAGCATAAAAGTAAACACTTTGGTAGCTTCGAGTAACCAAACTTCACCCTATGTAGAATTTGTATCCATGTTGGAACAAAGGATTGAAAAATTAACCAAGGTGTTGTTAGAATCAAGAACTAATGCTAGGAACAATGCAATGCAAACATTGATAGTTGGAGAGTTGACAAACAAGTGGAAAGAAGAACTCAAGCAACATGGAGAAAAAATAGATGCATCAGGCAAAAATGCACATGAACATAAAAATGAAGTAGCATACCTTATGGGAGAGATATAGAAGTAGAAAATCGATCATGAGTGGGAGTTGGGACTTGACAGAAGCAATAATGAATAATAAAAATAATGATATCAAAATATTTATATGGGAAATATTTATATAGAAATATTTATAAAATATTTAATAATTATTTTCCTAGGTTAGCAACAATACTTGATAAACATATTTTCCCCAGTGCCACGAAAATCTACAATCAACTCACTATGTCCATATCCACTTGGATAGTACCAAGAAGAATGATGTAGAAGATTAGGGAGGTTGATTATAGTCTATATACTAAGATGGAAAAATATTTTAGGATATTAAGGGGTGGAAGAGAAATGTATCAACATAGTTTGTCTTATATAATCATGTTAGAGGAGTACACCCCTAAAATCAGACATAGAGAGGTTCTTGTGGATTCCACTCCATTGGCTCAAATATTGCTATAATGGGTTGGAACATAGAAACCCCTAGGAAACAAGGGCCTAAAAATACCAAGAAATTACAAGTCATAAAAAATTAGCCCAAGGAAATTCTAGGTAAATCAAAATGGGGAGGAATATGAGATATGAGAAATATATACATTAGGATAACTAACTATATTTTAAGAGAGGTCATTCATGAGCCCACTTTTGTGACAACATGGGTGAATCATATGGGGCTAGTTGGCATTACAATAATAACAAGAGGAATAAACTATGAATTATGCTCAAAAAAGAAGAAATCAAATAAAAGTAAGGGACCAACTTTAGAAAAATATTGAGCAATTTTTGTATACTTCGAGGGTGCCAAAACTCAGTTGACTATTTGAGATGTGCAACATTAAATTTTTCATTCTCTTATTTTCTTTATCTTTTCCCCTTGTAAAACTAACCTGAAGTCCTTTATTGAAAATATGATCAATAGACACAAGACCAATATTGAAGAGTCCCTTTTAGTGTCTTTCTATTGTACTAAATAACTATCATGCATTTGTTGAATAAGATCATGACGGAAGAATTTTTTCCATTACATTGAAGCAACATATCTTTTACATGTTATCATGGTTAATTTCCTTGAGTGTATGTATTCTGTTATCTTGAATGAATCAAGGGACCTATACTTGTCTTTCTCTTTGACTTTCTATCTATCATAAAAATTATCACGATAGAATGAAATATGTGCTTTGTTCTGTGGATATATTTGTAATCTTACATATTCCTTCTAATGATGACGTAGTGATTAAGGAACCCAAAAAGAATTATTCAGTTTGAGTGTGTAGTTTGGATCATACAATGTCCTTTCACCCTAAATATTTCATCATTTCAGGATTTTTTTAACAACATTAACTCCATGCACCACACATTTTTATTGTAAACCCAATCAAGATTCCATGTATAAATAAATTGTTCTCAGTGACAGGAGGGGACACTTTCCTTAGAAGAATTGAGGGTACCCACCCTAGTTAAAGGACTAGCTTGATGACCTAGAATGGCACAAGAAGGTGAATCTCACATAGTGTGCCCTAGAGTTATGCTTCCTTCCTTCCTATTCCTCTCCATTAAGACATCTAGAGGAGTGTTCTATGACAACTCCACTATGGGGGGAACATCTTGGATAGCGAAAACAAATCAACCAAAGTTCAAGAATTTGAATTTTATAAAAAATATGTCTTTCCTTCTGCTCCATGACTTATCTTCCAACTACATCACATATAATTCATAAATATCTTATGGACCAATGATATAGCATAGGATATTGGACATGTAAGGCGAACTTTAGAGGAAAAAAACTCTCTAGATGTGATTAAAGTGTCTATTTTTTTGTTGAAATTGTAAGATATTGAGGCCATGGTAGCATCCTGTGAACAAACTTTAATTAAACTTTAATTTTCCTAGATAAAAGTATAATGCATTAATGCTTCAAATGATTATGTTTGTTCCCTCTACCACAACATCAATACCATTGGTTGAATATGTTGTTGAAATGGAAGAAATGTTTTTACTAAAAAGAATTTGGAGTGAGGTGGGTACTCTAAGGTTAATATAGCCATTCATATAAGTTGAAATAGTCAAAGCTTCTCGTATATAACTTTTGTTGTTGTTTTGAAAAGAAGAAAAAAATGATATTGTATAAATTATTTCCTTCCATGCTTGTATTAATAGAGTTGATTCATAAATAAAGATAACTATTAAATATTCTATTATTTGAATTTTTCATGTTTGTCATGATGAGAATTTAATCATAAATTAATATGATTTTATTTGTAAATAAAGATAACTATTAAATATTCTATTTTTTTTACTTTTTCTTATTTGTAATGATGAGAATTTAATCATAAACTAATTTTGGATTTTTTTTTAAATGTACATATACATTAATTTATTTCTAATTATGATACATACATTAATTTATTGCTACCTATGATACATCCCCACCAATAATAGACATAGTGGGACCAACCAATAATAGACACAGTAGCAATATCTCTTTTCCTCCTCAATAATAGACAGAGTAGGACCAATCAATAATAGACATAGTATCAATATGTCTCCCTCTTGGGATAGGGGAAGTGCTCCATGGTTTAATCATAACCACAATATCTCTCCCTCAACCCATCCCCTATATTTATACTCGGTGATCAGGGGGAGTTATGAGGGTTAGGATGGTTAGGGATGTTGGGGATGGTATGTTTACAAACCTGATTTTCGTTGACTAATCATGTTTTTTATTTTTAAATTTTGGCTTAACATAACCACATGTATGAATACTAGCAAGTCGTGAATGAACTGTTACTTCTATGAAGGGAACTCGTGAATGCATAGTGTGATCATATAACTGTGGGTTTCATATATGGCTACTCGTGAATGACTTGCAAGGTGCAATGCCAATAGTCGCGATTACAAGTTAAGATTATTAGAAAACATGGGCAAGACTCACAGAAATGTGGTGTATCAAGGCACATGCTCATCTATAGGTTTTGAGAAACTTCTATCCATGTTGTCCTTTTGTGTATCGATGCATTCAGTGTCAATAATCGAATGGATAAGTGTCATTTCACAATATAACAACCCCTCATGTGAAATCATACATGCTCTCTAAGGATCATCATGACTACCACTTTTAGTCCTCCAATACTACCATGGTCAAACCACCTCTCTAGCAATTATGCGGTCAGGTAGGTAGCCCCTCATAAATATTGCATGGTTATCTCATTATTGTTCTATTCCTTAGAGCCTCCCTTCCCACTACTAATGTCATTCAAGGGGTTATGTTTCCATGGCCTCCAGTGTTTCACACCAACTAGTCAAAATGTGTGTCACCTCATAGTCATTCCAAATTGGAATATCCACTTAAAGGATACAATGATGAAACATTAAAATGGGACAGTGTCAAATGAATAAAATAATAAAATCCTTCTCGACTCCAACAAGAGGTTATTATACAAAAATTAATCCCTAGTTTGCAACCTCACAAACACTTATGGCTCTAGAAATCCATTTATAAAGAGGATATAATTGCAAATTTGAACATACCCATTCATTCCCTTCTAAAACAATTAATTAGATAAAGGTTCTAAGAAAACTCAACCTATGAATGGATTTCCACACCAATATATATTCTTGATTGTATATTTAATATGGAATCACATATATCCTTAAACTTATGACTCTAGACACACTTTTACGAAAGCCATATTGAATGGGATTAGTTCATGATGAAAATTGTGTAAACTCAATGAACTGTGTAAATAGTTTGTTGCTATATCTAGAACCTCACTACTCTTAGTGAAAACAATAAAAAAATTCAATCAATGCATAGAATTTTCATATTTTTGAAACTAATTTTCCAAAAATTTCATTAAAATTTTCTAAACTAGTGTTTGCAACCTGACAAACACTTATGGCTCTAAAAATCCATTTATAAAAAGGATAGAATTGCAAATTTGAGCATACCCATTCATTCTGTTCTACAACAATTAATTAGATGAAGGTTCTAAGAAAACTCTACCTATGAATGGATTTCCACACCAATATATATATTCTTGATTATATATTGAATATGGAAACACCTATATCCTTCAACTTATGACTCTAGATGCACTTTTACGAAAGCCATATTGAAAGGAATTAGTTCGTGATGAAAATTGTGTAAACTCAAAGATCTATATAATCAGTTTGTTGCTATAGCCAGAACCTCACTACTCTTAGTGAAAACAATAAAAAAAATTCAATCAATGCATAGAATTTTGAGATTTTTGAAACTAATTTTCCAAAATATTCATTAAAATTAAAAAAAAAAATCAATAAATAGAATTGATTTTATGGTTTTGAATTTCCTACCTCTCAGTGTGGAGGCCATGGTAGTAGGAGGTCGTAGATGGGTTGTGGCAATTCAAACCTTGGTCGAGCTTCTCTACACTCCTTGTTCAATATTCTGTGCATCACTCATGATGAAATCAGATGTGGTCTATTGCTTTTCCATTTTTATAATAGTTATAAATGGTCGGTCAAGATTTATATCTCGATCAAGCCATAAATATCAATTAAGCTCCTAGATCCCACAACCCTGAAATATCCTATGAACTTTTGTTTTCAAATCTTCATTGGACACCCTCTGATCGATATCCCAAGCTCAATCGAGGGTTATTCAAAACCTTGGTTGATCTCACAAGATCAATAAAGGGTTTTGTTAACTCTTGATTGATAGTGTCAAAATATATCAAGCACTTTGATAAGCCCTCGATCTAGCTTTCAAGATCTTGATCGAGGGATTACTAAGAGCTAAATTTATCTTATTTACCATATTTACACTCTTCACTTGCCAAAAAGTGTTACCCATGTTCATGGGAACACATACAGGGAATCATGTCTCAAGGGCCATCATGATTTATCACATTGAGACATATGATGCTTTGGAAATACTAAAGGAGGAGTAGAGAACAAAAGTTGAAACAAAAATAAATGTATTCGAATCCAAAAAATGGACTCCCAACCAAAGGTTAGATTTCTACCTAGGTATGATGAGTCAGATCGATCCACTAGTCTATTGGTTATCAAAACTTTGGAGTCCCTAGTCTAGTAGACTTATAAAGAGATGCATTCTCAAGACTAGATGGCCCTTCAAATTACATGTTTGTGGTCCAAAGATATGGTAGCATCATCTACCATAACTACTTAAAGGCTACATCCTCCATTGATAGATACAAGAAACAACTCGAGAGGGTACATGTTGAAAATTGGTTCCTAAATTCCAGAGCTAAAGCATTAAAGGATAAGAAACATAAGTTGCAAGTCATCCTTGTATCTACGGGAAAGAGTAAGCAAGGAAAAACAGGAATTATCACCTTACTAAAGAAGAACGATGATAGAATAAAATTTATTGAGTTGTTAGATGGCCTAGGCCATCCCAACTACTCAACAAATGCTTGATGAGTAACAAAAGATAATAGATGAATAAAACCATTTGAGAAGGGAAAAAAACTTCCCTTTCAACAAAAGAGTAGGTATAGGAAGACAAAATTGAGAAACTAAAAGACAAGAAAAGTGAGAGAGCATATATGACCTTGCAATAGGAAGAAGCTAACATCTATATTAGCTCTATGAAACACCAAGTCATGGAAGCACAAAAGAAAACACTTTGGTAGCTTCAAGCAACCAAACTTCACACTATGTAGAATTTGTATCCATGTTGGAACAAAGGATTGAAAAATTTACCAAGGTGTTGTTAGAATGGAGAACTCATTGGAGGAAATTTCAGCTCAAAATGGGCCTCCTAAGGAAAATAATAAAATAATATGTATTAATTTTGGAGGAAAAAAAAAAAAAAAAACAAATTTTTTTGTTCGTATTTTCGACATATTTCCATGTGTTTTTACTCAAATTTCGATCGAGAAAGCTTGTTGGATGCGGACTTAAATTACGCATCCAACGCGTACCCACTCGGCATACTTTTGATGGACCCCTCTACCCAAAAAACAAGAAATACCTGAAAACATGATGATGAGGTGTCCATTAAAAGTATGTCAAGTGGGTATGCGTTAGATGCGGAATTTAAGTCTGCATCCAATGAGATATCCTAATTGAAATTTGAGTAAAAACATAGGGAGATATGTCAAAAATACGAACAAAAAAGTAGTTGTTTTTATGATACCTATTCCCAAATTTATATTAAAAATTTGTTTAAGACCTATACAGTATTTCAAATTTAAAGCAATTTCATTGGCTAACACATGATCACATGGAATTTGAATTAGGGTTGAAAGGCCCATTTTGAGTAGAAATTTTCTCTAATGAATGCTAGGAACAATGCAATGCAAATAGTGATAGTTGGAGAGTTGACAAACAAGTGGAAATAAGAACTCAAGCAACAGGGAGAAAAATTAGATGCATCAGAAGAAAAAAATGCATATGAACATAAAAACGAAGTAGGAGGCCTTATGGGAGAGATATAGAAGTGGAGAATCAGTCATGAGTGGAACTGGAGAGAAGCAAGAATGAATAATAAAAAGAATGATATCAAAATATTTATTTGGGAAAATGTGGTCAAAGAAGTCCATACTACCATGGATCAAATCCAATTCTACTTGGATTTTGACGCTTTACACAGATAAGTAACCAAGTACCTCCTCAATCATGAAAGGGAAATATATAGGAGGTGCAGATTAGCTAAAGTGGCTTGTATCAATAAGTTCAACAATTGTTATATTACTAGTGGAAGGGCTACTAAATCATAAAATCTAATACATGGTTTCCTCAAAGAAATGAGCAGTATGATATCCAATGATCTCCCATGCCCATGTGATGTCAAATTGAAATTACATCGCAAAAATGTATATAATAAAATATTTAAGAATTATCTTCCTAGGTTAGCAACAATACTTGATAAACATATTTCCCCACTCGCACCAAAATATACAGTCAACTCACTATGTCCATATCCACTTGGATAGTACCAAAAAGAATGGTGTAGAATATTAGGGAGGTTGATTATAGTCTATATACTAAGATGGAAAAATATTTTAGGATATTAAGGGCACAGGGGATTCACCTTGTTAAGCAATATCTTATCATGTTCATTCATAAAGGGGGGTTTTTTATTGTGAAAAATAAGGTCAATATATTGTAGGTATTCGGGGGTGAGGAGCATCGTATAAGGGGTTTATAGGTATTAGGGGGTATAAAAAGGGGTTTCTTGTAAAAATAAGGAATATATCGTAAAAATAGAGTTTTTAAAATTAGAAATATGTATTGGGAGGCAAGATCAACAATAGGAGTTTTGTAGGTAATTATCAATATCTAGTGAAATTAGGGGTATTATTTAATATCCCCTGAACCAGGGCGCTATGACATGGATTCACTAAGTGAAGACCCCGTGATTAAGAGGTGGAAGAGAAATGGATCAACATAGTTCAGCTTACATAATCATGTTAGAGGATTACACCACTAAACTAAGATATAGAGAGGTTCTCGTGGAGGCCACTCCCTTGGCTCAAATATCCCTATAATGGGTTGGAACCTAACAACCCCTAGGAAACAGGTGCCTAAAAATACCAAGAAATTACAAGTCATAAAAAATCATTCCAAGGAAATTATGGGTAAATCAAAATGGGGAGGTATATGAGATATGAGAAATCTATACATTAGGATAACTAACTATATTTTGAGAGAGGTCATTGATGAGCCCATTTTTGCAACAACATGGGAAAATCAGATGGGGCTAGTTGGAATTACAATAATAACAACAGGAACAAAGTATGACTTATGCTTGAAAAAGAAGAAATCAAATAAAAGTAAGGGACCAACTTTAGAAAAATATTGAGCAATTTTCGTATACTTCAAGGATGCCAAAATTCAACTGAGTTTTTGGGATGTGTAATTAAGTTTGCCATTTTCTTATTTTCTTTATCTTTTCCCATTGTAAACCTGACCTAAAGTCCTTCATTGAAAATATGATCAATAGACGCAAGACCAATATTGAAGAGTCCTTTTTAGTGTCTTTCTATTGTACTAAAGAACTATCATGCATTTGTTGAATAAGATCATGACCGAGGCCATTTTCCATTACATTAAAGTAAGATATCTTGTACATGTTATCATGGTTCATTTCCTTGAGTGTATGTCTTCTATTATGTTGAATGAATCAAGGGATCTATGCTTGTCTTTCCCTTTGAAATTATGTCTATCATAAAAATTATCATGATAGAATGAAAGATGTGCTTTGTTCTATGAATATATTTGTGATCTTACATTTTTCTTCTAATGATGACATAGTGATTAAGGAACCCTAAAAACATTATTCAGTTTGAGTGTGTAGTTTGGATTATGCAATGTCCTTTCACCCTAATGATAACATCATTTCAAGCTCCTTTTAACAACATTACCTCCACTCACCACAAATTTCTATTGTAAACCCAATCAAGATTCCATGTATAAATAAATTGTTCTAGGTGACAGGAGGGAACACTTGCCTTAGTAGAATTGAGGGTACCCACTATGGTTCAAGGACTAGCTTGATGACCTAGAATGACATGGGAAGGTGCATCTCACATAGTATTCCCTAGCATTATGCTTCCTTCCTTCCTATTCCTCTCCATTAAGACATCTAGAGGAGTGTTTTATGACAGCTCCACTATGGGGGGAAACATCTTAGATAACGAAAAAAAATCATCCAAGTTCAAGAGTTGTAATTTTCTAAAAATTATGTCTTTCCTTCTGCTCCATGACTTATCTTCCAACTACGTCACTAATAGTTCATAAAGATCTTATGGACCAATAATATAGCATTGGAGATTGGACATGCAAGATGAACTTAAGAGGAAAAAACTCTCTAGATGTGATTAAAGTGTCTAATATTTAGATGAAATTGTAAGATATTAAGGCCCTGCTAGCATCGTGTGAACAAACTTTCATTTTCCTAGCTCAAAGTATAATTCCTTAATGCTTCAAATGATCATGTTTGTTCCCTCTACCATGTCATCAATTCCATTGGTTGAATATGTCGTTAAAATGGAAGAAATGCGTTTACTAAAAAAAATTGGAGTGAGGTGGGTACTCCAATGTTAATACAACTATTCATATAAGTTGAAATCCTCCAAGCTTCTTCGATAGAACTTTTGTTATTCTTTTGCAAAGAAGGAAAAAAAAATATTGTTTAAATTATTTGCTTCAGCGCTAGGACTAATATGATTTGATTAAAAAATAAAGATAATTATTAAATATTATATTATTTTGACTTTTTCTTGTTTGTCATGATGAGAATTTAATCATAAATTAATTTTGGATTTTTTAAAACATTTATACATATACATTAATTTATTTCTAATTTTGATACAACTCACCAATAATAGACACTAATTTATTACTACTTATGATACAATCCCACCAATAATAGACATAATAGAACCAACTAATAATAGACATAGTAGGACTAGAGAGAGTAGCAATATCTCTATCCCTCATCAATAATAGACATAATTTAACCAACCAGTAATAAGCATAGTAGGACCAATCAATATTTCTAGTTATGATACATACCACAATAGGCACAATAGGCATAGCAATATCTCTATCCCTAATCAATAATAGAAATAATTGGACCAACTAATAGACATATTAGGACCAACCAATATTTATAATTATGATACATATTCACAATAACCAATATTGTTAATTATGATACATACCCACAATAATTAGGATATGCTGGCGTGATTAGTGCCATTGACATGAAGTGACAGTGTTTTAAAAGCATATGCGTCAAACTTCACGTGGCTGACATTGACCTTGTAAGTATTCATTGCTTTCAGAAACTAGCATTGAACAAGTGTTTTTGTCGCTTTTACAACTCACTCTTCAGTTAAAGAGACTATAAAGTTAAGGTAAATTTAGGAAGAAAAAGTACTATTAGTCATTGACATGACAAATTGCCAAGGGACAAATTGCCAGCTACAAAAAAGCCTTCTTGAATTTATGATGATATTTATGCATGTTAATCATGAATATATGAATATAACTTTTCTTATTTGCCATGTATTGAATTGAACGGTCAATGTTAAATATAAACATTTGTAATTTTGTAGCTGATTATCGTTTCATAAATTGTGACATTCATCAACACAAAAAATGCCTTCTTTATGCATGTTAATCATGAATATATGAATATAACTTTTCTTATTTGCCATGTATTGAATTGAATTGAATGGTCAATGTTAATTATAAATATTTGTAATTTTGTTTTTTAATAGAAGTATATTTGCAAAACTGCAAGATTGATATTTGTATGAAGGATATTTAGTAGTTTTTGTATTAGTCTAATTGATTTTAAGTGTTTTTTCAAAGAATTGGTAGAATGTTATTTGTTTGGAAGAATGAAAAACAGTGTTGGAATTTGAGGACGTTTTATTTGGGCATTTTTTCTTTCAAATATTTTTAAGTATTTTGGGAGAAAGTTAGACCAAATAAACAAAAGAATTTCAAAACTTATTTTTGAGTGTTTGGGCATTTTTTCTTTCAAATATCTCTAAATATTTTGGGAGCAAGTTAGACCAAATAGACAAAAAAAAATTAAAAACTTATTTTTGAGTTTTAGTGATTTTTATAAGTGGTTATTATTTTTTCTTTTTTAGTTTTTTTAGACGCTGAACTTTGAAACCCGTTCCCAAACCCAAATTGAATCCTTGCAACTCATTGAATGTGCCTTTTAAATTGAACCAGAATACCCAAAGAAGTTTATTAATGGTTGATTTCAAAAAGTTATAGGTGTGAGTAGTTAAGTGCTCGTGGCTCTAAAATTTGTTTTGTTTTGTACCAGTCCACGATTCACTGAATCCATAGTCACAGGTAGGAATTTAAATTATTTAATGAAAACAATTAATGCATATAACCTTTATGTCGAGACCGTTTTACATGCTGATGCTTGCCACTACCCTCTTTATTGTCTTACCAAAATGCATGATAATGACGAAGAAGACCTAAGATTATGGACTTCACCTTCAATGAATGCCTTGCAATCAGATTGGTAAGGAGTGATAAGAAGATCAGAACAATCCAACTTGTCAAATCTCTTGATAGTGTTAATTAAAGACTTATAAGGTAAATTTAATATAAGATTTACTTATAGTTCTCTCTTACTCTTTGCATCTTGACAATTTAATATTTTATGGTTGCCTTTGCACCTTGACCCAACTCGTATTATAAGGTGAGGATGTGCAAACACAATAATCCTTAGTTACGACTTTGAGATGAGGATTTAAAGAGAAGAGGATGTAAAGACAAGTAATTTTTATAAGTATTTTGGTAGCGCTGAGGACAAATGTTGTGAGAAACCACAAATGTTTGGAAGGACGGAGGGAGATAACATCACGATCATGCCACACATCAATCTGAAGACTATTCTTGAGCCAACAATTGTTTTATTTTATTTTATTAATAACCATTGTTTCTCCATATCGTGTGCCCAATGACACCTCTCTATAGCAATTCATAAATCAATTTCTGCACAATTTGTGATCCTAGCAACATCCCATTATTTGTATTTGCATGGCATCTAGTGTTCTTTATAGTTGTGGTGAGTCCATGATATTCATGTAAGAAATGAAGTCTTGTAGAGGAGGACTTTTCAAACCGACCTTTTGAATTTCATTTTGACTAAAAAAAAGTGGACATTGGTAGCCAGGTTCACATATAAGGTAGTAGGAACAAATTTTTGAGCTAGTTTCGGGCCTAGTAGTTGCTGACACATTGTCACACTTTAGATTACAGCCCTAGTTGCTGACACATTGTCACACTTTAGATTACAGCCCCAAGTGGCTCAAGAGTCAGAGTCACATCTCAATGGCTAGTGCCTTGTAGTCATTAATGATTACTGGCCATCTTCAACAACTACGCATCGAGTGCATGACATTAGTGAGTAAGTGATTATAATTTAATATATGTATCATATTTACAATATTTTGAATGATGAGTTGAACTTTATAGCATAGGAATTTCAACATCTTGAGAAATTTATATGAATGGGTAATTTCAAATGTTGCTCTTCTTTTGAAATGTTGATATAAATTATACCCTTCTTTATTGGAACGGTAAAATTCAAATTTTAATTTTTTTTTTAAGAGCAATTTTAACTTTACACTTCTGGGAAGGGCTAGAACCTTTGGAAGGGCTGTGAAGGGTTCAATTTTGAAGGCTGCATGACAGTCTGAAGAATCTGTAAAAAGGATTTAAGTGCTCACTTAGGGGTCACACCCAGAAAATATAGATTCAGAAAATAAACTTTATTTGAAAAAACTGATCAGTGATTATCAAAAACCAAAACACTTAGATATCATATTCAAGAAATCACTGTCATAACCTTTTATTCCAAACAGTTAAAAAAAAATACAAAATAACTCTATTGCAAAACAGTAAAAAGTAACTCAGTTTTCACACACAGAAATTACAGACTAAAATCTCTGTTACAGTGCAAAAATTACACAGATTATCACAAACAATACTCACTAAAAGACATTTAACTAAACAAGAAATTACAGTCTCTATAAATAGAGTTTGGTGGGCTTCAGTTCAGCAGATGCAAATGAAAATGTGGAGATTAGGAGGAGATATGTGGCTATCCCAAAACAACAAATGGCAATGGCAGAAACTGTTATTAGAAAGAAGAGGGCCAACTTATTAGCTCCAGTTGTCATAGACATGCCGAAAACTCGGGCATTAGTTCATTCAGTCTCTGATTAAATACGTTTTTACAAAGGAACAGGTTCAAGGACGGCTCTTATGACCAAATTCCTTACTTCACTTCTTGTATCTCTGAAGCCATCACGAGATTTGTACAAGTGATAGATAGCTCTCAGAATGTCAAAAGCATATTTCCTGGAAGTAATCGGAGCATTGCTGTCGGGTCTAAGAAACTCCCAAGTTAGTTCCTTCAATAAGTTATTGGCCATGCCATTGATAACAGTGACAGCATCTTCCTCTGTTAATTCAGGATTCTCTTTCATATAACAGGATATAGACGAAGATACTTCTCCACGGCTCCTCTCAACCTAAATTCACCATGACAATGTCAATTACCACTTATCAATTTCTAATTCAGAACCAATAATCCTGCAATTCAAAAATAAACATCTTCCATCTGATTCGATAGAGAAGGTTATAAGCAATACCTCGTAGCTGAGAGTGTCGCCTCTTAACCGAAGGATGGCACATGCCAAATCATTGAGCCTGGAAGGAAAGTCTATTTCCTGTAGGATGTGATTAGGAAAGGGAATGCCCAACGTCAGAATGGGTTGCAATGTGGCAATGCGATAACCGAAACTAGCTTTCCCGTTATCCAAGTATTCCTCGAACGTTGGCAGAAAACCACTTGACATCCACTTCGCTTCTTTCATATACGAATCAATATATGCCTCCCACTGCACAGAAACAAAAGCGAAACAAATTAACTAATCATCACAATAAGCTCTCCCAAATAAATACTTGTATGTGTATTCATTATTATTGTTGACCATACCGCCTGTCGGGCATAGTTGAGCGTGTCTCGGCCTTGAGACTTCTCTGCCTCTCTTGCCATTTCATTTACAGTTTCATAAAGCATCAGGTACACTCCTTTCATATAATCTGGAAGCCACTCTGTCGTAGACGGATGCCATCTGATCATAAAAGCACAAATTTTTGTCAAGCAGATTAGTTCCTACAAACAAATTGAGGATAAAGCATACATTCTTTCTAAAATCCATTTAATAGATCACCTCTTAACTGCTGCTGTGAAGAGTTCAAGCTCGTCTATCCTTCCGAAGGTATCGTAAATATCGTCTATAACAGTGGCGATATGACACGTTTTTGCAAATCCCAGTCTGAAGGAAGAGTGTTGAGGATCAGTGGCAATGCAAGATGCCAAAGTGTAGTACTCCACATGACGATGCCTAGGGAAGGTCATTCCAGAGAAAACCGAATCTTTCCACCATCTAAACAAAAATTGACAGATTTTAGGTTATTTTCCATTATTCCAATCAAATCCGAGATTATCTGTGAAGAAGATATAATCAGATGAAATAGCTCGTCACATCACCGGGAGATAAGTTTCAACTCCTTCTGTTGTAAGGAGTGAAAGATATTGAACTCCAATTTTGCAAGTTCTATAAGTTTTTGAGCCTTCAGATTTCGCGTCCTGTAAACAAAACAGATTTTTAGAGACATCAATTGAAAATTTTACATAACAACGTCTCATGGCTTAATTGTCTTCATCCAGATCTGATAAGGTTCTAAGGTTATGTATGTCTTTCAACATAAATGGTTCTGTATGTCTTTCTACCTAAATGGATTCAGGATAATAATAATAAGAATCTATTTTTAAGGTAATGACACTAATTTGGTGTATGAGACCTCCTTGTTTGTTTGTGAGACAAAGGACCTCCTCTCAACAATAATTTAATTGTTAAAGTTTGCACATGTGTACATACACTATCTTCCTCTGGATTTGAGTCTATAACCTCCTAAAAAATAAATATTACACAAACCAAATAATAACCCTACCCAAAAATAAGGTCCTGTCCAAATACGCTGATGTAGTTTCTTGCTTCCAATCTTGGCAAATTTGTATGCCAACCATATTCCAAAACGTAATCTATCTGCCAATCACAAAACATAAGCTATAAAGCACAGATTGCAACATATATTACACAGATTGCCAACCATATTACCCCTCACCTCTCGTGAAAGACTGCAGACCGGAATCTTCTGTAAGGCTTCTTTTAAATATATTGTAGAAAAAATTTCTGCATCTTCCATAGCTCTCTCCCCAGGAAAGGCAATCAGGGACGCCCGAAATAAATTGAGAATACTTCTTATCTCTCCCTCTGTTTGAATGTCGGAACATGCAAACTGCCCTTTCTTGTCTTTGAAGTGTTCGAACACATCTGATATTAATATATAACATATTAGCAATCATGAAAGAACATCGAGTAGCGACTTATTAATAAATTGTGGTATATACCTGAAGATACCATGTATCCGTTTAGGCGAAGAGTTCGAAACCCTAAGGCAGTTGAGTTCAGATCAGTAACAACACTATCTCTCCCACACCCAATGCCATTTTCGTTCCAGTAACTGCACAACAAAACCGCTTCTCATTATATTCCAGTGTATTGATGCAGATATAAAGCATAAATAAATAATGATAAGAAAGCTACCGTGACTGACCTATAAACATAATCCAACGCTGATTTTATTTCATTTTTGAAATGCCTATCAATTCCCAAACGTTCAATGCTATCAACTATTGAAAGTCGTTGAAGGAGATCATTGAGGGGAGTGATCAATTCTCCATCCTCCGCTGAAATTGAATTGATTATCTCTTTTACTTCTCCAATAAGTTTCTCAGTACGTTCAGCGTACGAAGTTGCCTGACCCATATACATTCAATACTGTTACAACTAAAATGAAAAAAGTATTCATTTGATTTGATACTGAACTAGCAATATCCATAAGAATAAATTTACCCCATAAGGCGTTGAGAGAGACTGTATGAAATCATCGTCCCAGAGGTTGGAATCATGTTTGTCTATGCGTCTCTGTACATCAACATTCGTTGTCAAACACGTTCTAATGGCCGAAGGCGTGACAGATTTTCCTCGCCTGCACATTCGAAGAGTTATTGTTCTACCGAGAGCCTTCAGTTCACAAGTGGAACTGACCAACGATTTGTGCACGCACGATCTGGAAGCCAGCGGTGTGATCAAAACAAGAGCCATTCCTGCTCGATATCGTATGAGCCAGATATTGAAACAGCTGAAAATGGTGAACTCCAATACTCGTAGAACCCCGGTACATCGGTTGCCTATATATACACAACAGTACGGTAGCTCTTTCTGTTCCCCTTTCTGTTGATCTGCTGACTGCTAGCAAATGTGAGAATCATTCATGGGTTGGAAATTGGAATTTCAAATTGCCTACACCCGTCAAAATTGCCGGTAACAATCAAAATCTGAAACGTTTTATGTATTCTAAGCCAGATTTGGACGGTTTCGGTAAAATCTTATCTGTATTTCACGGGTAAATTGACCCGTGACGGGCATTTACCCGTCAAATTCCGTCAGAGAGCCTGGGGTCGCTGTGTACGGAAGTAATCTATGTGCATATTCAAACAAATAGTTTTTGGCACATGTGCTTTTCCACAAACGCTTGTTTCAAGCTTTCCACATGTTCAAATAACTAAATAGTCATGTTCAATTAATAAATAGCGAATAAATAGGCAATTCTTTTTAAAGTCCTGTTTAATAATGTTCAATTAATAACTAGCGAATAAATAGGCAATTCTTTTTAAAGTCGTGTTTAATAATTTTCTTTTTTCCATGGATTGTTGTTTCTTTTTAAAGTCCTGTTTAATAATTTTTTTTTCCATGGATTGTTGTTAGTGAGAGTAGGTAGTAATGAACTTATTGGTTAAGAATTATAACAATTATGTAAGCCCTTCAAGTTATTTAGCTTGGAATACATCAACATTTAGTATGGATAGATTTTTTAACCTCTCTTCTTAACTAACTCACTTTTAAAGGACTTAAACCTTGGTGGCCTTGCTTACTAGACCTACAATCAAATGAACAAATAGTTATTACCACATATGTGTGTGCACAAAAACTTGTTTAAAATTTTAGAGATATTCAAACAATAAATAGAAAGTTAACAAGCTTGTTTCATCTTTTCTACACATTCAAAAAATAAATAAGAAGTTATTTCTAAATATATGTTAGAAATAGTTATTGCCACATGTAATTATACACACAAACTTGTTTCAATCTTTTACTTCTAATCTATAGCTATTAGCACATCTGCTTGTTCATAGAAGCTTATTTCAACCTTCCAACATATTCAATCAATAAATATGAAGTTATTTCTAATCAATAGCTATTGGCACATGTGCTTGTACATACAAGTTTGTTTCAAGCTTTCAACATATTTAATCAATAAATTTATTTTTATCTATAAAAATATTTAAACAAATAATTATTGCATTATTAATAATTATAAATATTTAAATAAATAATTATTGTTCCATATATTTATATATATTTAATAAATAAATATAAAGTTATTTTTAACTATCTATATAAATATTTCAACAAATAGATATAGACACATGTACTATATATATATATTTAATGAATAAATATAAAGTTATTTTTATCTATCTATATAAATATTTCAACAAATAGATATTGACACATGTACTATTGACACATGTACGTGTAGAAAAAGACTTGTATCAAGATTTCTACATGTTCAATTAATAAATAGGAAGTTATTTATAATCTATGTAAAAATTTAAACAAATAGTTATTGCCCCTTGTGCTTATCCACAAAAGGTTATTTCATATTTTTCACATATTCAATTAATAAATAGGTATTTATTCCCAATAAATAGTTATTTCTCTATATGTTGGTGTAGAAAAGCTTGTTTCATCTTTTCCACATGTTCAATTAATAAATTATGTAGAATAATTTATGTAAATATTTAAATAAAAAGTCATTGCTATGGTGTACAATCTTGCTTCACCTTTTCCACATGTTTATTTAATAAATAGTAAATTATTTCTAAGTAATTTATGAGAAATTGAAATAGGTAGTATTGCCCATGTATTTTTGCAAAAAAAAAAGCTTGTTTTAATATGTTAAATCAAGAAATAGGAAGTTAATTTTAAGTAATGCATATAAATATTTAAGCAAATAGCTATGTGTTTGTGTACATAATCTTGTTTTATCTTTTCCATGTCTTTAATCACTAAATATTACCTAGGTTGTTATTAAAATTGATTAATATAATAGAATTTAGAAGGTAGCAATTTCCTAGTTAATAGATTGTTTTCAAATTTAGAAATTATTGTTATAACACAAGCTCCTAATGAAAAATATGTGCAATTAAAATTATGAACTTAAAACATAAGTTTATATGTTTTAATGTTCGTTCATATTTGGTTAATGATTTAAAATATTTATATCCTTAAATAATCTATATGAATATTTAAACAAATAGTCAATGCAAATGTGCAGGATTTTGCTTCTTATTTTCAACATATTCATTCAATAAATAGGAAAATTTTCCAAGTAATCTATGTGAATATTTAAATAAGTAGTCATTGCCCATGTGATTATGCACAAAATCTTATGTCTTCTTTTCTAAATGTTAAATCAATTAATAGGAAATTAATTCCAAGTAATGTTAATAAATATTTAAGCAAATAGATATGTGTTGATGTAAAAAAGGTTGTTTTATTTTTTTCAAATATTCAATCAATAATCAACAAATATTAGGTTGTTATTAAAATTGAATAATAAAATATAATTTTTATTTTCTAAGAAATTCTTACTTAAAAAAAGCCACAAGGTAACAATGTCCTTGTTATATAGTTAATAGATTGTTTTGAAATTTAGAAATTATTGTTATAACACAAGCTATTAAATTAAAAGAGAAAAATAAGGGTAATTAAAATTATGAACTTATGTTTTAATGTTCATTCATATTTGGTTAGTGATTTAAAGTATTTACACCCTTAAATAATTTATGTGAATATTTAAACAAATTGTCATTGTCCATGTGCAAAATCTTTCTTCATCTTTTCCACATATTCATTCAATAAATAGGAAATTATTTCTAGTAAAATATATATGAATATTTAAATAAGTAGTCATTGCCTATGTGCTTATGCTAATATGCACAAAAGCTTATTTAATCTTTTCTAAATGTTAAATCAATAAATAAGAAGTTAATTCTAAATAATGTATAAAATATTTTGTAATACCCACCTTGATCCCTTCCTTGAGGTACAACCAAAATGTATGTGTAATTATGTAATAAAGTTCCTAACTAAGAGTTAGGAAAATGCCTAGGGAGTAAACATTGCCGAATGACTATGATATTATAAGTTGGAAATAACAAACTATACCTAGGAGATACATGTTGCAACACATTGAAAGTAGGGAAAGACATGTGAAGCCCTAGAAACCCAATTATTAACAATTAGGTATCGTCATGATATAAAGATTTTGATGTTGAAAGGTAACCACCATTGAGAGCCATTATCTTTAGTCATTGCATATATAAAATATATGCATTGTTTAATTAAATAAAAAAGTTATATTCATGTATATTTAAAGAGGATAAGGAGTATTATTATAATAGTTATAATATATATACACACGAAGAAACTCCATTAAATAACTGTATACGAGGTGGTTCCACTACTCATTAAATATTATTTATAACCAACTCTAAGAAAGGGAATGCCGACTTCACGGAAGTTAGAAACCTAACTGTTATAAAATATAGTTTTAGTCTAATAAATTGGGGTGTTAAGACGCGAGTTGGGGGAATTGGGATTAAGAGATCAGAAGGTTTTCAAAAAACAGAGAAAAAAAAGAAAAAGTTTAAATGATTAACTCAACGTTGACGCATTTTCTTTTGGGAAGAGAGTTAAGGAAGCCAAGCCCCACCTGTACATAACGGAGCTATTACCATGACTATGGAATGAGGTAAACCAAGAATCCTCCTCGAAATCCTTTTAAAAGTTTAATTCTTTAGATTTTGTTGGGATATTTTACATCACATTGTTAAAAGTTTAATTCTTTAGATTTTGTTGGGATATTTACATCACATTGCTAATTGCTTATTATTTTAGTGATATTTTATTATATCAAAGGAAAAATGTCTCCCAGAGAATGACTTTCTTTGTGAAAAGCCATCTCCTAAATCCCTTTATTTTTTATTGATGAATTAATGAACTGTATGAAAAACATTGATGGTCTCTCTTTGAGAAAGATTTGGAAATCCATAATCTATAGAAATATTTACTCACTATATGTCTAGAGTATTTTTTTATTTAAGAGATCTCTTGTATCAATTACTATGTACATAACCTTTATTGCAAGAAACGAAGGGTGGTCTATTTAGATCTCTCACCTTCCTATACTATCTTGATATATTGGAAATCCTTGAATAACATGGAATTCTTGGTGTGTATTGAATTCATGTTGAGTGGTTGTTCTTTATAGTGTTTAGTTGTGCATTCTATTCATAAAGAATGTAATTTTTATTTATATATGCAAATTGTTGACCGATTTTCCTTTTAAGATCACTATTTTAATTATGTTGAATGATTTTTTCTTAAGAAATCTTTCTCAACCTCATAGTAATAGTAGAATGAATTCTATTTGGAAGATTGGAATCTTTAATAATTTCTTAACTACTATCCTCTTTGTGAAAGATTTATGAAGAGAAGTTGGAACCCATTTCATCCATTTGCTAAACTTATGTTTATAATAAGTTAAGTTTATTATATATGAAAATATACTAATTTGCAAGTGAAATTTATTATTTATGAAATTCGACCTTTTATGTAACTTTACATTTATAAAATTAATATATAGATGAACACCATAATTTTGAACATCATGAACTTTAGGGTTGAACATTCACCTTATATTCGTTAAAGAAACAAATTGGATAACTATAGACTAAATTTTATCTTTCAGCTATTTATAAACTCCATCTTAAGTAATTAAGCTCAGAAGATTTTGAATTTACTAATACAATATTAAAAAGAGAGGCATTGCTATAAGGTTGTATATTATTTTGAAAATGTCCTTTTTAAGAGAGATATTGAGAAAGTGGAGAATAAATTGCAGAAAATGTGTTGTAGATTGTACTCTTTCCTTGTTGGATGAACAATAAAGAAATTGACAATTATTGGTGGACCTAGCGCATATTTGGGTGAACCAACTATAAATGTGTTGTAGATTGTATGCTTTCTTTGTTGGATGAACAAAAAATAAATTGACAATTATTGGTGGACCTAGCCCATACTCAAGGGTGAACAACGTATATTGGTGTCTCCCTTATGTTTGCACCTTATGTGGTTTATCTTCGCTTTTGATATTTATGATATGTAATGGTTGTTAATTTCTAAATGATTCCGTTAAATAGTATCTTATGCCTATTGTATAAGTTTATGTTTAAGTGAAAATGTTAAAAAAGATTGATTATGCAAGAATCACGAGGAGAGCTATTGGGTTTAAAATTCCAAGTGAAAATGGTTTGAAGTTTTACATAATTTACTATATACTATTTGTTGTATACAAGTAAACTATTTGTTGGTCTTAAAGGATTGTACTTGATGTTTATTTAGAACTTGATTTGGTTATATACATTTTATGAGACTAAGATGATGAAGAATAAAATTAATAGAATGTGCCATTGAAATTAACTAATCCATGTGTGAAGAGTGAATATATATGTGTGTGTGTGTGTGTGTGTGTGTGTGTGTGAGAGAGAGAGAGAGAGAGAGAGAGAGAGAGAGAGAGATTCTTTCGTAATCCCATGAAAGAATATCTCCAACATGCATACATTTAAATAATGATATACGGGAACTTGCTTGGGAGAATAAAGTGGGGTTGCACCCTTTCGTTTAATATTTTGTTATAACAGAAAAAGGGATTAATACCTGGTAAAGAAAATATTATCATGGTCTTGGATTATTGTAGAGTATTATTACAGCTTCAAACATTTAGATGAAACATGGACAATATTTTTTGGCACTAAAATTATAGTTTTTGAATATATGAACTTAGTTATGTTATTACCAATAGAAGAATATATCAACTACCAAGAAGTTATTCCAATTTTGTTGCGTTCAATTGGAACTATTTAGAAAGAAAAAATGGTATTATGAAGAGACTAAACTGATCAATGTTATGATGTTAAAGTTAGATTGTTCTATAGTAGTGTATCAATGGAAAAAAAATACCTCATTTCCACTTAAATAGTAAGGTGGAAGTTAGTTTTCTTACATATTTAAGAAAATAGCCATGTGCTTATGGATAAAACCTTGTTTTTATCTTTTCCACATGTTCAATCAATAAACATTAGGTTGTTATTAAAACTAAATAATAAAATAGAATTTTTATTTTCTAAGAAATGATTATTTAACCATAGCCATAAGGTGATAATGTCCTGTTGAGGCCTGGAAATTCGCAGGAAACAACAGTAAGGGATTCTCCCCAGTCAACGTTCACAACTAGCCTGTGACTGTTTGGTGCAGGGAATCCGTCCGGTTTGCGGTCCGGCTACCGTAGGTCAAGTAACAAAAATAAAAGTTTTTACCGGTTGCGGCTCGGTCCACCGTGTATATTTTTGTGTTTTTAGTTTTAAGTATGATATGCAAGTGCCTATCTAAAATGCAGATTGATGTAGAATACGAGGAGCGGTCACAATGTGATGCGCAGGTTCTTACCTCTCGTCTTAAACTCTCTCGCATCTAAATCACATACAACAAGAAAATAAAACTAGCTACCTAACATATCCCTAGGGAGCAAGATTATCATTCATTAATGAGTTATGTATTTTGTACATGCATCATGAAAAATCACAGATAGCTGATACTTCTTTCAAAACACATGAACATTTAAAGATATTTGAACAACCAGATAGCCAATTGTTTATGAACAACATTCATTACTCATAGTGGAAATTTTCATAAAATAAACCAGAGAACATTCATACAAGAACATAGGTTCACAGAGTTAGAATGATCTCACAGTTAATGGACACAAAGCTGAAAACGAAATAGTTCCTCTTCAACAAATCCATAGCACAACATTTGAACATTCCACCAATCTTTCTCCAACAGGAAAATTGTAATTATCTATTGCAAAAGGAAATAGTTCTTCTTACAATATGTCCTCACAAATCTCATTGGGAAAAAGTCCCTTATTCCCTCTAACTTTCCTATCTTTATACAAAAACAAAAAAACCTTTGGGTTGCCTCGTCGAGTGACCTTTGGGCTCCCCCAACCTTTTTAATCTTATAATTTTGTCCTTTGTGAGTGCTCATGATTCGTCCAATACATTACATTTTAGATTAAGATTTACAAGCGCTTTGTAAAAGAGATTGGCTTGGAAACTGATGAGCCATTTCCAAGCCTAGGCCTCTGCTGCTACCAATTCTGTTCAATAACCTGTTGATCTCAACCTTTCACTATCTTTCGTCTGTGAGCAACATATCTACTTCTGAATTTTCTTTTAGAGACGTCTTCTTCACAGCAGCAATCATCAAACCAGATCTGAAAACAATCTTCTAAGTATGTCTGCAGTTAAAAAAAAATCAACATGAATATGAACTGCATCTCTTCAACAAGCGTAAACCATACTAACAATAAAACTGATCATCAAAATAAGGCCTTGTACTGCGCTCTTGTTGCAAAAACCTTAAAATGATAAGAATATAAAACCTTTACCACCCATAATATAGGGTAAAACACACACAGAATAGGCGGGAAAAACCCTCACCAGTAGGAAAAATCAGTAAAGCATCAACAGGATAGTTTTATTAACAGCCGCAATGGCGGGCTTCAGACAGACAATGAGTTCTGTGAGATCATTAGGTCTATCGGCATCGAAAACTCTATAATTTGGATGGTTAGCACATTACGCAGCTGCAATGGTGGAAGACGGAAAGACTACGGGCTCTGTGGCAAATAAAACATATCGTCGAGCGGAAGAACTAAGGACTACGGAAGAATAGTCCTATTCATAGCCGCAATGGTGAAAGACCATCATATTGCGAGTTCCGCGGTCAACATAAAACATTGGCGAAAGGAAAATTTATATGGCAGATGGTTAGTCCGTTCCGGAGCCACCGTTGCAGAAGACAATCAAACTACGACTTCCGCTTTCAAATGAAAAAAGCAGTGATCGGAAGTTTCCATGACTAAACACTGGCGATGATGAGCTCAACGCAACCACTGTGTTGGAGAAATAAGAGGCTAACCCTCCGATTAAACATTAAAAAATGCTCCGATAGAGAAAACAAATCATCAAAAAAAAAGATTTAAGCAGTAAAGCCATGGAAACATAAAACAAAAGCAACTTCTGTCCAGGCATCGGGGATCAGAAAGACTAATCATAAAGCATCGATGGGAAAAACTTCATCGGCAAGTGGAATCACTAAGGATCGCGTGATTAGTTCAAAGAAGAACCGCAACGGTAGGTGATGGAAAGACTACGGGCTCCGCGACCAACTGAAAATATCGACAATCAGAAGCTCAAAGGCCTAGCCAGTACTGTGTCGGCAGATAAACCAACTAAGCGATGGAAAAATAGTTTACTAGAAAGATGCAACGGAAGATGTCAAACCAACTACGGGTCTTGGTAATCATAAAACCATCGACGATCAGAGCAGTTGTATGGTAGACGGTTAGTCTGCTGAGGAGCCGCAATGACGGACGACATAAGGACTATGGCTTCCGATTAAAGTTGTAAAACTTTTCGAGAGCGAAAAGAAAAATATCGTAAAGTCAAAAACCTCGGCATTGAAAAATAAAAGAGCTAACCATCGGAACATTCAGCATTTAGATTCCGTAACGGTGGAAAACGTAAAGACTACAGCTTTTGTTTTACTGTCTAAAAGCTTTCGACAGTGAAAATTTATCGAAAAACAAAGTGTTCGAAAGATTTAGGCTGGGGAGTGATGAAAATAGTTCATTTAACTCCCGAAACAGTGATAGAAAAGAGAAACAAGATCTAACTTGAACATAAACAAAATTTCGATAGCGATGAGGGAAATCATTCAGACCAAAAATATATCATTTTCAAAACTCCACCGTTAATGCGTTTGCCGACAGGAAGTAGTTTTCTCGAAAAGCATGAAAGCAATTGACCTCACTTCAAACCAAACTATAGCAGAGGGAAGAAAAAAATAGAGTTCATGAATCCACACACTTCTAGGAAAGATAAAATAAAAAAGGAGGCTCCAAAATTTCAAAAAATTTGGGAGAAAAGTTGCGGCTGCAACAATTGGCGACTACGTGGTGAACCTAGATCTCTGGACAATTTCTTCCTTAAGTAACTGACTGTTTAACAATAAAACCAACATGCTGAATTCTTCTAGATGTCTGGATTTCCCAAATGACAAATATATGTACTTTTAATCATTGATGATGGTCCAATTTAGGAAAATGAAACCCAAGATTTCAAAGTCAAGATAACTCTTGTGAGGCCAAGAATATGAGTTTCATTTTTTACCTCTGTCTTCGGGTAGCTTCCAGCTTGGACACCACATGATTGTAACATATGGTAAATAGGAATATTAATTTGTTTCTCATTCCCATGCCATTTTGCATTTTTGTGCTTTTGGACTTTTTTGTCCTTTTTTGAGTCCTCCTGCATGCCTTTCTTTCTGAAATTTTATTCAGGCTCCTCTATCCATAGTGTCCTTTTGTGTGAGAGATGTATTTAATTTTCAGCTCACGGACGGAGAAGAAATTTTGGCAATTTTGTACTCATATGATTCAGTACTTTGTCTTGATACATATTGCTTTCTTAGGAGATTCGAATCTTATTTGCCTTTTGGCTTTCAATTCTTGGCATGGGATCATTTGTATATAATATACTGTTTACCCTGCTTCCTTTCCACGGGTCTTTTGCTGTCACCCCCTAGGACATTTTTAGATGTGAAATGGATGGAGCCTCGAAAGAGTAGGGCTAGACTTTTGATCCTGAGTTATTTTACAAGGATTAAGTAGGACTTCAATGTGTTCATAGCCATTTAGGAAAACTGTTAAACTAGAAGAAATTATTTCAGATAAAACAATAGTACACAGTCTTATAATCAAGGATTTTAGTTAATCCAGAATTCTGATGCTCTCCATGCAACCAAAAGTTTGCTTCTTTTATTGAAATCAATCAAAATCTAACTGAAAATAAACCAAAATAAAATAAATCAAACATAAACAACCAAGCAATCAATTTATTTATGTACAAGACAAATCAAGAAAAATAAAATTTGAGAACTAAACCACTAACTAGTCAGTTCTCTGCCCATCCCTATAAATCGGACAACTTGTAAGTTAAGGGGCTAGGCTTGACTACAAAATGAGAAAGACCTACCCATTATCAAAAACTACATCTACTGGTCTTGAAAAAACTATATCTTAAACTGAAACTACTATTTTACAATCAATCTCATCAGCCCATGAAAACCGAAGGAGATCGCACTGGGTGTCTGATGTACTACTAGCTTCTTTCGCTTGGTAGTTCCCCGGTTCTAGTTCAATTAGATAATTTCCCAACACATAATTCACTGATTCATTTTTTTATTCCAATTGTGTAACATTGTGCTTCATGTGGGGCTCTCTTAATATCTTAATCTGGTTTGGACTTCCCTTCTAAGGCAACCACAAGTGTGACAAATCTGAAGCAAAATACCCATTTAGTCTTGCTAACCAGTCTCAATTCAAAATCAGTCCATAGCCATCAGGTATGTTTGCTACTACAATATCAATGTACTGACATATCTTTTTATTTGTAGACAATCGAATCAGAACATCCTCCATTTCCTCGACTACTTTCACATTGGTCCTGTCTAACTGAGTAACTCGCCAGTCAGTTGGTTTAGGTTGTCCATTAATATTTTTGCAGATTGCAAGTGGCATAACATTCACTGATGATCCAGAATATACCAGACAATTATGCACCTTATGGTTCAAAATTGCCAGAGTCAACATGAAAGGTGGGGTTTTAAACCTAGCTTTCCCTTCCCCAATTGATTCGACATCTTCCTCCATAGGTTGGTTTTCGGTGGGTATCTCTTCAGGCCTTTTAGCATTTTCTTTGCTAACACCTACTTGGTCTTCCATAGGCTTAGCATGCTTGTTGATTTGCTTCAAATCCTGGCTGATAATGGTGATTTTAGGTACTTTGTCCTCAACATTGTTCTTTGGTTGTCTCCTGACATTCTCTTGCAACTTCTTAATTTTTGAGATTATTGAATTGTCTTTATTTACCAAATTTAGGTCTTTTGTTGTCATTGGTATATTCTCAGGTCTCAGAGCACTTTTTTCTATATCAAACAACGAGACACAATCCCATAAAAACATGGTATCATTTTCTTGTTTTTCTATGGTTTTATTACCTTTTTCCTCCTCATCACTGTCCTCAGTCAATTTAGAATCCAAGAGTTGATTCATTACCAATGTCATTGAATTTAACCATTGAGGACAATTCTTTTCAGAATGGGTTTGTTGGTGAAAAGTGCAAAAATTATCCATCCCTACCTCTGTCAAATTCTTTGATGCTAAACCATGCGGAGGGGTCTTGAATTGGTTGTTATCTTCCCTTTTTTTTGTAGTAAGGATTATAAGCTTTCTGAGCTTCTTTTTCCTTCTCCAAATCTATTACTATGTTGGAAAGCTTTTGCATCATCTTTAACATCCCCTCAAAATCATGTGATTGCTCCTCTTTAGGTTTAGACAACAATAAGGCTCTTTTCCCAGAAGTTTTTTCTCCATATTGTTCAGGATAATCTTCTATACTTTCCTTTTCAGCCTCTACTCTTTCTGGTTCTTCATAAGTCTCTGCTAACGTAGGCTTAACTTGAGCTTTTGTGAACATAGCCAAGTCTGGACCCAAAGATGAGGTATAATACTCAATCAGAACTTTATCAGAGGGCTTATCAGTTGCAGAGAAGTTCTTGAGGTAAGCAGAAAATCTTTGAGTGAAATTGTGTACCTTTTCTTTCCTTTCTTTTTTTAAAGCGCCTAAACCTTTCATTAGTGTTGCATGCATCTTTTGGTCTGCATACTTACTTCTGAAAATCCTTTCAAAGGTATCCCAATCTGGGATAGAGTTTGCAGGCAAACCAAAGTACCACGATGCTGTTGTTCCTTTAAGGGTGTGTGGAAATAATCTGCAAACTACATCTTCATGTTCTACAGCCTTTAGCCCTTCTATAGCCAAGTAGAAGCTTTGCAAATGATCATCTACTAATATCTTCTCACTGGGGTCAAACATAGGCAGGATTTTCTCAAAATCTTGAGGTAAGTCATGCAAAGGGGGTGTTAGGTTTAAAGGTGATCTGGATTTCCAAGCAGGTGGTGGATTTGGTGGGTTGGGTGGCTGATTTACGTTTACGCCTGCCATGAGTCTGGGTGGGGAGTGAGGTGGTGAATGAATAGGAGTATGAATAGGTGAACAGTAAGGTGTATTTGGGCCCACTTGATTTAAAGGATGAACAGCTTCCTGTAACGCTACTTCTACCAACTCTTCCAAATCTCCAACCAACACTGAATCTTCCAAGATGGGACAGTCTTTCTTCTTGTACTCTCTTCGGGGTAAATCAGGGATAATGGTAATCCTCCAATACTCTTTACATAAGCCCTGGTATGTGTTCTCAGATCATTAACTACTTCATTATCGATAGAATAAAAGTGCTCTTTACCCTTCTCTTCAGGAATTGGATTGGGAAACAAACTACTTTCTGAACTGTCACCGGTGGAATAATCTCGAGAAAATGGGTTTCCTCCACCAGCCATGCATTGGAGGCCCTCCTTATAGCGCCAAAACTGTTGAGGCCTAGAAATTCGTAGGCAACAATAGTAAGGGATTCTCCCCAGTCAACGTTCCCAACTAGCCCGTGACTGTTTGGTGTAGGGAATCCGTCCGGTTTGAAGTCCGGCTATCGTAGGTCAAGTAACAAAAATAAAAGGTTTTACCGGTTGTGGCCTGGTCCACCGTGTATATTTTTGTGTTTTCAGTTTTAAGTATGATATGAAAGTGCCTATCTAAAATGCAGATTGATGTAGAATATGAGGAGCGGTCACAATGTGATGCGCAAGTTCTTACCTCTCGTCTTAAACTCTCTCGCATCTAAATCACATACAGCAAGAAAATAAAACTAAGTACCTAACCTATCCCTAGGGAGAAATATTATCATTCATTAATGAGTAATGTATTTTGTACATGCATCATGAAAAATCACATATAGCTGATACTTCTTTCAAAACACATGAACATTTAAAGATATTTGAACAACCAGATAGCCAATTGTTTATGAACAACATTCATTACTCATAGTGGAAATTTTCATAAAAAAAACCAGAGAACATTCATACAAGAACATAGGTTCATAGAGTTAGAACGATCTCACAGTTAATGGACACAAAGCTGAAAACAAAAATGTCTACTGCGGATTGTCCAGAAAAACCCTACAACAAAATAGTTCCTCTTCAACAAATCCATAGCACAACATTTGAACATTTCACCAAGCTTTCTCCAACAGGAAAATTGTAATTATCTATTGCAAAAGGAAATAGTTCTTCTTACAATATGTCATCACAAATCTCATTGGGAAAAAGTCCCTTATTCCCTCTAACTTTCCTATCTTTATACAAAAACAACAGAACCTTTGGGTTGCCCCGCCGGGTGACCTTTGGGATCCCCCAACCGTTTTAATCTTATAATTTTGTCCTTTGTGAGTGCTCATGATTCATCCAATACATTACATTTTAGATTAAGATTTACAAGCGCTTTGTAAAAGAGACCGACTTGGCAACTGATGAGCCATTTCCAAGCCTGTGCCTTTGCTACTACCAATTATGTTCAATAACCTGTTGATATCAACCTTTCACTATCTTCCATCTGTGAGCAACATCTCTGCTTCTGAATTTTCTTTTAGAGACGTCTTCTTCGTAGCAGCAATCATCAAACCGGATCTGAAAACAATCTTCTAAGTCTGTCTGCAGTTAAACGAAAAAATCAACATTAATATGAACTGCATCTCTTCAACAAACTTAAACCATACTAACAATAAAACTGATCATCAAAATGAGGCCTTGTACTGCGCTCTCATCGCAAAAACCTTAAAATGATAAGAATATGAAACCTCCGCCACCCATAAGATAGGGTAAAACACACACAGAACAGGAGGGAAAAACCCTCACCGGTGGGAAAAATCAGTAAAGCATCGGCAAGATAGTTTTATTAACAGCCGCAACGGCAGGCTTCAGATAGACAATGAGTTCTGTGAGATCATTAGGTCTATCGACGTCAGAAACTCTATAATTCAAATGGTTAGCACATTACGCAGCCGCAATGGCGGAAGATAGAAAGACTACGGGCTCCATGGCAAATAAAACATATCGGTGAGAGGAAGAACTAAGGACTATGGAAGAATAGTATTATTCATAGCTGCAGCGGTGGAAGACCATCAGACTGCGAGTTCTGTGGTCAACATAAAACATCGACGAAAGGAAAATTTATATGGCGGATAGTTAGTCCATTCCGGAGCCGCCGTTGCGGAAGACAATCAGACTGCGGCTTCCGCTTTCAAATGAAAAATGCAGCGATCGGAAGTTTCCATGACTAAACGCCGGTGATGATGAGCTCAACGCAACCGCCGTGTCAGCGACACAAGAGGCTAACCCTCCGATAAAACATTAAAAACGCTTCGATAGAGAAAACAAATCATGGAAAAACAAAGGTTTAAGCAGTAAAGCCATGGAAATATAAAACAACAGCAAATGCCGTCCAGGCATCAGGGATTGGAAAGACTAATCATAAAGCGTCGATAGGAACAACTTCATCGGCAAGCAGACTCACTAAGGATCGGGTGATTAGTCCAAAGAAGAACCGCAACGGTAGGTGATGGAAAGACTACGGGCTCCACGACCAACTGAGGATATCGGCGATCGAAAGCTTAGAGGCCTAATTGGTACTGTGTCGACAGATAAACCAACTAAGTGGTGGACAAATAGTTTACTAGAAAGCCGCAACGGTGGATGTCAAAACAACTATGGGTCTTGGTAATCATAAAACCATCGGCAATCAGAGCAGTTATATGGCAGATGGTTAGTCTGCTGAGGAGCCGCAACAGCGGATGACATATGGACTATGGATTTCGATTAAAGTTGTAAAACTTTTTGAGAGCGAAAAGAAAAATATTGCAAAGTCAAAAACCTCATCATCAGAAAAGAAAAGAGCAAACCATCGTAACATTCAGCGTTTAGATTCCGCAACGACGAATAATGTAAAGACTGCGGCTTCTGTTTTACTGTCCAAAAACTTTCGACAGTGAAAATTTATCAAAAAACAAAGTGTTCAAAAGATTTAGGGTGGGGAGTGATGAAAATAGTTCGTTTAACCCCCAAAACAGTGACAGCAAAGAGAAACAAGCTTCGACTTGAACGTAAACATACTTCTGATAGCGATGAGGGAAATCATTCAGACCAAAAAGACATCATTTTCAAAACTCCACCATTAATGCATTTGCCAATAGGAAGCTGTTTTCCGAAAAGCATGAAAGCAATTGACCTCACTTCAAACCAAACTATAGCAGAGGGAAGAACAAAAAAGATTTCATGAATCCACACACTCCCAGGAAAGATAAAATAAAAAAGGAGGGTTCAAAATTTCGAAAAAATTTGGGAGAAAAGTTGCAGTTGCAACATGTCCTTGTCATATAGTTAATACATTGTTTTGAAATTTAGTAATTATTGTTATAACACAAGCTATTGAATTAAAAGAGAAAATATTTGTAATTAAAATTATGAACTTAAAACATAAGTTAATATGTTTTAATGTCAATTCATTTTTGGTTAGTGATTTAAAATATTTACACCTTTAAATAATCTATGTGAATTTTTAAACAAATAGTCATTTCCCATGAGCACAATCTTGTTTCATCTCTTCCACATGGTCATTCAATAAATAGGAAATTATTTCTAAGTAATCTATGTGAATATTAAATTTGTAGTCATTACCCATGTGCTAATGCACAAAAGCTTGTTTCCTCTTTTCTAAGTGTTAAATCTGTTTATGCACAAAATCTTGTTTCCTCTTTCCTAAATGTTAAATCAACAAATAGGAAGTTAATTATAAGTAATGTATATAAATATTTAAGTAAATAGTCATGTGCTTATGTAACATACCCACAACTGAAAAATAAATATTTATTATTTATTTCAGCAAAAACATTATGTTAATTTTTATTGTAAAGTTTATGACTAAGTGGGTCAAGGATGACTGTAATTGAAGAATTATTTATTTTAATAAGTAATAAAAGGAGACACATATCCAGGGGAGAACGTTAAATGAGTGTTCACTGACCCACTAGGAGGAAGGAGCAGTTGTAGAAGGCTGGTTGACAAGTCGAATCACTAGCATTCACTTTCTAGTTGTTGCAAGAGCATAATTCCTAAAAGGGTGGTCATGTTCCCTCAGAGGGTGGAAATGAGCTGGTGGCTCATTTAATTTCAAAACTGACCCAAAGACCTAGGAAATATTATATAAACCATGAAATTGAGTAGGAGGCTCACTACTCATTCTGATTTCTGATAGAATGAACCTTGTGGCTACTGCAAGATGAAAAGATAGGCACACAAGGAGTTTGATGAGGGGATAACTAAAGTGTGTTGCTAAGTTAAGTCTTCTACTGAGTGCTAAGTTGCAAAATTATGTTGTGTGGCAGAGATCTTCGTCCTAGTGGTTTAGTGAACAGGCTCGGGGGTCCTAAGAAAGAAACTTTGGCTTCTTCAAGAAAAGGTTGGGTGCAACAATCTCCAGCAGGTGTTTGTCCCCTTCCTGCATTTTGTCCAGGTTCAATTGATATTTAATTTTTGAATTTGTACTTTCATTGGAATATGCACACGAATGGTATTTAGAATGATTTATATTATTTTAATCTGGAAACTGTTAAACTATAATATTATAACTCAATTTAAAATATAGATCTGCTGAGTTAGTATTTTCTGTAAAAGTGTTTCAAAATCGAAATGATGTTCTTTCTACATACTATCCATATTTAGGTTATTTCTACTGATATCAGAGCTTAGTGAAATACCAGTAATAATGATATGAATTGTAATGTCCCCAAAAATTGAAAAAAAAAAATTATAGGCTAGTGAAAACTACCCCAAAGGGGATCATTATTACTCGTGCAGAATACACATGCACTACTTGTACTGTTGTCTATTAGTAAGTTGGCCTTACGTTTTGTCCTTTACTTTTAGTCATTTATTATTAGTACATTTTACTTATGACGTTATAAGTCTCTTCATTAAATTATTCTCTTGTTTGACAATACTGTCGATGTGTTAATGATTTGCATAGAACCTCGTTTACTTCAGCGCATTGTTTACTTTATTATTTATATAGTTCTGACTTAACCTTGTTTGTGGGAACAAAGTGGGCAGAGTGGTGGGAGTCGTTCTCCCATGATGGTCTGAGAGGTAAAGTATTACTTGACACGCAACCTTACTTAGTTCAATCGAACTAAGGCACCTTATTTATTTACTTGTAGGTTTACCTCATATAAAAAGGGCTAGCCGAGACTTTGATCATTTCGAGCTTACGTTGTGCTTACTATTTATTATTAAGCTTCCTTGTTGCTTCGGATTATAGCAAGGTAAGTCCTATTATGTTAATTAATTAATCTAGATAATTAACTATATGATACCTGGAAATCTATACATTTACGATTCATGTCTATTTCATTTTACTATTATTAACATATCTTCCTATCTTCATTTTGCAGTTTATAACCTTGGCCTAACACCAGACCTTTGACATTTATAACTTTAATTATTAACATGGCATATTTTATATGCCATGTTCACTAAGCACTAATCTTAGGGTAAACGCAAGTATTAGGGCTTCAAGCCTATGGTGTAAATATTAACTATAAGGTTTATGCCTTATGGCATTACACCGTAGACTAGCACAGGCTATGGACTATGCACTAACATAACCTTGCTATAATACCTATGTTGTAAAGTTACAAGGTGATATGAAAAGGGGTGGCGAACATTGTAGGGGTCATATATTACACATACCTTGTAATATATAATACGTATCAAGGGTTTTGGGTGGCGCGTATTTATCATATGGTTGAACCATAGATTAGAGGGGTTTAAGCTTTAAAAAAGAGGTCACATTAATACAATGGGACTGAACTATGGAGAGTAAGTTTTTGGGCTTGATAATGGAACTAGTTGGTGTCATTAATGCCATTAATGCACTTGGGTTTTGTGATAGCCAGAAGCTTAGGGCTTTGGCACACGAAGGCTTTGCCAAAATGCTTGTCATTTGGGGTTTGTGTATTTGGCTCTACGCAGGGAGAAAACATGGCGGCCACTTTCGTTCGCAAGGTAAGCTTTGTTCTGGTTCTTATGTCTGCAAAATGTATTGGTGTAAGGTTTGTCACGTTGCCATACTTCTCAACCATTCGTATTTGATTTTGGTTGTAGGTGATAGGGTAGCGAAAGAGGGGTGGCTCCATACTTCGTTGTTGGCTCCAGAGTGTTTGCAATGTGGCCATGGTAAGCCTGTGAGAAAGTTTATTCTTGCTACCTCTTGGTGCTTTTGGGCACACTGCGTTTGGATTTGTTGCTTGGTTGGGATTTTATGCTATGGGTTTTGAATTATCCTTCAGGCTTAATAATAGAGACTTGGGTTTTAATAAGTGGTTAAGGCGTTAAGCCATGAAGTAATTTGTAAGCCATTCAGCTCTGTTTAATTAAGTTTGGGTTGTAAAAATTTCTTGGGCTATTAGCAGTGAATAGAAAAAGGCTTGGGCCTCTAGCACACTCTGTTCTTCGTTTATGTAAATTGTTTGTTAATTTGAGCCTTTTTTCCATGGGATGCACCATTGCCTGCAATGGTGCCATAGCCCATTGGAACGCCTGTGTAACTTGGCTTTTGGTCTTTAAATGACGATGTTGTAGCAAAATCGATACCCATCGTGTAAATGGATATAAACTGTTTGTAATCGATTTCCACATTATTATTTTATGTTGTGTATAAAGATGATGTTTAGTTTGTATTTTGTAAATTCATTGACAGCGTGGGTATAAACCATGTCGTGAATGGCATGAGCCTTTCCCACAGTGTTGCAATAGCTTATTCTAGGGTTTAATTATTGTTATTATTTCTTATGCGATGTGGACTGTAAAAGCCATGGGTTGGGAACCTACGATGGCCAAGGTTTCCTATAGGGTTGAAAAAAGTGTTAATGGATTGTGTATTTAAATTGTTATTGGCCAAGGCCATGCTGCAAATAGGGTATTTAAGACCTCCCTATTAGCGTATGCGTTGTTATGTATATGGAATTTGGCGCAGTTTAAAACGCAGCCCGCATATATTAGATGTATAGCATGGACTGTGTAAAGATGGTTATGCGATTTGCTTATTGTTTGTGTATAAAATGCTTATGGTGCATTATTAATGTTTTTTCCTTGAGTCTGGACATCCACAGGATTCGATGTCGTGACCACTGTTGGAAAAATGGGTTTTAGTTATTAATTGTTTAACGTGATGCGACAGTTGTGTGTAGATTTATATGGGACCTTTAAACACTTTATGTTTTATAAAAGGATGACTGTAATAATAGGACTGTGGATTATAACATTTGAGTTATGTAAATGGATGTAATTATTGACTAACTGATTTGGACTGTGGAGTTTATATAATAAGACAGAGGTTTGATTGCACCGAGAGGCAATCTACAACCCAGTATGGGAGAGATCTTGTAATGTGATGTAACGTTAGTAACATTTGTAACATGTTGGCAAAAAATAATAGTGATAGTGAATATTATGGGAGAGATCTTGTAATGTGATATAATGTTTGTAAGGTTTGTAACATGTCGGCAAAAAATAATAGTGATAGTGAATATTATGGGAGAGATCCTGTAACACAAAATAAAAAATAATATCACTTTTATAACATTATTTTTATTAATAAAAAATAAATTTTCTAATAGGCCAAAATAAATGTCTGCCACAAAAACAATCTAATATGGGGGAGGTGTTGGGATCTTATTACCTAACAAAACAATAAAAAAGTAAAAATTTAATTATCCGTAAAAAAAATATGTGGGTCAAGATAAAAACACAAAATTGAATTATCCGCAAAAAAATGTTGGCCTTGCACATGGTTTTAAAACCATGTGCAAGGCATTCTAAACAACCCATGGTTTAGGAGGCTTTGCACATGGTTTTTAAACCATGTGCAAGGCCTCCTAAACAACCCATGGTTGTAGGAGGGTTTTAATACCATGTGTGGGGAAATGATGCAATGTTCGTTCCTAGAAAAATAAAAAATAATAAAAAATATTATATGTCAGCCATAAATAATATTAAATATTAATAATAAAAATATTATATGTGGACCTTAAATAAAAAGATGTGTCTTTTGGCTTGAATCAAATCAATGGATACCTAAGAAGAGGTTTGCTCATCGAGATATTTGATCCATCTCTATGCTTGATAGAGCCTAGGATTTGGATCTACGCTGGTATTGGACCACATGGATGGTCATGATGCCTTCTCTATTTGGTTAATTATGATTATGTTTATTTAATGGAATGTTATGATATTTAATTTGTACTTGTTGAGATAGACCTTGAAGGTCTTTAATGAGTTGTTATCTTAGATTTAGTTTTTGTCTGTACTTAGTTGGTTTAGTTTAGAATATTTAAATTCCGTACTTTAGTTTATAAATAAAATAAATAGTAAATTAATTATAAAACTATTTGAATACTATTATATATGTAATTCTATATATATTTAACCTGTACTTCTGAACGAATTTTAAATTTAAAACAACCCTCTGTTGACAAATGAAATATGTCAGCAGAGTATGCAACTTGTAGAACAATAATATGATAACTGGTAACAAAACCTAGATATAGTACACATAAAATAAGCATGGAGATAATATAGAAATGAACTCAAAAGTACAAACCCTGGTAATGTACAACATATAATAAAATTTACAACCTAAAACATAGTATTAAAGAAAAAAAAAACCCTAGTAGATTCTAACCAGAGAATCCAAGACATAGGGTTAGGAAATGCATTGAAAACATTTACCTAGCAAATCCAGTAATTAATTTAGTGAAATAGAATAGGCAGGATAGGGCTTCATACCTGATATTGAAGCTCTGTTAATGGATGAACCTACACACTCAAATAACCAGCATTAACAATGCAATGCAGATTTGACCTCTGTTTGATGACCAAATCACTTGGGGACTACCACGTTCCTCCCAACCATGATCCGGAACTGTTCCTGGTTCTAATCCGGATCCCCCTGAGCTGGACTCCAACATGCAAGTAGCTTAGAGCTCCTAAGGTAGGGTTTCCTAATTGGTAATCAGTTCTGAATCAATCCTCTTTCCCTTGCAGGAAAAGTTCTCCAAGAAGACACTTGAAAGAAAAAACAGGAAGAATAATAATTCTCCTAGATAAAAATTAGAACCCCCAAGCCTTTTCTTGGCTTGAGTCTTTATAGACAGAATTTTCAGTCAAAGGGGTAGTTAAATCAAGAAATCCTTGATTTCTTGATTTAACCCTTTTTAATTTACTGGGGTAATTTTCAATCCTTAACCTAGGAACTTTTAACTAGTTCCTAGTTAGTCTTTCATAGATATTTCACTATTTATTAATCATTTAATAATAAATAATAATTTGTGGAGATTCTCTTCTTTCTTTATTCAATTATATAATTAATCATAATTAATTCTTTCTACATACCATGTATAAAATACATAGTATTAAAATACTTGTTAACATTTGTCTTTGGGCATCATGTATTATGATCTATAGACTTAACGACACTTCTTCGTGAAGGTCAAGTAGATAGATGGTTCAGGTCTACTAGGCTAGGAAACTCTAAACATCCTTTCATGTTGGATTTCCCTCTTATAATGTGGTAGCTCTTCATTACTTGATGAGAATACAGAAATTCGAAATTTCATTTAATCACTTATAAATGAGTATGATGAGATCAATATTTTTCTCGAGTCGTTTTCACTCAGAAGTTAATAAATTATTTTCAGTAACCCCTAGCACTTACCAAAGCCCATACTCAACGCTTATAATAGGGAGTTACAAACATAGTGCTATTCCAGAGATCCTTCTCAACACTAAATGCTAGGATGTACTTGTACGATACACCTAGGGATACAATGGCCAAGGATCTGATGCTCCAGATCTTATGCTCAATATCAACATGGATTGCTCCAGAGCTTATGCCCAACATTTCCAATTATATTTTCATGTGTTCCAGAGCTTTATCCTCAACACAAATGTAAGTACATGTGCTCCAGAGCCTCTTGCTCAACAAAAAACATCTCATCGATCATGTGCTTCAGGGTCCACACCCAACACAAAACATTTCATCAATCATGTGCTTCAGGGTCCACACCTAACACAACCAACATATATATACATATATATCATCAACAATTGGCTTACGCCCAATATACAAAACAAATCATCATGTTCATATGCAGTGGGGTCTTTTACCCTATATAAAATAAAACATTAATATAATCGTCATGATCAATAACTGGTTCATGCCTATAAATGGTAGGTCCAGAATTTGGGGTATTACATCCCTCCCTGCTTAGTACAACACCTTCCCTGGTGTTCTAGGGACTCTGAATGATATCATGAAACAAGGAGGGGTAAGCCTTTCTCATGGTGGCCTCATTCTCCCAGGTAGCCTCATCTACCTCAATGTGCTATGTGAAGGTGTTCTTCTGTTAGATTTTTATCATTTAAGCTAGCATTAACTTAGGATCTTATCTGAGAGGATAACAAGTACAACAATCAAACACATGAGACAATGAATACAAATATTTTCTTCGCGGAAACCATAAAGGAGAAAACCCTGCAACTTCCTCAGAGATAGAATCAGCACCAAAAGCAAAGCCCCAAAAATAGTAAGATGATCTCCCGACAGTAGTAGTCTCTCTCTCTCTTGTCCAAGCAACTTCTTCTCTCTCAGTTATGCGCTACAACTGAGTGTGAGTGAGTGTGTGATAAATAGAGAGGCTCACTGTCTATTTATACTAATTCTCGACTTTACAATAACTCACTAGGGCTGACTTCTCTAGGAGAGTCTAATAACCCTAGTGCCCCACAACTGCGGGGACTTTAACCCTTGAACAATAGGAGGGTTACCCACAATGACTTGACATGACTTGTTTACATTATAGAACCTCCCGATGGGAACATCGGTGCATGACATGACTCAATTACATTACATATACTTCCCGGAATAAACATTGGGGTACAATACATGAATTATACAAGTGAATACATTTCGATGTTACAGATACATCAACACTCCCTCTTAACTAGGAAGGCATTCTCTCGATGCAATTTTTCAGCATTGGTATTCTTCTTTGTATCAACTGGATCATCTCGTCATCTTCATATTCAAGTCATATTCATCTTCAAGTTGTCTAAGTCATCTTCATCTTCAAGTCTTCTTCATCATGGGATCTGGATCATCACACAATGTGGATCATCACTGCTGGATCATCATCACTATATAATCATCAAGTCTGGATCAACACTTGATCTGGATCATCATCAAGTCTGGATCATCACTTGATATGGATCATCATCAAGTCTGGATCATCATCATAGGTGTTATCTCAAAATGGTTCTATCTCTTGATTCTTCTTGTCACAGGAAATTCTACAGAGCTAGCCCTTTCTCATGCTGGTTGTAGGCCTAGCCTCCATGTAGGTCTTCTTCAGCGTTTATATCTGACCCTAAGTGTCAAAACCCCAAATTTTCACAAAAAAATTAAAATTTTGAGATAACATAAAATGCTGAATCTACGGTTTACTAACAGCTAAAGGTTAGCATAAAAAGAAATAGTCAATTGATTAGTATTACATAATCTCAATTACGTTAATTGAACAATTTTCCTTTTTGTAATGAGAATAAGGTTTACTTCCGTATTGTTTTATTTTAGTTTATTAATGAGTCTTCTTTATGACAAGTAGGTGGAATCTAACTTTGAATCTTGGTCTTACTTAGCAATTATGCTAATGCAGAAAGATTACTGGTTCTTACAGGTTTACAGGTATGATCGAACAAGTAAACGTTTTAAATTTATAAAGTATCGAGAATTGTTTCTATTTGCAATTAAAAATGCTTAGTAGATAAGCTAATAAGTTCCAAGCAACTCAATGAGGTAAAGTAGTTTGTTTTCTTCAGTATTTCTTTGTAAGCAAGGTTCAAATAAAAGAGTTCCTATCTTTATTGAACTTAGCAATAGTAAAGATATTTACTGTCACTTAAAACTTGTAATCTTTTTTACATAGTAACTTCTACTTTGATATGCATATTCTGCAATGTTATACTTGTTGTCCTATTGTATCGTATACATTATCGCAATATTTACTTGAATATCCAGTTGTTCGGTACTTTCAATTTTTTGTAGGGAAGCTTCCAGCCTATAAAACTTCTTGTTATATAAGTGTAATTAGTGTAAAAACAGCTACGTTGTTTCACATGAACAACTATTTATCTTTTACTTCTTAAACCTAAGTCAGGCCATGTTATTCCAATTGATTAAGGACTTGAGTAAGATTATTCCATATAATTTTCATTATTACTATAATGCTTTTCTTGTATTAAGTTTTGTCTATAACAGCTTCTAAGGTTGATGTTTTCTATAAAGATCAACCTTCTATTCTATGCTAAGCACCAGTTATTTTGTATAATCATAAAACCATTCTACCAATTATATAGACATGGTAAATTACTAGCAAATGCTAAGTTGAGAAACAACCATAGTCTATTAAAGTCTAAACCAATTTGAACTATGTAAAAGAATTCATAAATGTATTCTTTTACTATACTAGCCAACTTTATAGATGACTACTATTTGATTCATTGGTTTTTATAAGGCTTATGATCACACATAAACTATTTTTTTTATTAGACATACAAGTCTAAAACAAAGTTGAGCTTATAAAGATTCCATGATTATACTCAATACTATGCTATGCAACTTTATAATTGTCACAACTTGAATTGTTGTTTTAATAGAGTATAACCATGCATAGACCATAATGTATTTAAATATAGAAAACTAAAATTGTTCAATGTTTTTAAACAATTCAACTTGGACTCTTCCATATAACAAATGGTTACTACACTTACTAGGGTCAACGCTAATGAAATATGGTTTACCAAACATCCATATCGTGTTATCAATGTTACGATATATTGGACATATGATTAGCAATGAGATAAGTTTTGCACACGATTGGGATAAACCCAAAGTTTAAGTGGTGACACCTTTTGCTAGGTCAACGTTAACTTAACGTTGTTATCCCAATGCCAATGATGAGCTAACAAACCATACGATAAGCACTATATATTTTACGGTGTGATAACAAAAGCATACGTTATATTTTATGCATCGCTTGTTAAAAATCATTTTATAAATAATTGGTTATTATTGGATTGCAGGAAAAACTATTGAATTCGACCCATTGCATGATTTGTAAGATTTGAAACACGTGGTCTCCTCCTGGCCAAGTGTTGGAGAGTGCTTAAAAAATGCCTCCTCAGGACCCCCGAGCCAGTTTCTGGTCTCCTTTGCTGAGAACTGGTGGAGCAAGCAAACAAAAAAACTAGTCCAATGGATCAATAATCACTCTGCACTCAGCAGTAAGATCCCTCAGCTAAAAAGATGCACTAGATCACTTAGCACTTAACCCCTCAAACTCTTTCCACAAATTCTCTTGCCATTGAATTTCTCTGAAGTACATTCACCTGAATGATCACTTCTCTCGAATGAGCAGCCTCATCTCTCTTCAATGGGCATTTTTATAAAGATTGCCTAGGTCTTTTGGGTCAGTTGTCATTAATTGAGCCACCTACTCTGATCCCACTTTCTTAGGGGATCATGACCCCAAATGTAGGGAGGTTTCCACCTGTAACAGTTGGAAGTGGTTTGAGGATGTTGCCACATTTCTGTTTGCTCTCCACCTAGTCTCCTCCACCAATTTGACCAGTAAACACTCTTTTAACAGCTCTGCTAAGCTATTGTCTCCACCTTTATTTATTTATAATAAAAATATTCAGAATTACATTAAATATCCTTGACTCTGCTGAGTCATCAATTACAACTTAGCATAAAATTTAACATATTGTCTTTAAATAAAATCAAATAAGATAATATTATTTTTGAAAAATTGGGGCATGTGACACTAAGTCAGAATGGCCCACCCAGCTCTTACATCTAGCCTCATCTTATCAGAAAGGCACGCCCAACACGCACATCTGACCTCATCTTGTTAGAAAGGCTCAGCACTTACATCTGACCATGTGTAAACACATCACGCCAGAATAGCTCAGCACTTATATCTGACCATGTGAGAACACACCGCATCGGAATGGCTCTGCACTTACATCTGACCATGTGAGAACACACCGCATGGGAAGGGCTCTGCACTTACATCCGACCATGTGTGAACACACCACATCGGAAGGGATCTACACTTACATTTGACCATGTGTAAAAACATCGCACTAGAATGGCTCTCATTCCCAGACTGAGGATTCTTGGTAACTGACCAGGTGCCTCCATTCTCCCAGAGAATGGCATCTCAGCACCAAGTTGAGTATTCCTGGTAATTGACCAGGTGCCTCCATTTCAAGAATGGAATTCAACACTTATATCTGATCATGTAGGAACCAATCCTACAGTCACATCAGAATGGCTCAACACTCTTCATTTCCCCTTGGAGGGAACCTCGATTTGGAGAACACCAAGCTTCTCCCCGAAGTACTCAAACTTCACTCTGGCCAATGGCTTCTTCAATACATTAGCTATTTGTTCGTCTGTCGCAACATACTGGAGCTTCACTACTCCTATTTACACCATACCCCTGATATAGTGATATTTGATCTTGATATGCTTCGACTTGTCATGGAGCACTGGGTTCTCAAACAACTTCACACAACTCTGGTTGTCGCAATATATACAAGTAGCATCCAACTAGATATCAAATAAATCAAACAGTAGCTTTCTTAGCTACACTGCCTCGCAACTAGCTGAACAAGCTGCGACATACTTTGCTTCAGTTGTACTCAGTGCCACATAAGACTGATTCCTGCTAAACTAAGAGATCACACCTGATCCCATACTACAGTAGCATCCTGAAGTGCTCTTCCTCTCGATGGCACTGCATGCCCAATCTGAATCAACATAACCCTCCAGGTTAATATTTTGATTCACCTCGTACTTGAGCCCATAATCAACTGTACCTTTTAGGTACCTCAGAATATGCTTTGCAGCAATCAAGTGAACATGTCTCGGATCTATCAGGAACTCACTCAAGGTGTTCACAGCAAAGCAAATATCTGGTCTCGTATTTGTCAGGTACATCAAGGACCCAATCATGTGACGATACATTGTATCATCAACTGCTTCTGATGAAGCATCACTCAATAGCTTTAGGTTCGATGCCATAGGTGTGGTCATGGCCTTGCAGTCCATCATCCCGAACCTCTTTAGAATCTCTACTGCATACTTCCATTGTTCAAGGAATATTCAATCCGCATTATGCCACACCTTCATGCCTAGAAAATAGTGCATCATACCCAAGTCTTTCATTTCAAACTCGACATCAAGCTTCTTCTTAGTATCATCAATCAACCCATCCATACCTGTTACAAATAGATCATCTACATATAGTAGGAGTATCACTGGGTTGCCTTCTTCAACCTTGTAGTAAAGGTTGGAATCTGCTTTACTTTTGGTAAATCCCAAACTAGGTAGAAAGCCATCAATTTTGTTGTACCATGTCCTGGGTTCCTGTTTCAAACTGTACAGGGATTTCTTCAATCTACACACATGGGACTCCCTATCATGTGTCTCAAAATCGAGTGGGTGCTCCACATACACTTCATCTTCCAATACACCATTTAAGAAGGTAGTCTTGACATCCATCTGGTGTATCTTCCACTTCATTACTGCAGCCAGAGCAAGTACTGATATGATGGAAGTGTATCTGGCTATAGGTGCAAAAGTTTCTTCATAGTATATTCCTTATTTCTGGGAGAAGCCATGAGCCACAAATCTTGCTTTATGTTTCTCTATGCTGCCATCTGCAGCATGCTTTATCTTGTAGATCCATTTGGAAGTTACAACAGACTTCCCTTCTGGTCTTGGAACAACATCCCAGACATCATTCTTCATGATCGATTGATACTCTTCGATCATAGAATCCTTCCATTCTTTTCTTTCTGTTGCTTCTTCATAGTTGGAAGGTTCTTTATCAATAATGTCACATAACAGGGCTACATAACTGGAGCAGGACCTAGTTCTCTTTCTTCCTCTGCGTGTTTCTTCTGAAGCTCCATATCTTTCTGCACCTTGGATAATTTCACATACCCAAGCAGGTTTCCTCTTGTGAGGATTATTCTCCTGAGGTGGATCCACAGGTTCTTGAGGTTCTTCTAATTCTCAATCCTCTTCTTAAATTTCTTCGTTAATGGTTGTATCATGAATTCTGGGTGCTTCTGTTTCTTCAGGTTCTTCAGCCAGTCTCTTTCTGGATTTGATGTAGGATGAATCTTCATCAAATGTTACATCTATGATGATGTCGATCTTCTTGAACCCTGGGAAGTATATTTTGTAAGACTTCGAGCTTTCAGAGTATCCCACAAATATACCCTTATTTCCTGAAGGATCTAACTTCGTCCTCTTTTCTTTTTGAATGTGTATGTATACAGGACAACTGAATATTCTGAGATGGATGACTTTTGGTTTATTTCTGGAGAATACTTTTTCAGGTGTCTTGTTCTTGAGCACTCTATGTGGAGTACAGTTCTGCACATATACCGATGTTCTGGCAGCTTCTGCCCATAGATGCATGGGAAGATCTTGATCATGAATCATGGCCCTTGTTTCTTCCATGATCGTTCTATTCTTCCTTTCTGCAATTCCATTCTCTTGTGGATTATATGGAGTGGATAACTCCTTCTTAATCCCCAAGTCTTTGCATAGCTCTTTGAATTCATTTGACGTGAATTCTCCGCCATTATCTGATCGAAAGGTCTTGATTTTCTTTTATGTGTGTTTCTCGATCAAGGCTTTGAATTCCTTGAACTTGCTGAACACTTCATCTTTGTTTTTCATAAAGTATATCCATGTCTTCCTAGAAAAATCATCAATAAAAAAAACATAGTATACATACCCACTTAATGAACTAGATGACATTGGACCGCATACATCGGAGTGGATAATTTCCAAGATTCCGTTTTCCTTGCACTCGCTACTTGGAAAAGTCTTCTTTGTGTTCTTCGCTTTTGCACATCCTTTGCATACACCTTCATGTTTTTTCTGCATTTCTGGGAGACCTTCAACAACTTTGCTTGCAAGTGGTAGTGCTCTATAATGCACATGTGCAAGTTTTCTATGCCAAATCTCATTTGGTTCTACCGAGTCATGAACCAAAGCTTGTTCTAGTTGTCCCTTCAATTTGTATAGACCTACTTCTTGTTCTCCAATCACTACTGCATCATCAATAGGCTTTCCCTTTGGCCACATGAGAACTTGGCCATCTACAAATGCAACCCTCATTCCTTTTGCATCTAATGCAGATATGGAGAGGAGGTTTTTCTTTAGTCTAGGTACAAACAATACATCTTTCATCTTTATAGACTTTCTAGACTCTAGATTATATGAGGATTCACCACTACCTTTTATTGGATATGGGTAGTCATCTCCAAGTTTCACCTTGTGAGGTGATTCATGTTTAGATAGTTTCACAAGGATTCCTTCAATCATGTCATATGTTTGGAAGTGCCACTGTCTATAAGACAATCATTGCTACCATGTGTAATAGTTCTCGTGAGAGTGGAAATCATAACATATTCTTCATCACTTGAAGAGTCATCACTGTCTTGTCTGACTCTCTTTGTGAAATGTTCATCTTCCTCTGCAGCATGAGCATGATGTCTTCTCTTGTTTTCCTTCTTCTTGTGAGAGCTATTTTTTTTCTAGGACAATCTCTTGCAAAGTGTCCTCTTTCATCACATGTATATAAAATGTACTTAGACATATCTCTAGGCTTTCTAAAGTTACTTGTCTAGTGAGAGTGCTTACCTCTATGGTGGCTAGTTCTGGTTTTCTTGGATTGTACTGTGAGATCTCGATCTTCACTTCTCATCTTTTCTTCTTGAGCTGCTATCCAAGCTTCTTCTTGAGAGCATTCTTCCCATAGTCTACTGAACTTGACTAGCTTCTTTCTGGCACATATCCCTTGAATGAAAGAGTCCCATGTCCTAGGGAGACCATTAAAGGTGGTCATTACAATCTCTGCATTCTCCACTTCATCATCCACTGCTTCAAGTTGTTCTTTGATCTGGGAGACACTTGTGAAGTATGACTGTATGGTCTCCGCATTCTGAATCTTCACATTCTTTAACTGGTTCCTCAAGGTCATCTTTCGATTTATGTTCTTTCCTTCAAAAAGTTTGGCCAGGGCATCAAACATAGCTTTAGGTGTCTTTAGGGAGGACACATGTGGTATGAGGTGATCCTTGATTGAATCAACAATAATCCTCTTAGCCATGACCAATTTCTTTTTGTGTAAGGCCTTAGCCTCATCTCCCTCTGGAACTGAAACCGCCTCATTGATGTAGGAGTCCAACTCGTTTTCTTCCAGGACCAGGGAGATCCTATACTTCCAGTCTCAGAAGTTATAAGCTCCCTCAAGCTTTTCATAAAGTTTGGTATGATGAGAGATCTTAACTGAGAACCTCAAATGGAAATACAAAATATTTAGATCTTACCAGGTTAAGATGTCGAATCTGGAACTAGAGCTGAATTTTTGCAGAGTTGGTTCAGGAGCAGATTAGGGTTTGACTTTCCTGGATTTCTATCCAACCAAAAGCTTTGATCTTGATCTCTAAACTTCAATTTTGAGATGGAGATCAATCCAGGCTCGAGTTCACTCAAAAATTTCACTTCTGTGGAAAGCCCTAATTTTCGGCGGTAGTGTCGGGTCAAAAACTAAAAATGCTTAGAATCAGATTTTGCTTCGATATAAAGATGCGCCTTGGAGAGGAAAGTCAGCACAACCTTCTTTTGCTGAAAATAAGTGGAGAGAGATCCAATAAGTAGAAAGCCCTAGTTTATGCAACCGCACAGTGTGTTCTTCTCAGGTTGGCTCTAATACCATGTTAGATTTTTATCATTTAAGCTAGCAATAACTTAAGATATTATTTGAGAGAATAACAAGCACAACAATCAAACACATGAAACAATGAATACAAATATTTTCCTCGGGGAAACCATAAAGGATAAAACCATGCAACTTCCTTAGAGATAGAATAAACACCAAAAGCAAATCCCCAAAAACAGTAAGATGATCTCCCGATAGTAGTAGTCTCTCTCTCTCTTGTCCCAACAACTTCTTCTCTCTCAGTTATGCGCTACAACTGAGTGTGAGTGAGTGTGTGATAAATAGAGAGGATCACTCTCTATTTATACTAATTCCTGACTTGATAATAAATCACTAGGGCCGACTTCTCTAGGAGAGTCTAATAACCCTAGGGCTCCACAATTGCGGGGACTTTAACCCTTGAACAATAGGAGGGTTACCCACAATGACTTGACATGACTTGTTTACATTATAGAACCTCTCGATGGGAACATCGGGGCATGAAATGAGTCAATTACATTACATATACTTCCCGCAATAAACATCGGGGTACAATACATGAAATATACAAGTGAATACATTCTGAAGTTACAAATACATCAACAGCTTCGTGTTCCTCTTTATTCTTAGAATAAACTAGAATGTCATCAATAAATACTAGTACAAACTTATCCAGATGTTTACTAAATATGTTGTTCATCATACACATAAATTTTTCAGGTGCATTGGTCAACCCGAACGGCATCACTACAAACTCGTAGTTCCCATACCTTGTACAAAAGGAGGTCTTGGGAATATCTTCGTCTCGGATCCGTACCTGATGGTACCTGGATTGCAGGTCAATCTGCAAAAAGATTTTGGCTCCTCCCACCTGGTCAAACAATTCATCGATCCTAGGGAGTGGATAACGGTTCTCTATAGTCAATTTTTTCAACTGACGGTAATCAATGCACATCTGCATCGTACCGTCCTTCTTCTTTACGAATAAAATCGGTGCTCCCCAAGGGAACACACTAGGTTGGATATACCCTTTCTCTATTAACTCCTGTAACTGCAGTTTGAGTTTCACCAATTCCGGTGCACTCATGCGGTAAGGGGCTTTGGAGGCTGGAACTGATCCTGGGGTCAGTTCGATGGAAAAGTCTAGGTCTCATTTCGGATATAATCTAGGGATTTCCTCGAAAAACACGTCCTTGAATTCTTCAAGAATGAGGAAGTCTTATATGCATTGTTCTCTATCAGACTCTATGTCTCGGATGTTCACCGCAAACAAATTGCAACCCTTCCTAACACACTTCTTCGCTTGTAAGGCAGAGATTTGTCCTATAGAAAATTTCTTTGGGATTCTTTGAACGCTCACTTGGTTCCCTTTGCTATCAATACACAAGATATAATTGTGTAGACAATCGAGCATGAGATGGTGCTATTCCAACCAGTCCATGCGGATAAGAATATCTTACGATCCTAAAGATAGGATGTTCAGGTTTACCTTAGTAAGGAAACCATTCAGGTTTACTTCACATTCTTTAATAATTTCTGAAACCTTTCGTTTCATACCGGTGGATAACTGTACCATCCAAGGTTTAACATGCTTTACTTTGCCTAACTTACATAAATCAACAATCTTAGGTGCGACATAGCTTCGGTAAGCACCGGGATCAATAAGTATTGAAACAAAGGTGTTCAAGATCCTACCTTGGATATCGACAATTGTAGCTTGATGGTCCACCTATCGGCCATCTAATGCTACATAGATTCGTGGGGTTCCTGCTATATCCTCAACGGTAGGTTCTTCTTGTAGGTTATGCAAGACACCATTGTTGTTCTTACAATCTCAGGCATAATGCGACCCGTTACACTTCCAGCACTTGATCACTAAAGGGGTAGCATTGGTTCCACTCGCCACTTGCTTATTACCATGAGGACCTGGTACATAAGGCTTCATACTAGTTTTGTTGAAGTTCTTGTTCGCTTGAAAGCTGTTATTTTTCTTTCTATAAGGCTGCGGGTTTGACCCAGGCTTGCGGTTATCATAAAATTTTATAGACTTTTATCTATTTCGGTTTTGGTTTTCTTGTCGTAACTGCCCATGCTCATAGAAGAGTCGGGCCTTGTGTAGTGCAGTATCCAGAGTCTTTGGAATGTCGAATTCAATCCTGTCCTGAAAACTGGGAGGAAGAAATGCTGGGAACTATGGATCTTCACCTTCTCTTCTTTGATATACAGTACATAATGTAGCAGATCTAGAAATTTGTTTATAAATGTGTCCATAATCATGGACCCCATGGGAAATTCATGGAACTCTTTTACCTTGCGGTCAAAGAACCTTTCTGACATGTATTTTTCTTGGAAAATCTTTCAGAAGTTTTCCCAGCTTATTTCTCACAGCTCATCTTTCTTGGTGTGCTTTAAATCTCACCACCATCTTGTTGCCTTACCATTCAGGTTGTAGATGGCAAGCCTACCCTGTATCACACTAGAATAGTTATGAACCTGGAAATACTTACCCATTCCCAACTACCATTCTTCAGCCTTTTCTCTTGTATTTACTTCACCTTCATAGTTCGAGGATTTTATTTTTTGAAACTACCCCTGAAGCCTGTCATCATTTCTTTTCCTCTTTCTCCGTGGAGAAAGTGAGTCATCACTAGCAGGACTGTGATGATCTCCTTTAGTTGCTTCAGGTGTACATTCTTTTTTTGCTTCTCTTGAGTTTCTCACCCACTCATGGTATGGTTCTCTTTTGGATATGTTGGTGGACTGGGTAGGTTTACCTTGCGTGATCCCTCCCATCATGTTACGCAATAATGCTTCATTTATAGCTTGATGTTCCTTTCTTTCATTTAGACTGTCTTATCTGAAACTTTTTAGTTCATCTTGAATACTGTGCAAAGTTTTCAGCACATCAGAGTTTAGCTTGACCACCAAGTTCACTTCTGGAGTGGGGGTGGTCATTTCTTCATGTCGACCATTTTCTTCCTCAGTATTCATAAACTGAGCAGCACTATAAATTTTTTCTTGAAACACAAAATTTTTAAATAGCAACAAAATTTTTTGTTAGTAACAAAATTACTTATCATACTTTATTTTCTCTGCATGAATTCCTGGTGAGCCCATAAGTCTCTCAGTATTGACAGTGGGCTCTGATACCACTTGTAATGTCCCCAAAAATTGAAAATAAAAAAAATAAAATTATAGGCTAGTGAAAACTACCCCAAAGGGGATCATTATTACTCGTGCGGAATACACATGCACTACTTATATTGTTGTCTATTAGTAAGTTGGCCTTACATTATGTCCTTTACTTTCAGTCATTTATTATTAGTACATTTTACTTATGACGTTATAAGTCTCTTCATTAAATTATTCTCTTTTTTGACAATACTGTCGATGTGTTAATGATTTGCATAGAACCTCATTTACTTCAGCACACTGTTTACTTTATTATTTATTAAGTTCTGACTCAACTTTGTTTGTGGGAACAAAGTGGGTGGAGTGGCGGGACTCGTTCTCTCATGACGATTTGAGAGGTAAAGTATTACATGACACACAACCTTAGTTAGTTCAATCGAACTAAGGCACCTTATTTATTTACTTGCAGGTTTACCTCATTTAAGAAGGCCTAGCCGAGACTTTGATCATTTCAAGCTTACATTGTGCTTACTCTTTCTTATTAAGCTTCCTTCCTGCTTCAGATTATAGCAAGGTAAGTCCTATTCTATTAATTAATTAACCTAGATAATTAACTATATGATACCTAGAAATCTATACATTTATGATTCATGTCTATTTCATTTTACTATTATTAACATATCTTCCTATCTTCATTTTACAGGTTATAACCTCGGCCTAACACCAGACCTTTGACATTTATAACTTTAATTATTAACATGGCATATTTTATATGCCATGTTCACTAAGCACTAAGCTTAGGGTAAGCGCAAGTATTAGGGCTTCAATCCTATGGTGTAAATATTAACTATAACGTTTATGCCTTATGGAATTACACCTTGGACTAGCGCAGACTATGGACTATGCACTAACATAACCTTGCTATAATACCTGCGTTGTAAAGTTACAAGGTGATCTAAAAAGGGGTGGTGAACATTGTAGGGGTCATATATTACACAGACCTTGTAATATATAATACGTAGCAAGGGTTTTGGGTGGCACTTATTTATCATATGGTTGAACCATAGATTAGAGGGGTTTAAGCTTTAAAAAAGAGGTCACGTTAATACAATGAGACTGAATTATGGAGAGTGGGTTTTTGGGCTTGATAATGGAACCAGTTGGAGTCATTAATGCCATTAATGCACTTGGTTTTTGTGACAGCCAGAATATTAGGGCTTTTGCACACGAAGGCTTTGCCAAAACACTTGTCATTTGGGGTTTGTGTATTTGGCTCTGCGCAGGGAGAAAACATCGCAGCGACCTTTGTTCGCAAGTTCATATTCATTCTGGTTCTTATGTCTGCACAATGTCTTGCTGTAAGGTTTGTCACGTTGCCATACTTCTCAACCATTCGTATTTGATTTTGGTTGCAGGTGACAGGGTAGCGAAAGAGGGGTGGCTCCATACTTCATTGTTGGCTCCAGAGTGTTTGCAATGTGGCCACGATAATCCTATGAGCAAGTTTATTCTTGCTACCTCTCGGCCCTTTTGGGAAGAGTGCATTTGAATTTGTTTCTTGGTTGGGATTTTATGCTGTGGGTTTCGAATTCACCTTCGGGCTTAATAATACAGACTTGGGTTTTATTAAGTGGTTAAGGTGTTAAGCCATGAAGTAATTCATAAACCATTCAGATCTGTGTAATTAGGTTTGGGTTGTAAATTTTTTTTGGGTTGTTAGTATTGAATAGAAAAAGACTTGGGCCTCTAGCACACTCTGCTCTTCGTTTATGTAAATCGTTTGTTAGTTTGGTCCGTTTTACCATGGGATGCACCATTGCTTGCAATGGTGCCATAGCCCATTGGCACACCTGTGTAACTTGGTTTTCGGTCTTTAAATGACGACAGTGTAGCAAAATTGATACCCACTGTGTAATTGGCCAATGCCGTTCTGTAGCTAAGGTATTTACGACCTCACTGTTAGCATATGCGTTGTTATGTATATGGAATTTGACGCAGTTTAAATTGCAGCTCACATATATTAGATGTATAGCATGGAATGTGTAAAGATGGTTATTGGATTTGCTTACTGTTTGTGTTTAAAATGCTTATGGTTTGTTATTAATGATTTTTCCTTGAGTCTAGACATCCATAGGATTCGATGTCGCGACCCATGTTGGAAAAATGGGTTTTAGTTATTAATTGTTTAATGTGATGCGACGGTTGTGTGTAGATTTATATGGGACCTTTAAACACTTTATGTTTTATAAAAGGATGATTGTAATAATATGACTGTGGATTATAACATTTGAGTTATGTAAATGGATGTGATTATTGACTAAGTGATTTGGACTCTAGAATTTATATAATAAGATAGAGGTTTGATATTGGACCACATGGATGGCCACGATTCCTTCTCTGTTTGGTTAATTATGATTATGTTTATTTAATGGAATGTGATGATATTTAATTTGTACTTGTTAAGACAGACCTTGAAGGTCTTTAATGAGTTGTTATCTTAGATTTAGTTTTTGTCTGTACTTAGTTGGTTTAGTTTAGAATATTTAAATTCTGTACTTTAGTTTATAAATAAAATAAATAGTAAATTAATTATAAAATTATTTGAATACTATTATATATGTATTTCTATATATATTTAACCTGTACTTCTAAACGAATTTTGAATTTAAAACAACCCTCTGCTAACAAATGAAATATGTTAGCAGAGTAATGCAACCTGTAGAACAATAATATGCTAACTGGTAACAAAACCTAGATATATTACACATAAACTAAACATGGAAATAATACAGAAATCAACTCAAAAGTACAAACCCTAGTAATGTACAGCATATAATAAAATTTACAGCCTAAAACATAGTATTAAAGAAAATACAAACCCTAATAGATTCTAACCAGAGAATCCAAGACATAGGGTTAGGAAATGCATTGAAAACATTTACCGAGCAAATCCAGTAATTAATTTAGACAAATAGAATAGGCAGGCTAGGGATTCTTACCTAGCCTTGAAGCTCTGTTAATGGCTGAACCTGCACACTCAAATAACCAGCATTAACAATGCAATGCAGATCTGACCTCTGTTTGATGACCAAATCACTTAGGGACTACCACGTTCCTCCCAACAATCACCCGGAACCATTCCTGGTTCTAATCCGGATCCCCCTGAGCTGGACTCCAACATGCAAGTAGCTTAGAGCTCCTAAGGTAGGGTTTCTTAACTGGTAATTAGTTTCGAATCAATCCTCTTTCCCTTGCAGGAAAAGTTCTCCAAGAAAAGACTTGAGAGCAAAAACAGGTAGAATAATAATTCTCCTAGATAAAAATCAGAACCCCCAAACTTTTGCTTGGCTTTAGTCTTTATAGACAGACTTCTTAGTCAAAGAGGCAGTAAAATCAAGAAATCCTTGATTTCTTGATTTAACCCTTTTTAATTTACTGGGGTAATTTTCAATCCTTTACATAGGAACTTTTAACTAGTTCCTAGTTAGTCTTTAATAGATATTTCACTATTTATTAATCCTTTAATAATAAATAATAATTTGTGGAGCTTCTCTTCTTTCTTTATTCAATTATTTAATTAATCATAATTAATTCTTTATACATACTATGTATAAAATACATAGTATTAAAATACTTGTTAACATTTGTCTTTGGGCATCATGTATTATTATCCCTAGACTTAACGACACTTCTTGATAAAGGTCAAGTAGATAGATGGTTCAAGTCTACTAGGCTAGGCAACTCTAAACATCCTTTCATGTTGGATTTCCGTCATAAAACGTGGTATCTCTTCAGTACTTGATGAGAATACAGAAATTTGAAATTTCATTTAATCACTTATAAATAAGTATGATGAGATCAATGTTTTTCTCGATTCGTTTTCACTTGAAATTTATTAAATTCTTTTCAGTAACCCCTAGCGCTTACCAGATCCCATACTCAACGCTTATAATAGGGAGTTACAAACATAGTGCAATTCCAGAGCTCTCGATCAACACTAAATGCTAGGATGTACTTGTACGATACACCTAGGGATACAATGGCCAAGGATTCGATGCTCCAGAGCTTATGCTCAACATCGACATGGAATGCTCCAGTGCTTATGCCCAACATTTCCAATTATATTTTCATGTGTTCCAGAGCTTTATGCTCAACAAAAATGTAAGTACTCATGTGCTCCAGAGCCTCTCACTGAACACAAAACATCTCATAGATCATGTGCTTTTGGGTCCACTCCCAACACAAAAAATTTCATCAATCATGTGCTTCAAGGTCCACGCCCAACACAACCAACATATATATACATATATATCATCAACAATTGGCTTACGCCCAATATATAAAATGAATCATCATGTTCATATGCAGTGGGGTCTTTGACCCTATATAAAATAAAACATCAATATAATCATCATGATCAATAAGCTCATGCCTATAAATGGTAGGTCCAAAATTCGGGATATTACATGAATCCTATAGATTAAGATTCAAGAATTATTTTACAGTATTGTAACTACTTAGGGTTTTAATCTCAAATGAGAATTTATACAGATTTAAACTTAACCTGTAACTTATAATAATTTTCATGCTCAGATCTAAGTTTCCTCCTTAACATCTGTGCTTATACAATAATTACTCTGGGATAGAGTCTTATCCCTTTTAAATAAACTCTGGCATTAATCTAGAATAACTAGAGTTTAAAATGAACGAAAAGAACTAAGCTAGTTAACATAAGGCATATTAAGCCGAGTCTCTTAATTGATTAAATTGTTAATTAACACCAACTCGAGATTATCCACGGACCGTAGCACTGGTTATAGGCTTCAAGTCAGGTTGGTGTTGTTTTCTGCAATATTTCACTTGCGGAAGGAAGTTACAACCTTAGGAATTATTTAATTCTTTTCAAAACAGTATAGATAAGTATACAGAGTTTAATTCTTAAAATAGTGATCCTATGTGGCATAATGGGAAAAGGCCTCATGGCCTAGACTCTGTAATACAAGTGAGTACGGAAATTTCATCTATGACATTATGGTATGTTAATGTTATATTGACCAAACCTAAGGTCAGCATAAGAGTTCCCATAGGATATCTTAACCCTTTAAACAACATACATCATAGGTTGAAAGTTTCTTGGTCATTATAAGAGTATTTAAGTAAAGAAGTGAAACCCTAAGATCGCTTTATAAATTATTTCTATACTTTAAGTAAACCTACAATTATGACAATAAATAGTCATAACAAACTAGACAGATGGGACCACAGCCTTTTTCAAAAGAAAGGTATACAAACAAAAACAAATGAATTCATGACTATGTTTATTTTTAAATCCTCACACTCTACTAGCAGCAGATATATTTCGATATAAGTCTCATGGATTTTTATATCCAAATCTTAATGATAGTAAGAAAACTATTGGCTGTAATGTAAAATACAAATTGATAATCTAGTGAAATACATAGTTCCCATAGTTATAGAAAAACAAACTTCATTACAAATTGGCCACAAAACTGTCAAACAAAACCATTGTTGTTTTCAAATAGACAGAGGTTGTGCGACCCTTTAAAAACAAATAAATATATATATTTTCAAATCAAGAGGGTTTAGAGATCGATTTATTAAACCCACACAACAGTAACGAAAAAAGATCAAACTGAGAAGGAAAATCGAAATGCAAACTATCCAGTACAATGAGGACTTTAATATATTGTTCTGCTTTCATGGTGTTTCTCTGTTAAGATCCTTTTGTTGGTTTTTGAATAACATTATTGGCCTTGCGGATTTCTCAACATCTATGGCATTCATAGTCTCACGGATATATCACTGTCATCTAGTCACAAGCAGTAAGCAAGACTGAAACTATATAGAACACATCCATCAAGCTTATTTAGGCACTACATTACAGTGTAAACATTTTAAGAACCTTTGATTATAGACGGATTATTACAGAGATACATTTCTTTGCCTTCTCAAAATAATAAAACTGTGTTTGGAATGGCTTCGAAGCCCAAAGACAAAATCGACAGAGTAAGACTCATGGCCACGATTTTGTACATAGTAAATAAACTAACTAAAGGTCTATATTATATATATAAATTTCCATAATCAAATTAGAAGTATATTAAACCCCATATCTCCCAAAAAGAGAATAGCATAGTCGCAATACTCCACACATTTTTGGAAATTACACAGTTACTTAAATAATGAAATAAAAAGAGATACGTTATCAAAAACCCTCACGGTTCTTACAGTATAAAACAAGTCTTTCAAACAAAAACAACCCAAAAGATATTACAGAGTGACATAGTCAGTTACAACTCCATGGGTGTTAAAAATCATCCTTACAACTTCAAAAGTATAAATTACCAAAGCAAGTATATTACTTTCCTTATCGCCAAACCAACACAGTGGAGAAAACGCTAACGCCATTAAAACACACCACAAATCCTAGCTTGGTTCCATAGAGCTATGCCAGGGAAGACATGGGTCTTACCAAATAAAAGGGTCTCCTTGGCCAGAGTCCAAACCACACCTTCCTTACAGAGGTTCCCCTGCACATACAGTACATAGAATGGAAGTTAGAACACACTTTATATCCTTGTACAAGAAAGGAAACAAAGAAGACGAGTGTAGATAACAATTTACCTTATTGGCGTTCAGAAAGCTCGAGTCACCATAAAAACGAGATTTGCAAATTCCATTGACCAATGATTGGAGCGTAGGCTGGTGAAGATGGCGACGAAGGCCGAGTTTGGTGGTTACAGACAGTGGAGTAGCAAGGTCAAGAAGCCAAAGGCCTTCAGAAGAAATAAATAAATTGTTAACCTTTTCCAGAAACCCAATAAAAACACTAGCGGAGTGTTCAAAACTCATTAAAACCTCTAGGGTTTCACACCACCTTTGTTGCTGACAGTTGGAAATTGTATAGCAATCACATGGTTTGAGAGGGAGCGAGTTTATGACTTGTACCCTACCTTTTCCCATCACATTTAAGTCAACCAGAGTGACAGTACAATGGTCAAAAACCTCATTTAACTTTCCACTAATGAGTTTGCATATTATAATAAAAATCCATTATATATAGTTTTCAACGCAACCAACAAACTTCGTCATTGTTGTTTCTTTTATAACTTTTGGTACATGAAATCTGGTTTTAGATATATCTTAACTTGCACCCAAAAGTTGAGTAATTAGATGGTGCCTTGGGTTAGGACTTTTAATGATAATAAAGGGATTAAAATGGGTTAGGGATAGATCCTTGTCCTAACCTTAGGATTTCCTTTTCTTCGTCCTTCGTGGTGTCTTGGCATAAAGTATATTCTTTAGTTGTAATGTTGAGCTAACCTCAGCACCTGCACATAGTAAAGTAGAGGTTCATGCATTATTCGTGACGACTAAGTAAGACCATGACCCTTCCCTTGTGCATCTCAAGAGTAGATGCAAACAAACGGTAAACGACAAACTATTTTAGAACATCAGGTTCAACCGAATATTTAAGTCAGATTTTTATGTCACAAAGCATGTCATGATGACAATTCACAATTTAGAGTAAGTTGATAATATCATAAGTACATGACCGGTGCGGCTAGTTAATAAGACCATTAGCGCTTGACAAAGAATTATGATTTATAACATCTAAGTTAATTGTAGTAAATAATTTTTTTTTTTAATTTCTTTAAATTTAGGGATGTTACAGCTTATGTAGAAAAGTTTTTTTTATTATCTTTCCCACATGTTCAATTACTAATATTATATTGATATTAAAATTGAAGAATAAAATAGAATTTTTTATTTTCTAACAAATTCTTGCTTAAGAAGACCCATAAGATGAAAATGTCATTGTCATATAGTTAATACATTGTTTTGAAATTTAGAAATTATTGTTATAACACAAGCAATTGAATTAAAAGAGAAAAACATGTGTAATTAATATTATGAACCTAAACATAAATTAATATATTTCAATTTTCATTCATATTTGGTTAGTGATTTAAAATATTTACACCCTTAAATAATCTATGTGATATTTAAACACATAGTCATTGCCCATGTGTATAATCTTGCTTCATCTTTTTCACATATTCATTAGGAAATTATTTCGAAATAATCCATGTGAATATTTAAATAAGTAGTCATTGCCGATGTGTTTTTGTGCAAAAACTTGTTTCCTCTTTTCTAAATGTTAAATCAATAAATATGAAGTCAATTTAAGTATTGTATATAAATATTTAAGCAAATAGCCACGTGCTTATGTGTACAAGCTTGTTTTAACTTTTTCACATGTTCAATCAATAAATATCAGGTTGCTATTAACAATGACTAATTTACAATACAATTTTTATTTCTAAGAAATTCTTACTTGACTAGATCCACAAAGTGAAAATGTCATTGTCATAGAGTTAATAGATTGTTTTGAAATTTAAAAATTATTGTTATAACATAAGCTATTGAAGTAAAAAATAATAATACGTGTAATTAAAATTATGAACTTAAAGCATAAGTTAATATATTTTAATGTTCATTCAGATTTGGTTAGTGATTTAAAATATTTTCACCTTTAAATAATCTATGTGAATATTTTGGTTAATGATTTAAAATCTTTACACCCTTAAATAATCTATATGAATATTTAAACAAATTGTCATTTCTCATGGAGAATCTTGAGTCATAGTTTCCACTTATTTATTCAATAAACAGGAAATTATCTCTAAATAAGATCTATGTAAATATTTAAATAATTAGTCATTGCCTCTAGGCTTAAATGCACAAAATATTGTTTCATCTTTTCTAAATGTTAAATCAATAAATAGGAAGTTAGTTCTAAGTAATGTATATAAATATTTAAGAAAATACCCATGTTCTTATGTACACAAGCTTGTTTGATCTTTTCCACTTTTCAATGAATAAATATTAGGTTGTTATTAAAATTGAATAATAAAATAGAATTTTTATTTTCTAAGAAATTATTATTTTACATTAACAACAAGCTAGCAATGTTCTTGTCAAATAGTTAATATCTATTGTTTTCAAAACTAAAAATTATTGTTATAACACAAGCTATTGAATTAAAAGCAAAAAATATGTGTAATTAAAATTATGAACTCAAAACATAAGTTAATATGTTTTAATATTCAATCATATTTGGTTAGTGATTTAAAATATTTACCCCCTTAAATAATCCATATGAATATTTAAACAAATAGTCATTGCCCATGTGCACAATCTTGCTTCATCTTTTCTACATATTCATTCAATAAATAGGAAATTATTTCTAAGTAACTTATGTAAATAAGTAGTCAATGGCCATGTGCTTCTATGAGTAGCCATGTGCTTATGCACAAAAACTTGTTTTGTCTTTTCTAAATGTTAAATCAATAAATAGGAATTTAATTCTAAGTAATGTATATAAACATTTATGCAAATAGCCATGTGCTTATATACAATTATTATTTTTTAATCTTTTCCACATGTTAAAGAAATAAATATTTTTATTTTATTAAAATTGAATAATAAAATAAAATTTTTATTTTAAAAAGTTTTTACTTAGGAAGAGCCTCAAGGTAACAATGTCCTTGTCATATAGTAAATATATTGTTTTGAAATTTTAGAAATGGTTGTTATAGCACATTTATTAAATTAAATTAGAAAAATATGTGTAATTAAAATTATGAACTTAAAACATAAGTTTATATGTTGTAATGTTTATTCATATTTGGCTAGTGATTTATAATATTTACATCATTAAATAATCTATGTGAATATTTTAAGAAAATAGTCATTACCTTCTTTTCCACATATTCATTCAATACATAGGAAATTATTTCTAAGTAATCTTTGTGAATATTTAAATAAGTAGTCATTACCCATATATGCTTATGCACAAAAGCTTGTTTTTTCTTGTCTAAATGTTATATCAATAAATAAGAAGTTAATTATAAGTAATGTATATAAATATTTAAGCAATTAGTCATGTGTTTATGTACAAAATCTTGTTTTATCTTTTCCACATGCTCAATCAATAAATAGGTTGTTATTAAAATTGAATAATAAAATATAATTTTATTTTCTAAGAAATTATTTCTTAACAAAAGCTAAAAGGTGACAGTGTCTTTGTAATATATAATTCATAGATTGTTTTGAAATTTAGAAATTATTATTATATCACATTTTATTGAATTAAAAAAAAATGTGCAATTAAAATTATGAACTTAAATATAAGTTAATATGTTTTAATATTTATTCATATTTGATTAGTGATTTAAAATATTTATACCCTTAAATATATATGAAAAAATACTAAATATTTATAAAACATGAACTTACACAACTTGCAAGATATAAAACTTAACATATATTCATATTAATCTTAGTTCATATGTATTTGAATTATATTCACCATATTTCAAATTAATATTAAGTATTACTAATATACATCAATTAAAATTTAGAATTATTAATATTTTATGATATGAGATTAAGAATTTAAATACTAATTAAAAAAAATTAAATATACCAAAATTAAAAAAATTACTACACAACTTATTTTAATTAATTTATTATTATTATTAGATTATTAATATTTTATAACACGGTTAGAATTCCAAATAAATATAATATAATTTAAACAATCTTATTATTATAAGTTTTGATATATCCTATATAACCAAAGTTAAAAAAGTTACTACACAACTTATTTTAATTTATTAGACAACTTAATTTAGTTTTTTTAATTATTAGATTATTAATATTTTATTATAAATCTTTTAATCTTATACACATGTTAGAATTCCAAATAAATATAATATAATTTAAACAATCTTATTATTATATGTTTTGATTTATCCTATAAAAATATTTTAAATTTTTCACTATAAATCTTAAATTATATAAATTATTTTAAATTTAAGATTTTTAATAGTTTAAATTTTAAATTTTACATATATAAAAGCTATTAAACTATTTTAAATTTTAAGTATAAATTTTAGTTTATATAAATTATTTTAAATTTAAAATATTTAATAGTTTAAAATCTTAAATTATATATATATAAAAGCTACGGTATGAAAAAAAAACCACGCTATTATAAAACAAATAAAATACTAACACAAAATTTAATATTTGGATCTTTGGGAGGTACGAAGAATCATGGTCATGTTTGTCACCAATTTGTAAATATAATTTTGGGTTTTGGGTAGAGAGGGATGGGAGTTTTGCTCAAAAAAAAAAAAAAAATATTCTAACGACTTTAAAATAAAAAAAAAATGTATTTGAAAAAGGAATGGCTAATTAATTATATTTCACATTCAACTAGTATTAAAAAAAACTACACTTTTATAAAAAGTATGTGCTTATATAGTTATATAAAACATAATGGTCTCATAAAAATGAGTATCTACATAGTCTAAGGAGTGATCCATCCATAAACATGAGTTATAATAAAAATATGAAAAATAAATGGAATGCATACATGCATAAATAGATAATCTAGATTGTCATCCCAAATGCAACTATAATATCAAAATTGAAACTAAAATTGTAAAAGATATGGCCAAAATAAAAAGAAACTATGACTGCTTTAATAAGGTATTGAAATAGTCAATCTATCTCATTCATAGGAAACCTATCATATTCCATAAAAAATGTAATAAGCACAAAATTGAAACTAATATTGAAGCTTATATCAGTCATGCATACTATCGTCTTGGAAATTCATAATGTCCATTGGAGTTGGGGATTCGATTAATAGAGGGATGATCTATCCTAGAGATGTTGATGGTATACCTACACCCATGAGTTATCCACTTAATATATTTGTAACTATCATTGCTCCATTTTATCGTTGTTTTGATAAAGGTGATAAAGAATAATTCCTTCTTGTTCCTGTAGGGTAGCTTTGGATAAGAAATCTACATCTTGGTTGAATTCCCCATAAATATGATCAAAGATGGTGTTTGAAAAGGTTTGAACCAACTCTATAATCTTTTGAATCCAACATCTAAGCTGTACAACTTGTAAATCACATTTCTCATTGATCGAGTCAATGACTATTTTTGAATCACCCATCATGCGCACAACCAATTTCCTATATGTGTTGTGAAATATAATAGCATCCAAAGTACCATCAGCTTCGATCTGGTGTTAGTAATTGGCCCACAATCCATCATCAATATAAAGCATCTATATTCATTGATCTGGATAATAGCCCCAACTCCCCCTCTTGTAACTTCCACCTATAATGCCCCCATCGAAAAAATACACTGCATTGATCTAAAGAAATAAACAATTGACTGTTTCTTGTATTTTCCTTTTCATATTCTATGATCTTGAATTGCCATGATAGGACGCCATGATTATTCGACAAGTACACTATGATTCTTCGACAAGTACCTGAAACACAATGACTTTTTCAGTGAGATAAGGTTGGGGTAATCACATACACAAGTTACCTATATTTAAAATTCTGAAAAAAAAATAAAGATGGGTAAAGCTCGTTTCAACTCACGAGATACACAACACAATTCATGAAAAAAGAGTGGTCTGACGCACTCTAAACAATTTGTAATCTGCACTCTGTTATAGAGTAAGGTGATAATGTCATTCGATTTTCACTTCTTCCGCAGAGAAAAAAAAATAAGTAAAAGTCATAGGTACAACCAAATGATAGTGAAATACATTTAAAAAAATTTAAAAATAAATAAATAATATATATAAAGAGCATAACTTTAGAGAAATCAAAAGATTAATGCTACTATATATCCGTTTCCAGGAGCATAAAAAAGAAAATGGCATACATACTTCTCATCCCAATACAAAATTATCATTTAAATCTAAAACATCCCAACCAAGTTTCTATATTGCAATACTATATATAATTGACTTTTATATATATATATATATATGAATTACTTATGAATAGTTAGTTGCTCGTATTCATTATCTTAGATAAGTTAATGATGAAGATACAGTCAAAATTTTGTCTTTGCATGTGTTATATTTAGAAGTTAATCTGGAAAAGAGTCGAGAAGCTTCATAAGGTTTTGCTGTGCTACTTTGAATTTTCACATGCTATCATAATAGGCATAAGCCTCTTCAAAGATATGAGAGAAGAAAAAAGTTAATACGTTATTCTATAGAAAAAAAGAGTCGTGTGTTGAGATATGCTTGTGAGGAGTAAAGCTCATCGACTGAGTAGAAGTTGTCACTAGAGTGGCCACTTAAAAAAGCATTATGAAAAAGATTACTATTGAGTAAAGATCTACTTATAAAGATTTACTTATGTAGATCTTGGTATACAAAATATCATACCTAAATACATTAAGGATGAGCGACGATATTTGGTGCCTTACAGGTGGGTGAGTGCAAGCTAATGAGGGTCACTTTCAGCACATTAAATGCAATAGAAAACTAAAAAAATAGGAAACCCTCAACTTAATTGTATTTTTTAAGATACTTACACAAAATATCGTTCTTTGAGTAAATAAGATTAAATGTAGGAAATTGAATCACGTTTCCAAATATATAAGGTTTATGTATTAATTTTTTTTATCTCATGTCAAGTTTCCTTTTTTCTAATAGACATTTTTTATTTTTTAGGCAAATTATAAGGTATATGTTTTTGTGGGTGCAGCCTTTGAGGGCCTAAATGATACTTTCGGGATACAAAAAATTGCAGGCATGCAGAGAACATATTACAATAGTGTAGCGCTATTTTTTGAAAATAAAATTAGTAATTTTTTATTTTTGTTATAATTATCTAAGTGATCATTCCTCAAAAATGTTACATCTTTTGTGGGTGCAGCCTTTAAAGGTCTTACTGAAATAATCATGAAATGGGTTTTTTTATAGAATGTAGAGGTCAGTGTCTTCTAGTGCACCATATAATTTCTTTTTAAAATGATTAAGAATTGAAAAAGTTATGGAAAAAGACTAACAACATGTTTTTTGAGTTAAGGAGTTAGGACACAATAGAAATTGAAAAAAAATATGAAAATATAATATTTTTAATAAAAATTACATATTTAGAATCTGCATAAAAAATACTATTTATGTTTAAGATTTTGTAAAAAATGATTGTGTGTAGCATACTGCAACGAGTGCGTAAATAACGATTTCTTCAGAAAATGGAAGAAATTCCCAATTAGCTATGGTTTATCATATACCATAGTGCAGGTTTGGTATTACTGAAACAAACTCCAAACCATACACATAGGACTGTTGGTGACATGCAAGAAAGTGAATTAGCATGTTTAGATTCAAATTACATTTCCCGCCCTTGTAGAATTGGAAAACGTGTGCACACTATAGAACTACAAAACGTGCACACATTATAGACTCTACAAAACCTGTGCATGTTATAGAACTACAAAATGCGTGCACGTTATGTAGTCATATAACGCGCACGCATTTTGTAGAGCTAAAAATCTAGCACTATATGTAACATATCAAATGTATGGATAATAGTTTAGAAGGGGTCTGGAAGGGTCAAGGGCCTAGGAGGATGTTGGAAGTTTAGGTGGGGATGGTTAATAGTTGAGAGAGGGTGGAGAAGGGTCAAGCACCTAGGAAGATGTTGGAAGTTCAAGTGGGGATGGTTAATAGTTGAGAGGGGGTGGGAAAGGGTCAATGTCCTAGGAGGATGTTGTAAATTCAAGTGGAGAAAGATGAATAGAATGTGAATATTATGTTACAAGGGTGAAGGGGAGTGGGGATTGAGATAATTATTAGGAGGAGAAGAGGCGTTGAATACATATAGGGTTAGAAGCAATACACGAGATTTGAGTGGAAAAGGGGGATAAGGTGGAGGGGAGGAAGTGGGTGATAGTTTGATGAGAGAGAGGATTGGTGAATGGAAAGGTGGATATGGAGTATTAGAGGAGGAATATGATGTGTTGAAAGAGAGAGGTGAAGGAGGTGGAAATTGAAGTGATGGAAATGAGATGCGATAAAATAGAGAATAGGGGTCATAATGAGGTAGGGGGTTGAGGAGAAGGGATAAGTTGAAAACATAGAGAGAGAGAGAGAGAGAGAGAGAGAGAGAGAATGATGTGGAGAGAGTGTGAGAGAGAATAAGATAGATAGGGAGGAGGGGGAAAGGGAGGGATGGAGATATAGTGAAGGAAAGAGATATTGAGGGAGAAATAGAAGGTGTGTGTGTGTAAGGGGTGACAGAGTGATAGACACAAGGAGAGAAAGGGGCAGGTTCACACATGTAGAGAGAGAGAGAGATGGTGTCAAAGACAGACGGTGGAGGGTTAAGAGATGGAGAGAGAGGGAGGGAGATATTGATAGAGGAAGGTAAATAGAAGGTGGAGAGAGAGGGAGGGACATAGGGATTTTGTGAGAGAAGGACACACACACACACACAAATATTATGTGGGAGAGAGGGGGATGGGTGAATGATCGAGGGAGAGGGGGAGTGGTGACAAATAGAGAGAGAGTGATGGAGGGAAGGATAATGAGGGAGGTATAGAGAAGGTGGAGAGAGATTATGAGATATGGAAAGTGAGGGAGGGACACACACACACACATAGATTGTGTGGGAAAGAGGGATAGAGGGGTGAGCGATCAAGAGGGTGGGGGATGAATGATATAGAGAGCGATCTAGAGGGAGGAATAGTGAGGGAGGTATATAGAAGGTGGAGAGAAATTATGAGAGAGGCGGGGTGAGGGAGTGACACACACACATAGATATATAAAGAGAGAGTGGGGACACACACACACACAAAGAAAGAGAGAGGGGTGGGGGTTGGGTGAGAGATAGAGAGAAGGGGGGGATGTGGGAGTGATAAAGAGAGAGTGGTGGAGTGAGGGATAGTGAGGGAGGTATAAATAAGGTGGAGAGGGGTTTTAAGATATGGGGAGTGAGGTATGGACACACACTGTTGTAATCTCACAGATCACATAAGGTTACAAATAATACATACTAAAACATCATACATAACAGAGACAAGAGACAAGAACAAGTAGATAGAATAACAGATTAAATTAGCATGAGAAGGTCCATACAATACAAAGAACTGAGCCGACTTCTCATTTGGCTCAACAGCCTAATATATATGATTACAAAACAGTTACAAAATAACTATCTGTCGATTTGGTGAACCGACACGACTTTAGGTGGCCGACCTAATCTCTAGTTTAGTTGGCTGACCGACTTAGTTGGCCAATTGACTAAGTCGGCTATCGTTCAAGTTGGCATATCGATTTGTTCCTCCAACATCTCCCCCACGAACAAAACGTTTCTTCATCCCAAAGAAACAGGCAGGTACAAAAAATTCCTTGTCTGTCTAAGTAGTCATTATTTTGTCATTGATCTTTATGGGCTGTGAAGTGTGATGGCCGGTCTTTTATGTACATAGACTTTGACAATTGCTGGGGCTATCACTGCTAGATGATGTTGGAAATATTTCCAACTTTGCAATATTTTCTTTATGTCGATGGTGAGTGTAGTCAGACTTGACAAGATTGACATTTTCTCTTGAATGGAAAGTTCAACTATTATTTCCATGTCGGGACTCATAAACTAGTCCTTTTCCTCTGCTATCTCCATGAGTCATTTGATCTGCGGGCAGATGATGTCTACTTTTTCTAAGTTGGGAATGGCTTGATGCACCCATTGATGTGCTTCCTGCTCAAGCTTTTGGAGTTTAGCTGTCTCAAGCACTATTTGATTCTCAATTGTGCTTCTGAGTGCTTCGTCAGTGGTTTTCCTCTTCTCAAGTGCTTGGACCTCTTGTCGGGTCTGCCTGGTGCGCTGATAGACCTTCTCGTAGTAAGAAGGATAGTATCTTAGTACTTCTTCGGTGATGACACACTCCTCCATGTGATCTTGCAACACTTCGTAGGCTTCAGAAAAGGATGTGTGCTGCTCCATCAATAGTCGGACGGTTTCTTCTTTTTGCTCTTCTTTTGTTTCCTGAATCTGTGCTTGGAGTGCCGACACCACGCTTTCAAACATCTGATAAGTTCTTTCTAGCACTTTGTCGGTGTCGACCTCTACCGGTCCTGGTATTAGAAACTAGACCAGGTCCCTGCACTTGTTAAGGAACTTAACTTGTTCTTTTTCCTTGTTTTCTAGTTCCTTACGTCTGTGCTGGTTCCTTGTCTTTGCTTCGACTACTAGCGCTTCTAGTAGTTGTTCTAGCTCTAGATATCTTAATGTGGTTGCATCGACTGCAGTGGTTGACCCAACTAGATTGATGTGGACGATTGCTAGCTGTCCATGATGGTCCTTCTTCTTTTTCTTCTTTTTGTGCTTCTCTGCGTCTACTTGTTTTGACACCTGTGTACCTGCAAAAGTCGAGTCTGGATTTTATGTTTGCTGTGCAGCAGTGGTTGATGGTATTTATGTTTGGGGTGGTGGGATGACTGCTTCCTCTGGTTGTTCAGATGTAGGTGGTCCAGAAGTGGATCAGGGATAATTTTAGGGGCGAATTTTAGCCCAGTGGGCTATTTTTCCATGTTTTTCTCCCAAAAAAGATTTACCATTTTGTATTTTTTGAAGCCGTGTTTCGGCCAATTTTGATGGGGTAAAATTTTTTCACCCTAAAAATCATCAAATTATTATATAAATGATATAAAATCGTTGAAAATTAAAATATTTTTTGAAAAATATCACCAATCATTTTATAGTTGGCGTTTTAAGAATTGGTAATATTTGACAACATTTATACACTTTTAAATAAGTATGGTTCCTTAAAATCATCCATGAAGTGGATGTTGTTGGTGCTGATGGTTGTGGTGGGGTTGGTTTTGGTGCAGTTGGTTGGATTAGGGGTTCTAAGTCGGGTGGTGGTGCTAATGGGGTTGGTGAATGGTCGGGTGTGATTGGGTTGGCGAAAATGTGGTCAAGTGGTGGATTGTCGGTCTGGGGTGGTGAGTCCAAGTCGGAGAAGAGTTGGTTGATTTCTTGATTTATGTTGTTGATATTTTATTCTTCCTCTCCTCTAGTCGGTTCAGAGGCTAGTAGGTGGGGTTCGGGTTCAGTCGAAGTGATAGTCGTGGTCTGATGTGTGACAACTTCGGCTTCTTTGTCGGGATTTCTCTTGAAGGTCGAAGTCACAGTTACAAAAGTTTTTAGCCCCTGAAGTATTTGGCCAGGTTGTTGGGATCCACTAGCTTCAAACATAGGTGCTTTGGTAGATATTTTTTGCATCGACGTGAATATCTTAGGCAGTTTTTCAATAAATTCTTGGAGGTCTCTATCGCGGTCGAATTTCTCCTTCACAGCCTCTGACATAGAATTTTTGCATAGGTCGAGTGGGATTATTGAGAGTTGTTCTGGTACTAGCTCTTCTGTTATTTTTGTCAGAGATGGAGGTGGGGATGTAGACACAAGATCTACGATAGTTTCAAGCGTTGAAGTGTGTGTGATCTTTGCTTTCTTTGGTCAACCTTGTAGTGCTCCTGTCTTGACAAATCTCTAGAATTGGGTTTTGACTGGCACTTTGTTTGTTGTGGCATCTTCTATTATGTCATTGGCCGTAGCTTCCAGTTCTTCTTCATCATCTGATGACTCTACAATGATAAGCTTGCGCTTACCTTTCCCTTGTTGTTGTTGTTGTGTTCTTTTCCTCTTTCTTGCAGCTGCCATCTCCTTCGACAATTTGGTGATAATTTCTTTGGTGATAGCATACTCTAGGTTTTCAGCTTCTATCTCTTACCTTGGTCCCTGAGTTGGGATGAGATTTTCTTCAGCCAGATTGGTTACTTGCTGTTCTGCATGTGTTTCTTCTATATGTGTTTCTTCCCTCTGTGCCGTCAGAGGTTTGATTATGATTTGTAGTCGACCAGTAGTTTCGACTAGTGTCTCCTCTGACACAAAGGTACTAATGTAGAGGTTAGGCTCATAATCCTCTTACTTCTCTTGGTCTGTCAACAGCTCCTCTATCGAGAAGTTGGTTTCCTTTTCCTTTGCTGGTATTGGCACTTTTGTTCCAGCTTGTCAAGACAGCTCTCGAAATATCTGTTCGACTGACGGATAATAGTTGAGGGCCTTTGCATTTGGTTTGGCACCCTGCATGTACCACATTGCAGTATGGTCGAGCTCTAGTTGAATGTGGGCCTTTTTGGGTAGACTTCGTCGGATGTTTTGAGGCACCCTCCATCTGGTCATGTGGAATTTGAGTTGTTGGAGCCAGTTTTCCAACAGTACTTTTTTGTTGGCAAGTTTTGTCATTGTTCCTTCCTGGGAGAAGGGTTTGAATCTCCACATGTGGAATTTTGTCGGTTCCTAAATTTTTTTGTCTCCTTCATGGAAAATAGAGTACATTACTATCCATAAGATAAGAGATGGGAACCTGATAATTCCTCCCGTCTCTTGGCATTTCTCACAGATGGTTTTAATCATGTCAGCGACATATTCGGCCCATCTATATATCTTTCCATTAGTCGTAATGGTGTTGACTATTTCTAACATATCTAGTTTGAGGTTGCTTCCACGACCTGCCATGGTGAGTTTTATAGCTATTATTTTGGCCATAATCTATGGCGTTCGGGCTTTGATATGACTAATCATTAACCCTTTGGATTCATTGATTGGTCGACTTCCTTCTTTAAATTGTGAGAATGTTGCAGGGAAGTCGGCTGCCGTCATTTAGTCGATATCATCCTTGTCGGTGGTTCCAAATTTGAGTACTGTGCGAATAGGTTTGGTCGTTTCGACATGGTTTGATTTCCATCTAAAACTTTTCCCTTCTGTATTTTAATTTTCTAACTGTAGTCTTGTCGAGTGTGGTATTGTCCCGGTTTGTATATTGTTACCGTCCATTGTCTGTCGGTTGTCTGGTAAGGGTTTGTTTTCTATCGGCTATATTAATTCTTGAATCTGCTTTGCTGTTTTGATCAAAGTCTCATTTTGTGGTATAAAGTTGAAATCTTTGATAAAATTTTCTCTAAGTTCATGCCATAGGAACGTTTCACCTTGGGCTTCCTCCATCTTATACCATTTTTTTGGTAAGTCGGCGAGGGTTGATGGAAACAGGTGTGGCTGTGCTCGTTCATCTTTGTATCCAAGTCTTCTCCATTCCTTTTCACATGTTTTAATATGGTCTTCTGGATTTCGTCCTTGAATAAAAGTGGGTATTTGAGCTTGGTTGGTTAACTTCTTTCCTCCAAACCTTTCTACAAAGTAAGTCGTAGCTGTTGTCCAAGTCTACGGTTTTGTCTGATGGGTATCCCACCATCTAGCAGCTTGTACTGTAAAAGTTTCTACTAAACTTTGTAGTCGACCATGTTCACCAATATTTTTGGACACTTGTTCTATGTGCATGGCTGGTGATTCTCTTTCCTTATATCTTGGTTTTTGTGTATTATTTATATTTATAGGTTTTAAAGTAGGTTATTCCCTAATTTTTCTCTCAAATATTTTTGGTACAATGGATATTATGAAGCACTGTCTGGTGGGATTTTTCTGTACTTTTTGGATAGTCCAACACCCTCTTGCTTGTGTTTCATAGTTCTCGACTTCCTAATCATATAATTCTGCATCTGAATTATATCCTACTGAGTCTTGGTTTCCCAAATGAAGTTCTCCATAGATATTAGGTTCTGTATAATCTGCATTATTTTGTATCTAAAAAAGTTGTCGGATATCAACTTCTTCATTGATAGGTTCTATCCAAGGTTCTCCTTGGGATTGATGAATAGGTACAATGACCTTTCGTCAGTTTCCTTTTAATTTTTCTCTCTCTTTATCTAGGGATATCGACGCTTTCATCTTTCTTCCCAAGGTCGACCTACTAACGCTAGGAAGGAGCTGGATCCTTCCTTAGGGTCAATAATTTTGAAGTCGACTTTAGTCGATTTTTCTTTTATCATTGTGTCAACATTTTTCTAGACTCCAATGGGTTCAATTAGGCCTTGGTTGACTAGTTTCAGGTATATACCTGATTCATATAATCGAGGTCTGCCCAGTTGTTCCTAAGTGTCATGAGTCATGATGTTTACTTGTGATCCAAAGTCGAGCACGACTTGTCAGACGTGGTATCCTTCAATTTCCAGGTCGACAAGTAGGTCAGCATCACTTTTATCTTTTTGATTTAAATTGCAGATATTCTTTGTTTGTTTTTCGATGTTGTTATGTTTTATTTCATATAGCAAGTCGATGAACTGAGATACTAAGTTATCTTTTTGTACGAGCTATATTAATTCTTTTAATGTGTTATGTCGATTGTCATTAGCCTCTTCCTGTTGTGCAAATTCTTTAATCACATTTGTTGCATCTTTATATATTTGTTTTTCTTTAACTGGATTAGGGTAGACATTTTCTCTTTTATCTTGTTTATTTGGGGGTTATCACTCCCAGTTTTTGTCCCTTGTCAGGTTACGATATGTAAATTATTTGTATTGATAGTATCATGTTTTTGCACACACAACAAGACATTAACATTCTTCTTTTTATTTATCTTTCCAATCATAATAGGGAAATCCTCTAATGAGTGATCCCCTATGCCACAATTAGTACAGAATTTGAGGTCAGTCCTATCCTTGTATGGATAGTCTGCATGCCAATGTCCCTCCTTATAACATGTGAAACATTGGATGGGCCGACATGGTCAGCTGTCTCGATTCCCAGAGAATCGACCTCGACCTCCATTGCCTCCACATCGGTTGTCATACCAGCGCTTGTATCTTTGACCATCGTATCTCTGATTGTTCTTATCGTTTGGCGCATGGTTTTTCTCATTACTTTGTGCAACTACGTTGGTCTGATAGACTGCATGATAATTTTGTCAGTTCTTGAGGTTCAGATGGAAGTCAGGCGTGTTATGATTTTTGGTTTTGTAGATTGCACACTAAGATGCCTTGCCGTTCTTCATGTTGAACGGGAAATATTTTGTTGAGTGGTCTCCATGCTCTTGGCAAATGTCGCAAAAACATTTAGTCTGCATGAATCGAACGCCCTGTTGGTTGATTTCCTATTGACGGGTGTCTTTGGAATGTCTAGCCGTCGAGCACTTCATGCACCAGATATTCTGAATTTTGAGGTTTAATTCTTTTAATGACTTCTATACACTCTCAAGATGTTCTTCTAATCTGTGATCGGTGGAGTATGCTGGTATGTCCTCATCCATTTTCACTTGGAGAGCTTTTGTAAGCGTGTCTCTGTAAGTCTTGAATGTCTCCATACTTATTTGTCGACAAATTTTCTGTGATAAACCTGCAAGAAACCACTGGATTAAGAATTGTTCGTCAATAACATAGTCCAATTGGCTAAGAAGGTATTTCCATCATTTATCGTAATCATGGACAGTCTCTCCTGGCTTCTGTGAGGTCGTTTTTAGTTTCTTTGCTGCCAAATGTTTTGCATCTGGATTTTTGAAAAATGACAGAAATTGCACTTTGATCTCGGCTTTGGTTTCTCAGGGGGTTCTTTAAGAAAAGGTCATGTACCAAGTTAATGCCCTTTTCCTCAATGCACCAACGAACTGTGCCATCTGCCTGTCTTCATCCGTAACATGGTTAGCCTCCCAAGTCGACTCACAGACGAACTAGTGTCATCTGGGGTCCTCATCACCCTCATATAGAGGAATGTGTGCTGACCCATGACCCATGTTGGAGTCACTGTCACTGCTTTCAGGAAGTGGCAGTGGTGGGGTTATTTGCTTATTCCTCTCTACGAAACTATTATCAACAGAACTCTCGTTCCTGTCGGTTGTTTTTGTTGTTTCCTCTTCGACCAGCAGTCGGTTGGTGTTGAATTCTTCTGTCGATGTCCAACTGCAATTATCTGTCTGTAGTTCTAAATGGTCTATGTCCTCCAAAGCTGTATTTGGTAGGGGGGGTGCTCCTTCATGTGTCAGTAAAAGTAAGTGGATATTTCAGTTGGAGGGTATCGCTTGAAGCGTAACCCAATTTTATTCTTCTAGTCGAAGGATAATGAGATATCTACCAGTGTATGTCTTGTCGTCTTTTCGGCTCCAGATACCAAAGTTACCAGCTCCTAGTCTGAGGTCCTCTTCGACAATAGCTTGCATCTGGGTATGCGGATCTATTGGAGATTTTACTTCCTGGGGAACTTCTAATTGGAGAGTTTCTCGCTACTCTATCCACAGTTCTTCTTCCATAGGGGACACCTCTTCTTCCACACCTTCTTCTCGTCGGTCATGACCCAATTCCGACGGATTTCTTTCCTGGTCGGTCACCCTAGTACTCATTCCTCTATACAATGCTATTGTAATCTCACAGATCACATAAGGTTACCAATAATACATACCAAAACATACATACATAACAGAGACAAGAGATAAGAACAAGTAGGTGAATTAACAGATTATACTAACATGAATGGGTCCATACAAATACAGAGAACTGAACTGAGTTCTCTTCTGGCTCAACAGCCTAATATATATGATTACAAAACAGTTACATAATAACTACCTGTCGATTCAGTAAAGAGACACAACCTTAGGTGGGCGACCTAATCTCTAGTTTAGTCGGCAGAACGACTTAGTCGGCTGATCGACTAAGTCCGCTATCGTTCAAGTCAACTTATCGACTTGCTCCTCCAACATCTCCCCCATGAACAAAACGTTTCTTCGTCCCGAATAAACAGGGAGGTACAAAAATTCTTCCTATTTGTTTCTTAGTAGTAATTTTGATGTGCTTGGTCTTAATGGGATGTGAAGTCTGATGGTCGATCTTTTCTGTACACAGACTTCGACTATTGCTGGGGCTGTCATTGCTAGGTGCTGTTGGAAATATGTTTAACTTTGCAATATCTTTTGGATGTCGATGGTGAGTGTATTCATACTTGATAAGATCGACATCTTCTCTGAAATGGAGACATCAACTATTCTCTCCATGTCGGGACCCATAAACTAGTCCTTCTCCTCTGCAGCTTCGACAAGTTGTTTCATTTGTGGGCAGATGATGTCGACCTTTTCCAAGTTGGGGATATCTTGATCGACCCACTGATGTGCTTCCCTCTCAAGTTTCTGCAAATTGGCTGTCTCAAGCACTATTTGTTCTTCTATTGTGGTTCTGAGTGCTTCATCAGTGGTTTTCCTATTTTCAAGTGCTTGGATACCTTGTCGAGTCTGCCGAGTTTGCTGATAGAATTTCCCATAGTAAGCAGGCCAGTATCGTAGTATTTGTTTAGTGATGATAGACTCCTCCATGTGATCTTGCAGTACTTTATAAGCTTCAAAAAAGGTTGTATGATGTACCATTAGGAGGCGGGTAGTTTCTTATTTTTGATCCTCCTTTGTTTCTTGAATCTGTGCTTGGAGTGCCGATACCATGCTTTCAAATAGTTGATATGCTCTTTCAAGTGATTTGTTGGTGTTGACCTCTATGGGGCCTAGCATTACTGATTGTGCAAGGTTTCTGCATTTGTCGAGGAACTCAACTTGTTCTTCGACCCTATTGTCGAGTTCCTTACGTATTTGTTGGCTCCTTGTCTTTTCTTCGACTGCTAGGGTTTTCAGGAGTTGTCCTAGCTCTGCATCAGTCAGTTAGGTTGCATATTTTAATTTTATATGGACCTTTGATGGCTGTCCATGATGCTCCTTCTTCTGTTTCTCCTTCCTCTTCTTATGATTTTCCTTCTCTGTTTGTGTCAACACCTATGTACCTACAAAATTTGAGTCGATATTTTCGGTTTTTGGGATAGTGGTTGATGGTTTCTCTATTTGGGGAGGTGGGATGACTACTGCCTCTAGTTGGTTAGATGCAGGGGGTGCAGAAGTGGATGAGCTAGGACTGAATGACTGCTGCCTCTTGAAAAATTGGGTTTCCTTTGGGGAAAATATGGTATATTACTATCCATAGTATGAGGGAGGGGAACCTGATGATTCCTCTCATCTCTTGGCATCTTTCACAGATGGTCTTGACCATGTCAATGACATATTCAGCCCATCTGCATATCTTTCCATTTTTTCGCAATGGTGTTGACAGCTTCTAACATGTCTAATTTGAGGTCGCTGCCTCGACCTTCTAGGGTGAGTTTTATGGCTATTATTTTAGCCACAATCTGTGGCTTTCGGGATGTGATTTGACTAATCATCAACCCCTTCAAGTTTTTTCCCGAAGCCGACCTAGTTAGTTCTTTGACCAGTCCTTCTTTAATACCAACTCGTACTGGGTCTCCTGTGTTTGACTATACATACTGTCTAGATTGATTCTATGGGCGTCGTCCAAGATTAAATGAGAATGAGACAAGTTACTTCCTAGATTGATTCTATGGCTATTGTTCAAAATTAATAATTAATAATCTCAAAAAAAAGAAAAAAATAGCTTAATTAACATGTGATAAGTACAATTACTAATAGTTGTAAAACTTAAAATTAATCATCAACTATTTGATTATTAGATACAACTACTAACTTAACTCCATCGATTATTAGATACAACTATTAGCTTAACTCCAATTATTGTAGAACTATTAGCTTAACTTCAAATCTAATCACATATTGGAAAACTATTAGCTTAACTATTAGATACACTATTAGTTTAACTCCAATGATTTTGCAACTATTAGCTTAACTTCAACTCTAATCACTTAAGGCTTAGTCCAACTTCATTTGGAATCTAGGAGTCTAGGTAATGTGAGTGGTGTAAGAGTATAACTCCTAATAAAATAGTTGGAACTCGTAATAAACTCCTGCAAAGTCATAATAAAGTCTAGTTGGACATCTAGCTAATATACAGTTCATATTGTTGATGTATTTGTAACTTCGAAATGTATTCACTTGTATATATTATATTGTACCCCGATGTTCCTATTAGGAGAATCATTTGTATTTCATTATACCCTGATGTTCCTATCGGGAGAGTCATTAATATAATAAACTCATGTAAAGTCATTGAGGTCAACCCTCCATTGAAGTCGGGGAAATAGTCCCCACAATTGAGTTAAGGTTAACCCTCCTTGTTGATCGGAGGGAAAAGTCCACATAATTGAGGGCCACTAGGGTTATTAGACTCTTCTAGAGATGTCAGCCCTGGTAAGTAATTGTAAAAGTTGGAAACTAGTATAAATCGAGCGTGAGACTCTCTATTTGTCACACACACTCACTCAACTGGGGCACATGAGTGAGAAAGGAAGTCCTCACACAAGTGAGAGAGAGAACCACTGTTGGAGATCATCTTTTTTGTCTTTGGGTTTTACTGCTGCCATTGGTGCTCATTCTATCTCTGAGGAACTTGTGGGTTTTTCTCCTTTATTGTTTCCCTAAGGAAAATATTTGTGTCTCTTGTCTCTTGTGATTATTGGTGTGCATGTTATTCTCTTAGAAAAGATCCTAATATCATATTGCTTAAATGATAAAAATATAACATGGTATCAGAGCTAACCTGAGAAGAAGACATTGTACAGCCGTAGAAGCTAGGGATTCTTACTTTTTGGGTCTCTCTGCACAATCCATCAGCAAAAGGATGCTAGATTAACTCTCCATTGAAGGGCATATCTTTCTGTCAAAGCAGAATTTGATTCTTGGCATTTTGAGTTTTTACTGCAGGAAATTAGAGCTTTGTACAGAAGAGGAATTTTTGAGTTATCCCAGCATAGGATTTCTCTCCTCATCAAAATCAAAGTTTAGAGACCAAGGTCAATATTTTTGGTTGGGTAAAACTCTGGGAAAGTCAAACCCTATTTTGACCTCGGGCCTGAAAAACCCTAAAATACTAAAATAGGTAGTTTTGGTTCATTTGCTATATCTCGATATTGAAGAAGTATCAGGGGCCAAAATTTTCATAAGCCGAAGATAAATTCTTGATGTAACCTATGTAAAACTTTCAGCCTCTGATTTGCTATATTCTGGGAGATATGTTTTCTCCAAATCATGGTTCCAACCTCTTCCAGGATCCATCCCTAAACAGGACACCTAGGGAGAATTTCTATATCTTAGGATACAAAGATCCAAATGAAATTTATCAAGATGTTCCAAATAGAGCACAAAATTTCATTTATGTGGTAAAAGTTTCAGACCTTGAAGATGAAACAGGGACACGTGGCAGTTCGTACAAGTTCGCTGTGTTGAACAATCATAAAATACGTCACCTTGGGAAAACTCTCATAAGTCCCAATTTGTGAAAACAGTTCTGGTAAAAGCTATGCTTTTGGAAAGAGAACAAACGGGGTTACCTCAGTATGAAATTTCAGACATAGCGGAGCAGTACTTTCGGAGATACCATAGAAATAGTATCAGTCATTTCTGCATAAGAAATTGGTAAACTAGGGTTTCCTGTTCCGGGAGCTTCCCTCCACTGTTTTCAGAAAAAGAGTACATTGAAAAGATCGCCTTGAAGATTTATATCTTTCTATCCAATAAAATCTTAAAGATTCCAAGTTTTAAAATTAGGGTTTTTCTGACAAACCCTAGATCAACCAGCTCTGGAACCGGGACAGACACCTCAAATCGGTAAGATCTAATATTTTTCTATTTACATTTGAGGTTCTCATCTGTAAATGACTAATCACACCAGCTTGATGACAAGATTGGTGAAACTGAAAAATTCCAAGCATGGAAGTATTGGATCTCACTTGTTCTTGAAGAAAATGAAATTGGACACCTACATAAGTGGAAAGGTTCCAGTTCCAGAGGGAGATGAGGATAAAGCCTTACACAAGAAGAACTTGGTCAAGGCCAAGAGGATCACCTTATACCACAAGTGTCTTCCCTAAAGACACCTAAAGAGATGGTTGATTACTTAACCAAGCTATTTGAAGGGAAGAACATAAATCAGAATATTACTTTGAGAAACCAGTTGAAGAATGTGAAGATCCAGAATGCAGAGACCATACAAGGGTCTCTCAAATCAAAGAACAATGTGAAGCGGTATAAGAAAGTGGAGAATGCAGAAGTTATGATAACCACCTTGAATGGCCTCCTAGAATCATGGGATTCATTCATTCAAAGAATGTGTTCCAGAAGGAAGTGATTACTTTCAGCAAACTCTGGGAAGAGCACACACAAGATGAAGCTCGAATCATAATAAGAGAAAAGAAGATGGGAGCAATTGAAGATCAAGATTTCATGATTCAAAGAAGATACCTCAAGCGATGAGGAATATGAAAAACTCAATTCTTGAAGAACCTCTTATCCATCTTGAGCATTTGGATAAGAAATGATGCTGTTATGAATGAAGACGATGATGAAGCTGAAAGAAGGAGTCTACTCACGAAAAAAATAAAGATAAGTATTCAATTGTCATTTCATGATATTGTTTTGTTATGCATTTGTTTATATTCAGTTGATGTCATATGCATGATAGAATGTTTGCATTAATGATAGTATACTACTAATATACATGTGATGGGTAAGTATCTTATAGTTCTATACAACTCTCATTTGCTACTTATCTAGAATGAAATGTCTTTGCTAACATATTGGATTAGTGCACAATCTCAATGATGTCTTGGTATAGATGGAAGGCATCTAGAAATGTTTCCGTGAGATATGGATGAATGTTGTATTGGAAAAAATAGTTGCAAGATTATATCTTTATGCATTAGAGTTTTCCATTGTGAATATACCTTATGAAATGTTTCTAACCATACAAATGCATTTGACTTGAAGGAAAGATCACGTACAATCGCCTACAAGAAAAGAAGGATGAGACTTGTTCCGAAGAACAAGTGACGACGGTTCAAGAAAGAATCCAAGATGAAGAATAACATGACGATACTTTCAAAGAAAGAAAGAGAACTCAGAGACACTTTAGTTATGTGACACTGTTGAGAGACATCATTGATGTAGAGCCTTATAGATATGAAGAAGTAGCCAAGAAGAAAGGGAAGGAGAATACCAGTTCAAGAAGAATGATGTCTAGGATGCAGTATCAAGACTTAAAGGGAAGTCTGTAATGTCTTCCATGTGGATCTACATGATATAGCATGCAATAGATGGAAACATTGTGGGATACAAGGCAAGATTCATAGCATGAGGCTTCTTATAGAAAGAAGGCATAGACTAAGAAGAGACATTTGCAGCCACTGGAAGTGAAGACATATGACAGGCAGATTCATGTGTACAAATTAAGGAAGGCATTGTACGAGCTCAGAAGGCACCCATGGGATAACACATACTTGAGGAGCTTGAAGATCACCTAGAGTGATGAAGATCTTAAACTTTGCTAGAAGGTTGAAGATGAAAACCTATAGAGGATGACAAGCTCATAGATGGGTGTGAGAATAACTTTTGAAAAGGTTCAAGATAAAGGATCTTGGTATCTAGTGACCCTAGATGGATACATAGAATATTAGTAGCAGAGGAATCTACTTGTCACTTCGGTACAAAATACATAGAGTATGAAAGGCAGAGGGAGAATGATGCTCCACTTCAGAGGGAGTGACTACAGAAGATCCTAAGGTTCAACATGGTACGGAAAGATGGACAGCTTACTAATGTCTCTAGGATTTACTGAGAGTAAAGTGTATTCCAACCTTTACTTCAAGGTTGGAGGCAAAAGACCATTCATGTTCCTATTATATGTCGATGACTTGTTCTTCATAGAAAAAAGGAACTCATTAAAGTTTTAAGAAGGAGACTTGCTGTCGAGTTCGAGATGAAGGAAATGGATATGATGCACTACTTTCTAGGCATGGAGGTGTGGAAAAATGCGAATGGAATCTCCTTGGGACAAGGGAAGTATGCGGTAGAGATCCTAAAGAGGTTCAAGATGATGGACTGCAAGGCCATGACCACACCTATGGAATCGAACCTGAAGCTATTGAGTGATGCTTCGTAAGAGTTGGTTGATGCTAGGATGTATCATCAAATGATTGGGTCATGGATGTACCTAGCGAATACAAGACCATATATTTTCTTTGCTATGAACACATTGGGACATGTTCACCTGATTGTTGCAAAGCATGTAGTGAGGTACCTGAAGGGTACAGTTGATTATGCGCTCAAGTATGAGGCGAATCAGAAGATTAACCTGGAAGGTTATGTGGATTCGGATTGGGCAGGAAGTGCCATTGATAGGAAGATAACTTCAGGATATTGCTTCAGTATGGGATCATGTGTGATCTCTTCATTTAGCAAGAAGCATTCTTGTGTGGAACTATGTACAGTTGGGGAAAATATGTTGCCACTTGTTCGGTTATTTGGGAGGTAGTATGTTTCTTTCGAAAACTACTATTTGATTTGATTGCTATGAATTGCATTTTTGTATGATACAAAGAGGAGTAGTGAAGCTCTAGTATGTGATCTAGATTGATATCTCTAGAAAGAGGGAGTTCTAGCATAGTCGGTGAGATAGGTTGTCTATGCATAAAATCCTGGTGAAGCTCATAGGTTGCTCAGATGTAAACGGTCATGTAGGTTGTCCTCAGGATGTAATTGGTCTTGGAAAATCTCGCAGGTTATCCTTCGACGTAATCATCCCTGATGTGATTCTATGCTAGAAATGGCCAAAGTGAAGTTCAAGTACTTGAGGGAGAAGCTTGGTGTTCTCCAGATTGAGGTTCCCTCTAAGGGGAGGTGACGAGTCTGAGAGCCTTTCGGACATGTATGCTGGATGTGTTCCTCGCATGGTCAGATGTAAGTGCAGATCCTTTCTGAGATGTATGCTGGATGTGATTCTCGCATGGTCGAATGTAAGTGTAGAGAATTTTTGACATGTATGATGGATGTGTTCCTCGCATGGTTAGATGTAAGTGCAGAGCCTTTCTGACATGTATGTTGGATTTGTTCATCGCATGGTCAAATGTAAGTGCAGAGCCTTTTTGACATGTATGCTGGATGTGTTCCTCACATGGTTAGATGTAAGTGTAGAGCCTTTCTGACATGTATGCTGGATGTGTTCCTCACATGGTCAAATATAAGTACAGAGCCTTTTTGACATGTATGTTGGATGTGTTCCTCACATGGTCAGATGTAAGTGTTGGGCGGGGCTTTTTGACATGGATGTTGGATGTGTTCCTCCCATGGTTAGATAAAAGTGTTGAAGAAGATGAAGACCTACATGGAGTCTAGGCACATAATAATAATCAAAGACATTTTTCAAAGATAACAAAGATACATTAAATACATATTCTATTAAATGGAAGAAATAGAACAGACTGTAATACATTTGCTAGAATGGTGGTAGCTATCTCTGAGAAGAGATGTGGCTGCTACGCTCATCCATGCCAAGATGAATACAAAATGAGGCCAAAGGGGCCTATTTATAATAAAAATGAGGTGAGAACCCCAAAAGTCCAAAACGTAACCTTGGAAGATGAACCGTCATAAAGTTTGCGGCCCCACGGCGGTAAGTTGAACAGTCAACTTCCTGGGGTCATAACTTTTGCATATGATCTCTGATTTGGGCACTCGATAGCTCTTTGGAAAGGTCTATATAAACTTTAAAACTTTTGGTTGACCAAGTGAATGCCGACAACTACTATTGGGACCCGAATCTCCAAAAAACGTCGTTTAGGGCCTCAAAACGGCCCCGAAAATTTAGGACTTGAAAAACTGTAGAAAAATAACTAGGAAACTGTCACAATGGATAATTGTTTTGAGCCAGTGGAATAGGTGGGTGGCCATCGATCTCCATCTAGATCAATCCTCCCTGCTTAGGTAGCAATAGTCTCCATTGTGTCGAATCCTGTATCATATCTCGAACTATGTGTTGAGTTGATCTCCTGGTGCGACATTTGCCGAAGTGAAGAGGCTTCCTTTCTTTGACATCCCGAGAAGGCTGTAATTGTTGTATAGATGATTTGTTTCTAGATGAGCACCTTGAATCCATGGCCTTGCATCATAGAGGTACTCGAATAGATGAGAAAACAATGGATCTGTCTTCTTTTTGTGTCTGATGAGTAGAGACACCCTGTGCAGAGGGTGTGGAGGTCTCTGTGATCTTATGTTCTCCTTTAGATGCAATTGTGAAGAGGAATAATTTTCTGATGTGGCATCTTATCTTCCTACCTTACAAGAATTTGTTAGGTGCAACGGTCTCTGGTATTCGATAGAGTTTTCCTCCCAAAGTAACAATGACACTGCGAGGCCGTGACTCATATACAACATGACGCTTCCACATATATGGTTGTCCTAAAAGAACATCACAGACTTCAAGTGGGGCCACATCACATAGTACCTCGTCTTTGAAAGGCTTGATGCCATATGGTAGGAGGCATTATTGAGTAATGTGGATACCTCGTCCTTGGCTTAGCCAACCGATGCTGTAAGGTTGCGGGTGTGGTGTTGTCGAAAGCTCCAATCTCTTGACGACTTATGCTAAGATCAGGTTCTTTTGGATGCCGTTGTCAACAACAAAATGTAGAGGCATCCCCTTCACCCACATCTGCGAGTGGGATAGGTGCTCCTCTGCCTCTGACTCTTTAGGATCCTCTAGTTGAATCTGTGTAGTAGCAATAGTGGCAGTGGGGTCTGCATCAATGATCTACCTCCCATTGTATGCGGCTGTGGCATTGGGTTCAAAATTAGAATTAGGATCTGAATCTAAAGATTTAATCTCGGCTACTAATGATTGCTTTGAGCGGCATTCATCAGTGTTGTGCCAAGGGCTTTTATGAAATTTGCACCACTTACCAATGTCCTTCTTTGTCTTTCCATCCCCCTTCTTTTCTTATGGTGGGGACTGGTTGTTGTTTTCTTTTACTGTGTTTTGCAGGCTAGGGTTTCCCTTTCCTTGCTTTTGTTGTGGATTCACAGGTCCAGAGTCTCACTTGTTCTTCTGTCAAAATTTCTCCTCAATTTTGACAGCATACCAATAGGTGGATCCAAGTGAAGAGATGTCGAGGAAGTCCATCTCAATTCGGGTGTAACAATGACACTGTGAGGCTGTGACTCATATATAGCATGACAGTTACACATATATGGTTGTCCTAAAAGAACATCACAAACTTCAAGTGGGGCCACATCACACAGTACCTCATCTTTGAAAGGCTTGATGCCATATGGTAGGAGGAATTGTTGAGTAATGCAAATACCTTGTCCTTGGCTTAGCCAACCGATGCTGTAAGGTTGCGGGTGTGGTGTTGTCGGAAGCTCCAATCTCTTAACGACTTCTGCTAAGATCAGGTTCTTTTGGATGCTGTTGTCAACAATAAAATGTAGAGGCGTCCCCTTCACCCACATCTGCGAGTGGAATAGGCGCTCCTTTGCCTCTGACTCTTCAGGATCCTCTAGTTGAATTTGTGTAGTAGCAACAGTGGCAGTGGGGTCTGCATCAATGATATTCCTCCCATTGTATGTAGCTATGGCATTGGGTTCAAAATCAGAATCAAGATCCAAATTTGAATATTTGATCTCGGCTACTAATGACTGCTTTGAGCAACATTCATCAGTGTTGTGCCAAGGTATTTTATGAAATTTGCACCACTTACTAGTGTCCTTTGTCTTTCCATCCCCCTTTTTTGCTTGTGGCGGGGACTGGTTGTTGTTTTCTTTTACTGTGTTCTGCGGGCCAGGGTTTCCCTTGCCTTTCTTTTGCTGTGGATTCGCAGGTCTAGAGTCTCGCTTGTTCTTCTGTCAAAATTTCTCCTCGATTTTGACAACATACTGATAGGTGGATCTAAGTGAAATGATGTCGAGAAAGTCCATCTCAGTTCCGATGTACCAATGTAGACCACTGTGATATTTCAGAATCAGGTGTCATTCGTAGTCCTTGATACTCAGCTTTGTACGCAAGGTGTGAAATTTGTTGGTGTACTTTGGCACCATCTGGTCCCTTTCTTGATGCAAAATGGTCCATTTTGTGTACCGGTCATCATATTTTCCCATAGGGTAATACTGTTCCCTGATGGCATCTATGAAAGAGGCCCAAGGGGGATTTGTTTCAAACATTCCAGACTCTTCTGATGAGTTTTGCTCACAATAAGTACCCCACCAATTTTGGACATGGGGGACTGCCTTAAGGAGTACAAAGGTGATCTTTTCTCAGTCGAAATAATTGTGGACAGAGAAATACCCTTCTAGAACATTCAACCAATTATTTAGGGCATCTGCATCAATTTTTCCTTCAAATAAAGGAATATCAAAGTTAACTTGTACCTTGAACAGAGTTGCATCCCCAAATTGGCTGCTCATTGAAGATGCACTTGCTGTTGCCTGCATTCGCAGAAGGATTTGGGTGAAACTATCCATCATCCCGTTCCTTTGTTGCTCGAGGGCTTCGTCAAGCAACAACTTGATAGGATATCCTGCTCCGTTGTCTCTCTTTTCTTTCACCATGGGAGGTCATTTGGGATAGCGAGAATGATAAAGTGAAACTAGTTCGATACCAAAATCTCTATACTTGGACCTCGTCGGGGACATGCACCGAGAAACAATCAAAGAGCATATTGATCTGATACCACTGATGGATTTATGCATGAACAAAATGAAAGAACATACACATAATAATAATCAAAGACATTTTGTAAAGATAACAGAGATACAATAAACACATATTCTATTAAATGGCGGAAATAGAACAGACTGTAATACAATTGCTAGAATGGTGGTAGCTATCTCTGAGAAGAGATGTGGCTGCTACGCTCATTCATGCCAAGATGAATACAAAATGAGGCCAAAGGGGCCTATTTATAATAAGAATGAGGTGAGAACCCCAAAAGTCCAAAACGTAACCCTAGAAGATGAACTGTCATAAATTTTGCAGCCCCATGGTTTTAGGTTGAATAGTTAACTTCCCGTGGTCATAACTTTTGCATACGATCTCTGATTTGGGCGTTTGATGGCTCGTTGGAAATATATATCTAAGCTTTACAAATTTTGGTCAGCTAAATGAATTTTGATGTCAACCATTTGGCCTCAAATCTCTAAAAAAAATCGTTTAGGGCCTTAAAATGACCCTGAAAGTTTAGGACTTGAAAAACTGTAGAAAAATAACTAGGCAACTGCCACAATGGACAATTGTTTTGATCCAATGGAATAGGTGGGTGGCCATTGATCTCCATCAGGATCAGCCTACAACTAGCATGAAAAAGGGATGGCTCTGTATAACTTCCTATGATGAGTATAATTTAGAGATAGCACCAGTTGATCGAGATAAGAGAAGTAGTGATGATCCAGTGATGATCCAACTTTGATGATGATCCAGTGATGATCTAGTTTTGATGACAATCCAGAGAAGAAGACTTGTGTTGATTTATTGTGTAAAGAGAATACCTTCCTAGTTAAGAGGGAGTGTTGATGTACTTGTAACTTCAGAATGTATTCACTTGTGTATCTTATATTGTACCCCGATGTTCCTATCGGTAGAATCATTCGTATTTCATTATACCCCGATGTTCCTATCGGGAAAGTCATTAATATAATAAAGTCATGTAAAGTCATTGAGGTAAACCCTCTATTGTAAGTCTGGGAAATAATCCCCACAATTGAGTTAAGGTTAACCCTCCTTGTTGATCAGAGTGCAAAGTCCCCACAGTTGAGGGGCACTAGGGTTATTAAACTCTCCTAGAGATGTCGGCCCTGGTAAGTAATTGTGAAAGTCGAAAACTAGTATAAATAGAGGGTGAGAATATTTATTTGTCACACACACTCACTCAACTGGGGTGCATGAGTGAGTGAGGAAGTGCTCACACAAGTGAGAGAGAGAGAACAATTGTTGGAGATCATCTTTTCTATCTTTGGGTTTTACTGTTTCCATTGGTACTCATTCTATCTCTGAGGAAGTTGCAGGGTTTTCTCCTTTATGGTTTCCCCGAGGAAAATCTTTGTGTCTCTTGTCTCTTGTGATTATTGTTGTGCATGTTATTCTCTCAGATAAGATCCTAAGATCGTATTTCTTAAATGATAAAAATCTAACACATATTACATGTTTAGGTTTTCCATATAGATATAATTAGGTTTTGGATTCTTTCTAAAGGAACTTAGTCTAACTCATAATTAACAATTTCAAAAAAAATAAAAATAGCTTAGTTAACATGTGATAAGTACAATTCATGATAATTGGAAAAAGCAAACTTCACCTTCAACTATTCAATTATTAGATACAACTATTCAATTATTAGCTTAAATACATTGATGATACAACTATACAAACAATGCAATACATTGATGATACAAACAATACATCTTTCATCTTTATAGACTTTCCAGAGTCTAGCTTATATGAGGATTCACCACTACCTTTTTTTGGATACTAGGATTCACCACTAGGATAAATTATTTGCTTCCATGCTTGTATTAATATGATTTGATTCATAAATAGAGATAACTATTAAATATTCTATTATTTGACTTTTTCCTGTTTGTCATGATGAGAATTTAATCATAAATCAATATGATATGTTTCATAAATAAATATAGCTATTAAATATTCTATTATTTAGACTTTTTCTTATTTGTAATGACGAGAATTTAATCGTAAACTAATTTTGGATTTTTTTTGAATGTACATATACATTAATTTATTTCTAATCATGATACATACACTAATTTATTGCTACCTATTATAGATCCTCACCAATAATAGACATAGTAGGATCAACCAATAATAGACACAGTAGCAATTTGTCTTTTCCTCCTCAATAATAGACATAGTAGGACCAACCAATAATAGACATAGTAGCAATATATTTCCCTCTTGGGATTGGGAATATGCTCCATGGCTTAATCAGAACCACAATATCTCTCCCTCAAACCCTCCCCTATATTTATAATTGGTGATCAAGGGGAGTTACGATGGTTAGGATTCTTACAGAGGTTGGGGACATGATTATGAACCCAATTTTCCTTGACTAATCATGTTTTTTTTATTTTTTTATTTTTGGCTTAATGTAACCGCATGTATGAATACTGGAAAGTCACGAATGAATCATGACTTCTATGCAGGAAACCCATGACTGCATAGTGTGATCATATAACCATGAGTTGCATATATGTCTACCCATGAATGACTCGCAAGGTGCAATATCGATAGTCGCGATTACAAGTTAAGATTATTAAAAAACATGGGCAAGACTGGAAGGAATACGATGTATCAAGGCACATGCTCATCTATAGGTTTTGGGAAACTTCTATCCATGTTGTCCTTTTGTGTACCAATGCATTCAGAGTTAGTACTCAGACAGAGAAGTGCCATTTCATAGTATAACAATCTTTAATGTGAAATCATACATGCTATCTAAGGTTAATCACGACTACCACTTTTATTCTTCTAGTACTACCATGGTCAAAATCCCCTCTCTAATAATTATGTGGTGAGGTAGTGTTCGCAGTCAGCAACAACCCCTCATTTTTCTTGTTGTGATGAAAAATGATCAGTTCTCTTCTATGATTAATTTTTAAAATATTATATAAGAATGCCTTCAGAATCTTTGATTCTGAAGGTACTCTCAATTATACAAGAGTTAAGAGTCATATTATAAATTTTTGAAATACTTTCATAAATTTGACAAATTAGCAGTTGTCAATCTTATAAATTTTATATATGATCAATTTTATCATTTATTCTTTCGATTATATATATTGATTTAGGAGATTTAAGGTATAGTATGAAAATTAGTTTTTTGAATTAAAATGAAGATACATTTTTCATCAGTTGAGTTAACTCAATTTGCTTTAGAGAAGGGAATAAGAGTTAGATATTCAGCTAACTATCATCCTCATGGAAATGGTTTAGCTGAATCAACAAACAAAAATTTATTAAAAATTCTCAAAAGAACTATTTCAGCTCACCATCGTGATTGGCATACAGAATTATGTAATGATCTTTGGGCAGACAGGGTAACTCCTAAAGCTACAATAGGTAACTCACCCTTCTTCTTGGTTTACGGAACTGAAGCTATTTTACCACCGAATTTATTTTTACCTTCATTACAATTAGATCAGTCGGTTCAAGATGAAGATTGTCCAGCAATGGAAAAAAGGATCAATACTTTGTTAAAACTTGAGGAAGAAAGAGAAAAGTCAAAGAAACATTTTACAAAACATCAACAAATTGTGAAGTCCTGGTTTGATCAATCCTCAAGTTCCAATCAAGAATTTCAGGTGGGAGACTTAGTTTTAAAATGGGATAAAGTTCATGAGGAAAAAGGAGATCATACCAAGTTTCAAAAACTTTGGTTAGGCTCAGTACCTTTCGTTTGCAAACACTAGATAACTTCATTTCTGATCACCAGGGTGATGGCTCTTGGTTAAATAATCAAGAGACAAGAGGTCTCATCACGAGTCGGCTTGCTTATTCTAGACAGTTCTGATGAATGATACTATCACATTGGGATATCATACCTAGATAGTGTAGAAATAATAGATCAATGCTATGTGCAATGATGCTAAAAATAAGCACATGAAATAGATCTTTCTACTAAGAATTCTCACAAGCATACATAGGAAAAATAAAGAGAAGAAAAGAGACTGAATCACATGAATGAAGAGATGAATATTGGTGTGTATCCTTCCATTGAATAATTATGAATAATAGTGTACATAAATAGTGCTTCCCTCATGGGAAAGTTGAATTGTATGGAAACAACTCATAAAGCTCAAAAAGGCTGACTTACCAAAATATAGCAAACCCCCATAGGTGGATAAAGCACTTGCTAAATCTATCAAGGAACTCACGAGTTGGCAAAAGAATGAGTGAGTTGTCAAGGAGATGGAAATAACATGCTAATCCTAGAAAATGGAGAAAAACTAATGGAGGATGGGTTGGAAACAAAAGCTCCTAGTTTCCTAGTTGACTAGCTTTTATCTTATCCATAGAAAAGCAGGAAAAAGCAGAAAAAGCAGAAAAAGAAGAAAAAAGTAGAATATACTATAAGGTCCTGTATACTAATTCTAAATGAACCCATAATCAGAAATAAATCATTCCTAGGATATAGATGGCATGCATTGACTTTAAGGTGCCAACTAATTAAGCTAGTGGGTGAATAATTAATCAAATAATGATTAATTATTTTATCCTAAGTTGTGAGTGGGTTTAATATATTCCTCCTACCAAAGTATGGAGAATAAAGTTAGTAGATCAAAATAGAAATGATGAAAATATTGGGAAAGACCCAATGCCATTTTGAAGACTATTGACTAGTGATATAAAGTGTACAAAGAATGTGTAAAAGGAGATATGTACCTGATTATCAGATTTGAGTATTGTATAGTAGTTGTTTCCAGCAGTATTCATGGGACAGAATACAAGTCCATCAAAGAAGCATCAATGCTCATTGATAAGGGAAGAATTAGTGCCAAAAGATGTTCTTGATGCTAAGGTAGAAAAGTTGAAAAGGAAGAGAATTTGATGACAAGGGGAGCATGGCCTAAGGGGGAGCATTCCCTGAGGGGGAGCAGTATGATCAAAGGATGTTCCCTTTTCCATTGATGCCAAAGGGGGAGAAAAAGTTGAACAAGGTAGGTAAAAGAAGCATGGTCTAAGGGGGAGTTGTGTGGACAAAGGAAGCTCATTCGAAGGAGGAGCTTTGGTGAAGTTATCAAGGACTGCTCGAAAGCTCCTTCTACCTAGACTGCTCCAAAGCTCCTCTTCAATACTGTCAAGTTATCAAGGACTACTCCAAAGCTCCTCCAAATCTCAAAAAAATTGCATGCAATGGCAATCGGTATACTTAGGGTTTAATAAAATCCAATGATGCCATATAGATATCTTATCTACTTGAACGCTAGAGTCGAAGAGGGAGGGCTCGGAACCATCAAGTTCCTTGAGCAACAAAGAACACAACTGTGGCAGGTTTTCTTTGTAAAAATCAATTCTATGTAATGTATGCAAGCTCAGAAAGATTATCGGAGGATTGAATAAGGAATAGAGGAATTTTGTGCATATATAAATTGTATTTAAATTCAGTTTGTTGGTTGGTAACTGGAAATTTGAATTTCTGTATGCATTTGTTCAAATACACAGTGTCGAGCTAAACTGATTACAGACTAATTGCTTTTAGTCTGAAAAGAGGGGAATTCCTTATTTACATCCTTATTATTGAATATTTCATATGAATTAGCAGGAATTATCAAATTCCATTGAGAAAGTGCAGGAATTATGTGTTTGAAGGCGCAGACAGAAATCATAGGGTGATTGATAGTTCCAGTGTATCAACAAATTGAATGGACAGTCAAGATTATATATTGACTGGATTTTGCATGAAGGTTCCTGGGTGAAGATCAACAGTGAAGTAATCGAATGGTAGTCTTCGTGTGTTGAGAAAACACCTCTAAAGTAAGACCGCAGCCTTGTTACAGGTAGGTAAACTTGAATTGGAACCTGTGAGTAGCGATTTTGTAAAGGTAATCCGTAAGAGATCAAAAAATATCCATTTAAATCATGCATTTTATGAGCCTTGTGAAGATACGTATGAATGTGTAACTATGAGAGAGAACTAGTGGGATGTAAGATAATGAGTGCTCATATGTTACATTAATTTATTTATGGATAACAGATTTGTGTAATGGATTTATGAAGGTAGTCTTGAAGGTAGAATCTAGTGGTTTTTGTCTTTTACTGATTATGACATGAATTGAAATCTCTTGAAGATGGATGATGAAATGATGTGAATATGATCTGATGATGTTCACTCGATGTTTATGATGCTCACACTACATACATGCTACATGATACACTCTATGTTGTGATTTTATAATGTTGATGCATTCAAGTGGCAGCAGTAAAAGGTTCTTTTGCAGCAGAAATTTATTTTTCTCTTGAGAAGTTTCCTATCTATTTTGAGGAGACCAAAGTCCTATGTTAGCTGAACCATATTACAGTATACTAGACAGCAGTTTGAAGTGATAGGTATAGTACAATCCAAGTGTGGTACAGAGTGTGTTAGCATCAATGATAAGGCTGACTTGCCAGTAAATAGTGAATAGAGATTATCAGCAGCAAGAAGTTCTAATCCAGTAGTGTTGATGAGCAACCCTATTAGCAGCTTTTATTTTTGATGTGACAATGATAACATGGGCAGAAAAATGATTTGTTTGTGACTAGAGTGCAGAGGATATCTGCAGCAGATTCAGAGATTGGATTGGCACAGGTTGACTTATGAGAAATTGGTTTGACTTAGATTAGCTAAGTTGTATGAGTAGTTGGTTTGATTCAGGTGGACATGTTTTGGTGTGCAGACTCAGTTTGACTGAGTTGGTTGATGTGAGAAACAGATTGATTGGTATAGGTTGATTGTACATGTTGATGAGTATTGTGATACAGTGGACAGCGATTGGTTGATGAGCAGTGATCGAGTAATGAGCAGTGGCTAGTAGTGGCAGTGGTTGTGCAGTAGGGTACAGGTTGTGCAGTGTGATATAGGTATAGGTTATGCGGTGTTGTGTAGTGTGGTACAGGTTGTGCAGTGTGGTATAGGTTGTGCGGTGTTGTGCAGTGTGGTACAGGTTGTGCGGTGTGGTACAAATTGTGCCGTGTAACACAAGTGTTGAATAACAGGTCCGCAGGATTAGTGCAGTTGTGGTTCAGCTATTTATATCTTCTTATCAGGGTGGCAGGACGGGGCAAGGAAAGGAGGTCATAGCCTCCTTCCGGTAGAAGCCGAAAAACTAGGGAGTGGTAGCTTCCTTCAGGTCACAGCCTGTAAAACAGGGGGTTGTAGCCTCCTTTCAGTTGAAGCTGAAAAATTGAAGTCTATATAATAAGACAGTTGTTCTTTTCATCTAGTTATTTCTAGACAACTATTATTAAAAAGGCTTCCGTGGTTTTCCCCCTAGGACTTGGGTTTCCACGTAAAAAATCTTGTGTACTGTGTTGCTTTGCTTTCTATGTGATGATGATGATATGATGATGATAACAATGCTGATGGTCATATAAAGATAATGTGACAATGCAAGATATTGAATAAGTTGTTGATTATAAAAGTTGGAAAAAGTAATAAAGACTTCACACTGATTCACCCCCCCCTCTCAGTGTCTACAATTCCTACACCCCCCTTTAAGTCTGACTTTATGATGGTATGAAAAAAAATATAGATGCATATAGGGCCCAGCAACAAGTCTATGGTCACCCTTATACAATTATTATGTCCAGAAAAGTGAGGAAAGAGGCAAAACCACATGGGGAAAATCCTCCCTCAAGATAGGAGAAGGCATAAAATTTGAAATATGTATGTCTTCATCATATCCTTATCTTCACTTGAACCAGCTGAGTGAACTTCTTCTGGATGGAAGACTTGTTGAAGAAATCATGAACTCCATGATCATGTGTTGGAGTGTAGAACCTGCAAGAAGGAAGAGGAGAGAATCCTTGTATCTCATCATCTGATGTAGTGGAAGCATTATCTGAATGCTTCTTACTGATGTCAAACTCTGATCTGCAAACATAATCTGAAATGGAAAAGAGATCTGTGCATACTCCTTCCCAAAGAGTACAAAAAATAAGGCAATTTATTTCACACCCAATTCCCTGAATAGCTGCAAAATTGTGATGTGAATCACATGTAAATCTTCCAATATGCTGTAGCACCTATATAGATCTGATGTGAGGCTGATAAAACACTGATATATCAGAAACATTAGCATATGGAATAGAAAATACAAAGGCTTCAGTGGCTCCATGAGGATATAGGGCTAGACTAGGAAAATTATGAACAACTGGGGAAAACTGATAGGTGTAAAAATCTGAATGATGGATGGGCATAAGATCTGAACCATAAGTGTTTAGAACAGATCCAAACATGTTTAATATCAGTCCAAATATGACTAAGGACATGGATAACCAGCCAATGAAATATAGGAAAGACTTCAAACCATGCAAGATAAATATCACTGCATAAGAGACCAATGAGGAATCAACAAGTGATCTTGGGATTTGTATAGTCTTTCGATTATTCAGAGGTATGGTAGATGGTATGGATGGTGGTATTATATGTGTCATGACATGCATATCAGCCTACAAACAATATTCTAAATCACATATACAAGCTTGTGAGGAAGAGCTGCTCAAAGGTAAGTCAATATCTAGTGAAAAATCACAATTTCTGGGAGATGAATCTAGTGGACTGAGAGAAGGATCATCAAAGAAAGGTTCTGATATTTATGATTTTGATATATTAGAGGTTAAATCTATATCAGAGACATGATAAAAGGAGAGAACTCTGGCACTCAAAGCATAAGTTATATCACCTTGGAACTGCGCAGTATGACATTGTTCTGAGGAATCAGCAGGCTTCTCTAGTTCATCTGGAACTTAGATCTTGTGCTTCTCAAGAAGCCGAGACATGATGTCCATATTCTTCTTGAAACACTTCTTCTCTGAATGAAAACCCTTGCTGCAATAATAACACTTGGATGTGCTCCCTTTCTTCTTAACTTTCTTCATTAAATCTTCATATGAATCTTCATCTTCACTTTCTGACTTTGGCTTCTTCACAATTTGCTTCTCTTTTGATTTGAATTTCTTGCTTCCTTGAACCAAGAGAGCATGATCCTTGACCTTTGAAGAATTAAGGATACCCATATGGATCAATTTATCGTGCTCCTTTGTTAGTGAATCAAGAAAATAATTTAAAGAAGGCATTTTCCACTTAGGAACATCAAGCCTAGTAGCATGAAAAGTAGACACAAAAACTGAGTAATCAGGACCCAATTTTGAAAGAATGGAAAGGATTAATTGATCATCTGATTTCTCAATCCCACATTGCTTGAGCATTAGAACAAGTGACTTGAACTTGGTGAAGAAACCCTCAAGAGATTCGAAATTGCTTGGACTCAGTGAGAATAACTCAATCTCCAATTGATACGCTCTTAGCTCATCTTGAACTCCAAAGAGAGACTCCAATTGAGTCCATACTTGGTTTGGAGTGGTAAAATCATCTAGATGAAAGAGTAGATCAGGATAAATAGAGAGGAAAATCAATCCATAGGCTTCATCCAACCTATTATGCCACTTAGCTTTCTCAATCATAGCATTGGGCTCATTCTCCAAAGCTAGTGTAACTCTATATAATCCTCTACTGCGCAATAGAATGGAGATTTTTTCTTTCCATTCGTGGTAGTTGAAGGAAGTAAGAATTATAGCTGATGAAGAATCCATATTGCTGAATTTATGTTCTCAAGAATAAAATCTCTGCAACCTGCAAAACAAACTAGGAGAAAATCTTGAAGCTCTTCTTCAGAGAGGGATAGGAGACTGGAAGCACTCCTCAACTCTGTAGAAATAATAGATCAACCTTGTAGCTCTGATACCATGTATAAATAATAGATCAATTCTATGTGCAATGATGCTAAAAAGAAGCACAGGAAATATATCTTGCTACTAAGAATTCTCACAAGCATACACAGGAAAAATAGAGAGAAGAAAAGAGACTGAATCACATGAATGAAGAGATGAATATTGGTGTGTATCCTTCCATTGAATAATTATGAATAATAGTGTACATAAATAGTGCTTCCCTCATGGGAAATTCGAATTGTATGGAAACAACTTATAAAGCTCAAAAAGGCTGACTTACCAAAATATAGCAAACCCCCATAGGTGGATAAAGCACTTGCTAAATCTATGAAGGACCTCACGAGTTGGAAAAAGCATGAGTGAGTTTTCAAGGAGATGGAAATAACATGCTAATCCTAGAAAATGGAGAAAAAATAATGGAGGATGGGTTGGAAAAAAAAGCTCCCAGTTTCCTAGTTGACTAGCTTTTATCTTATCCATAGAAAAGCAGGAAAAAGCAGAAAAAATAGAAAAAAGCAGAATCTGCTATAAGGTCCTATATACTAATTCTAGATGAACCCGTAATTAGAAATAAATCATTCCTAGGATATAGATGGCATGCATTGACTTTAAGGTGCCAACTAATTAAGCTAGTGGGTGAATAATTAATCAAATAATGATTAATTATTTTATCCTAAGTTGTGAGTGGGTTTAATATATTCCTACAGATAGTAGTCTTCAGTCAGAATTATTGTTTAAAGGAAAACAAAACAAAACAAAATTATTATGTTTATGGAATAGATTCTAGAAATTTTTCGGAAAAGTAAATTTCTATATCCTATACTGATGGTGTGGATTATTTTTACTATGAAGTACTTTGTTTCAATCAGGATATTTCTGAGTTTATCTTTAACAAGATCTTTATTTTAAAGGGCGGGATATCTCTGAATTGTGCTTATGAATATAAATCAGAATAATGGTTTTTATTTAGACAGAATTTTTTATTTTTTTTAATAGATTTTAAGATTTTGTTTATATTATCATTTAAAAACTGTATGAGCAGAGATAACTGGTTCACCAAGGTCGTTGCCATTTGTTGGCAGTTAGCAACAACCCCTCATTTTTCTTGTTGTGATGAAAAATGATTAGTTCTCTTCTATGATTAATTTTTAAAAGATTATATAAGAGTGCCTTCAGAATCTTCGATTCTGAAGGTACTCTCAATTATAGAAGAGTTAAGAGTCATATTAGAAATTTATGAAATACTTTCATAAATTTGACAAATTAGCAGCTGCTGAGCTTGTAAATTTTATATATGATCACTTTTATCATTTATTCATTCGATTATATATATTGATTTAGGATATTTAAGGTATAGTATGCTAATTAGTTTTTCGAATTAAAATGAAGATACATTTTGAACTTGTTTAAAATTTGGTTTTGATAAGATATTTATCATCATAAGTTTTTGTAATCCTTATAACTAAGGGTAATTTATTAATTGAAATATTTTCATTAACCCTAAGGTTTAGATTTTACATATAACTTAATATTTTAATATCGTATCATTGCTTTGTAAAAATTGTACATATATATCACGAAATAGCTAGAGTGCAAACGTATGTATATTATTTCAAAATTTTCATTGTCGCATAAACATAATCATAATAGTTTTATAAGCTTTGTATCCTATCACATCTTGTATTGGGATTTCATAAAGTATTTAAAACTATATTTTCATTGTAATTTCAGAAACCCTTGGGGAACATTATGGATTGTTATGACAACTCCACATCACCCTATTCATGAACACGATTTCCTTCCACGTGTAATTCTAGGTTATTATCAATTGACAGTTATGATTAAGGTACAGGATATGAATGGCTAAATTGTTAACATCTGTTTACAAGGATCACTGCATAAAGATTGAGGTTGTATTGGCATTTGAATTTGGTTTTAATTGTTAGCACCTATCAATTTAATTGACAGTTGTTGATTTAATGGTGAAATCATATTAGTGGAATTCAATCCCATAAATGACTGATAACCATTCCCATTCATGATGTTGTACGAGGACATCATTCCAGATTGGGTATTATTAATGTTTCGATTTATAATCCCTGAATTGAATAACTTTTGATATGAAGGTTTAGTTAGAGTTTGAAATTTTAACATACTATTTTCTGAAGAATTCAGTTAGTCGTGGCTAGTCTGTCCATTTATCATAGCGAAAAACATTGGCTGTTATTCTCATCATTTCCAAATTTGGTTAACATGGCCAAAAATAAGGTTCTCATTTCTATCACGTATGAATCAATTGAGGATTTGACATTTCGCATAATTCCTTTTACTTGGATACCTATTCCTTCGATTTTCATGACTTCATTTGTTTCAACCCAAAACCAGAGTTGCAGTGAGGAAACAATGGCTCCTCTCAGCCGATTTGAGATTTCAGGGCCTGAGCTGGTTGAAGCTGATGAGAAAGTTGCTATACTGTTCGAAAATATTGGATGAGGTCCATTTTTCAAATGTTTCAGTGGCCATAATGCTGAAGTTACCAAACAATTCGCTGTGAGCTTGAGGGAGAACGTGGCCCAGATTGGGGGTTTTAAGTTTATAATTGATGAGGATAATATTGCAGAAGCTACAAAGCTTCCTCAAATCGGAGAACATTGGTTTAAAGGAGGAAAGGTCGATAAGAAGAGATGTAGGTCATTACTGTTACCCTTACCCACCAATGCAAAGTTAAAAATTGGGGTTTCAATTAGGTTCTTAAAACCAGAATGGCGAGCATTTTATGAAATCATAGTCAAGTATGTCTCTTTTGATGGCCGACTCTCTCATCTTCATTATTATCATCTGTGATTACTTTTAGCATTGAAAGGTAGTAAGCTCAATCTTCCATTTTACTTACTACAAAGCCTGAAAAAAATGGCACATTCAGTGCAAAGTACCATAGGCAATCCAGATAGGAGTTTATTCCACCACGATTTGATTAAAATTTTAATCCAACATCAGTTGTATCTTAACTGTAAATATTTGGATGAGTCCTTGGTTGAAAATAAACTAGGGTCAACATAGTATTGGCCAAAACCTCCCCCTAAAACTCGTAGGAAGCGTAAAGCTCCATCAAAATCTGAAGTGGATGATATTCTTAAGGCTGAGTTAGCGGATATTAAACTACAGGAAGCAAGTTCACCTGTAGATACTCGTATTAGTAACAAGGGAACCATTAAGGTCAATTCTTGTTATGATGAAACAAATATGGACCAATCCCTATCTGACAAACGTCTCAGTACACCTACAAAGGTGGATGGTAAATTGACAAATGATGAAAATATTGATGCTGTTAATCATGGAACCCCCTCTGATTTGTGTACTTCTAAAAAAATTGGTGATGAATCCATACGAAAACTTGAACAGTTAGTGCAAGTTTGTTGTGACAGAGGAAGTTTTGAGCCAAAAGGTTTTGTGTTCATTCGTACACAAAGATTCACTCGAAGCATGAATATGACAACTACAACCTCTGTTCCTGTAACCACTCAACAGAATGCTCAGCCAGTCATTGTCCAACTTGAGGATGATGTTTCATAATTGATTCTCGATACCATGCATATGGATGAACCTATTCCCATAGAGGAGAATCGTGAAAAATCATTGGCCAAAAGTATTATTGAACCAAGTAAGTTCGAAGTTGCACCATCATGTATGGATGCTTAGGATTCCTATTGTATTCATTATAACACTTATTAGAAACTGAAATGAAAGACGAGTAGGGCTTATATAAACTAGTAATTTCGATGTAATAGGGATGGATTATGTGAAGAAAAACATCATTGAAATATCATTTCAGTACTAGTTTTATCTCTTTACTGGGGTTTTATCTTCGGAGAAGGAGTGTGACTTAAAGTTCTTAGACTGGTATCACTGTTCGGTACTATTTTTGAATACTTTATATATATANATTGCTATTTGAATGGGTATGTTATTATATTGAATTGATCAGTACTTTTATTTACATGGAATCCAAAATGGCTGCTCTTGAGGGTATGTGGATGAGGAAGTTACTTGCATGGTTTTTCGAGTGTGAGATAGAGGATACGGTAGTTCACTGTGAAAATAAGAGTGGCATTAGGCTATCTGAGAATCCATTGTTCCATGACCAGAGCAAGCACATAGGCATCAGATACCACTTCTTGAGAGATTTTGTTTTGAGAGGAACCATACGGTTGGAGTACATACAAATAGATGTACAAGTGGCATGCATTTTCACCAAGGAATTTTGCAAACAGATTTTTGTGAAGTTCAGGGATAAGTTGGGGTTTCTACCAAATCCCTTCCTCATTGAGAGGGAGTGTTAAACTAGTAGCAACAAGGAAGGTCTTCCTGCATGCATGTGTTCTTGCATGCATAAGACTTAAATTAGGAAACCATTTGTATTTAATTTACTTTTCCTAAGTTTACTTTGGAAAATAAATTAAAGTGATCTAAAATAAATTTAGTGAAACAATAGTTAAAGTGAAGGTGAAATTAGGGTTTTTTCTTTACCACTAGTTAAAGTGAATGTGAAATTAGGGTTTTTCCTTACCTAAAGTTATAAAAGAAAGATCAATTGGTGGAGAGGACACACACACTTGTATTCCAATAGAGACATGATATAGACAGGGAGAGAACATCAGATAGAGGATTTAGTTGAGAAGACAGAGGAGCGAGCAGCAAGATCACCGAGCTTCGTACAGTTGGGTCATACACACAGGAGGGTGTTGAGGTTTAGCTAGGATTTTCCTAGTGATTCTGCCAGGTATTTCATTCTTTAGTTTGGGGTGAATTTGTAGTGATTATAAAATTTCCATATTTTCTCATAATAAAATATATATCTGACTGATGCACCGATTTTCCCATCTTCGGTTTTTTTAGGGATTTTTATACCTATAATAATAGTTTCAATATTGTGATATGATGTTGTAATTTATTTCTCAATTTTATATTCCATTTCATATTGTAAAAGATATTCATGTGTGGTTATCAGTAGAGATTTGCATGCACTGTTTAGCCCTAGTTTGAATATTAAAGGAAAATTTACAATATGTCCATAAAATCCATTTAAATTTGGATGTACCTATGTAGTCCCTCTTGATATTTTAGAACTAGATTCCCTTCAAAGTATTGGACACATATATTTCTACACAAGGCATGGAAGGTATTTCTGAACTCTAGAAATGTTTGATCCCTCTCTTGATGTAGTGTGGTCCATCTCGTGTAATGGTCATCATAGTTTCACATAGGGTAATATTGTTGCTTAATCACATCTATAAAAGAGGACTAAGTGGGATTGGCTTCAAACATTCTAGAATCCTTTATTAAGTTTTTCTCACAATAAGTCTCCCACCAATTTTTAAAATAGGTGACAACCTTAAGGAGTGTAAAGGTGATCTTTTCCTCCTTGAAAAAATTCTTGACAAAAAATACCAGTCTAGAAGACTCAACCATTTATATATGGAATCAAAATAAATCTAGCCTTCAATTAAATGGATATCAAATTTAATTTGTACCTTGAAGGACGTGGCTCCTTGAAAGTGACTTCTTAATGATCCCTTTGTTTCTACTTGAATATGTCGAAGGATCTAGGTGAAAGCATATATCTTCTCGTTCCTTTGTCCCATGAGGGATTCCTTGAGCACAAATTTATAGGATATCCTACTCTTTCATATCTTTTTTCCTTGACCATGGGAAGTGTTTTAGGCTACCTAGATAAGTCTCTCTCAAGCTCAATTGGTTGAGGACCCAACTCTCGATATCGAGATCATGTTGGGGACATGCACTCAGAGACAATAGAGAGCATATTTCTCTAATACAACTAATCCAAATTTATGTGAGAACAAATGAAAGCAAATCTATATGATAACATACACGGATATATTACAAAAAACATAGTGATACAATAAACTCATATTTTATTGAATGAATGAAATAAAACATATTGTAAAATAAAAGTAGCTAGAATGGTGGTGTCTATATCCATGATAAGAGATGTGGTGGATACACTCATTCATCAGAAGATGATTATAAAAGGATTTGAAAGGCCCTTTATCATAATCATGAGGGAGAAACCCCTAAACATCCAAAAACCTAACCCTAGGAGATCTGTAAAAAGGTTTGTAGGCCTCGAGGTGGTTAGTTGAGGAAACAATTTCTCAAGGGCATATATTTTGCATACGATCTCCATTTAGGGTACTCAGTAGCATGTTGGAAAGGTATATCCAATAATTACACATTTCACCTATCCAAACCTACTTTGGGCTATCTATATATTGTGGAATCACCAAAAAATGCCATTTAGGGACTCAAAATGACCCAATACATTTTGGACACAAAAATCCATAGAAAAATTGCCATATTGGAAAAACTATTTTGAGCTAGTGGAATAGGTGGGTGGACATAAATTTCCATTTGAATCAATAATTTTATGGGATCACTTGTATCTAAAAAATCAAGGATCTATAATAATGAAAATTCCTCACTTGAGAATGCATTTGGCACCAAGGCGTCCATTAGTTGAGGACAAAGAAGAGGTTGAGGGATTAGAAGAAGAAGAATGCAAGGCATAAATATTTCTCAAACATGATAGAGATTGGACCGAAATTAGGAACAATATCAAGAACAATGTTTTAACCAAAGGAGGAGAGGCAAAAAATTCAAAGATATGTCTCAAATATAGTGTTTTTTATATAAAAAGGTTTGGGGCCAGTATGAGAGTGAATGTAAGAAGAATAAAGAGGATGCGAACAAAGGTATATCACATGTTAGCAACACTGATGAACATACATCTGGATCAATGTTCGTTTCATGCTAGGTCGTTGAAGAGACCAACAACAAGAATGATATTTAGTTGACGTATATTGATTGTAAAAACCACATGACATGTAACATACATTTTTTTTGAATTTTGGATAGTTAAGTCACATATGAAATCAAGCTAAGGGATTATTATCTTCTGAAATCCTAATGTAAAGGTGTACTTTCAATGTTAACTGAAAAATATGAAAGGAGAATATTTCTTATGTTTTCTATGTACTTGGTATCAAACATAACTTGATGAGTGTAGTTCAAATGAGTCAGTGTGGTTATGTGGTCACATTTAAAGGTCCCACCTATACCATATTAGATGAGAAACAAAGTAAGAGACTCATATCATAAGTACAAATGACAAAAAATGAGATGTTTCCCTTGATGTCAAAAAATTTGAATAAGTCATTGTCATATGCACAAAATGTATCAAGCACTTATGAGACCTGTATATGGCACCTTAGATATGGTCATTTACCCTTTACTAGTCTCATTATTTTGTATAAAATGTCCATGGTTAATAGTTCAACCCCTATAGATGAACAACACACATCTTGAAACTTGTATTCTATCCAAACAAACAAGAGATAATTTTATAGGTCATCCTATAGGGTGAAAGGACACTTTGAATTGGTGCATATAGACCTTTGTGTTCCTCTATCAACATAGCCAATAGGAGGAAGCCTATATTTCCTAACATTTATTGATGACTTTAGTAGGGAATTTTTGGTGTACTTTACGAAGAACAAATAAATGACTTTTGAAAACTTAGAGAATTCAAATCCATGGCAGAGAAAGGTACTTCTATTGGATGGTGGTGGAGAATATTATATTGAATATTTTATATCATTCTACAAGCAATAAGGGATTGGAAGTCAGTTCACCACATGATAAACTCCACAACAGAATGGAGTATATGAGAGAAATAATAAGACAATTATGAACATGGCCAGGAGCATGCTTAAGGAAAATATATTATCAAAGAGTACTAGGTAGAAGATGCATCATGTTCATTCTATATATTGAACATGTTTCCAAGTAGCAGTGTGGAATATAAAGTTCCTTAAGAATCATGGAGTAACATGAAGTACATCGCTTCACATTTCAAGGTTTTTGCTTGTGTGGCCTATGCCCACATTCCTTAATAGTTGGGGAAGAGATTGATGAAATAAGTTAAAGGTGTATTTTAATTGGATATAGTGAAAAATCCAAAGACTATAGGCTATACAAATATGGTCGTAAGAAGTTCATTGTCAGAAAACATGTGAAGGAAGATCAGTCTTGGAAGGACCAAATATACAGAACAGTTGGAAATCAAATTCCCAGAAATGGATGAAAAGGTAGAACATACAATCCAACAAAATTATCCTATACCTCCAAGAACGTAAGTGCAAAGACAAGAAGAATCATTAGTGCAAATTTTATTTTCTAGTAGTGATTCATATCCTACTATTGCTACTCCAATAAACCAAAAGAAAAGTATATTGTAGAACATTTATGAATAACTTGATGATGTCCAAGCATATTTTTCTTTGATTTCTTGTCAACCAATGTATTTTGAAGTAGTGAAGGAAGAACAATGGCTTAGAGACATGGATATGAAATGTATCCCATTGAAAGAAACAAGACATGGGATCTTTTATATCTTCCAAGAGAAAAGACCAGCACTATATTTAAATGGGTATATATAACACAATTCAAAGAGAAAGTCATAGTGGATAAACATAAAGCCAAATTTGTAGAAAAAGGTATTGTTAATCAACACGGTGTGGTTTACAAAGAAACATTTTCTCCAGTAGCATGATTGGATACCATTAGAACGTTTTTTATTGTTGCAACTCAAAAGAAGTGCTCAGTTTATGAGATGGATGTTAAAGAAACCTTCCTAAATTGCATCCTAGAGGAGAAAGATTTTGTAGATCAACCACCAAGATTTGAAGTGAAAGGAAAATATAACATGGTGTATAAGTTAAAGAAATCATTTTATGGTTAGATGTAAGCTCTAAGAGCATGGTATAGTAATATTGATTCCTATTTTGTCACCCATGTGTTTACTAGGACCCGCAATGATCCCACACTCTATGAAAAAATAGATCACCAAGGTAACATGTTGATAATTTGTATTTATGTTGATGACATTATATACACTGGTAATTTGTTGTCGAATGAACTCCATCCAATGATTAAAGAAGAGTTTGAGATGATTACTCTTGGTTTAATCAAGTATTTTCTTAGGATATAAGTAGATCAATATGTACAAGACATTTTTATTTGTCAATAGAAGAATGCCACAACTATTTTGAAGAGATTCAAATTGGAAAAGTGTAAACCAACAAGCACACCTATTCCTATAGGCATAGAGTTGAGAATAATTCAACAATGTATTAGAGGATAATACACAATATTATATATCTTACAACCACTCGGCTAGATATAACGTATGCAATAAGTCACATTCCTAGATTTATGGAGTCTTCGAAAGATTTTAACTAGAAGTTTTGAAAGAGGATTTCGAGGTACATTATAGGTACTATAGATTATGGTATTTTTTATTCTATTCCTATAGATAACTCACTTATTGGATATATATATAGTGATTTTGTAGGAAACATTGATGGTTGGAAGAGTACTTCCAGGAATGCATTTTATTTTGGCATAAGTTTGGTCTTGTGGGATTCCAAAAAACAACTAATTGTTACAATATATTTAGCGTAAGAAGTATATGTGGAAGAAAATTTAGCATCATGCCAAGAAAATTGGATGAGAATAAATTTAAGTGATCTTGCACTATAGGAGAAAACTCTTATATTTTGAGATAGAATGTTAACCATTTCCTTATACAAGAATCATGTGTTTCATCGTAAAAGTAAACACATTGACATTTTTTATCACTTTTAATTTTACCTTGTGCGAGTTGTAGACAGGATAGGGCTTGACTCCTCTAGGAAGACCCTTATTCCTCCTCTTCCTACATAAAAAAAACATTGCAGGTTAATTTACAGTTAAGCCATTAAAAAGTTAAAACACTTGCACCGTTAAAACATCTTTACCTCGTGAAGGGAAGCGACGAACTGAAATTGATGGCTGAGTGAAGAAACGAGTTGCAGACGCCATGGACACAATGAACAAGCACAAGAATACCTTGGAAAGAAACCAACTACATTTCCATCAAACGCCATAGCAGCAGTTATTCTAGGAAACCCAAAAAATTTCCATTAATAGAGAAGAGATCGACTCTCTCTCTTATATACCAAATAAACAAAAAATGCAGGGTTCAAAAAACAAAGGCAAACATTAAACTCTTGCAAAACCCCAACTGCATAACCTTACAAGTGGACAACCGAGATAAGATCTCAAGGAAAGCGTAGAAGCATGGATGTGTTGTAAACTCACAACCATGAGACACTTTAAGGCTCAAGTCAACTCAAGTATGACACTTTTAAACCCTCAGCTAGATCTAATGATGGATTGTCATTCATTTGATTTGAACCTTGTAAACTATGCTAAGAACCATATAATATAAAATAAAACCATTTCAATATAAACCAACAATATATTATAATATATTAAGATTGCAAACCATGGTTTAAACCATGTCAAATCCATGTTCAAGCTTTATGCCCTTTGCATCTTTAGGACCAAGGTCCTCTATAATACCGTATACCATGCTCTTAGGACTTTGGTAAGACTTGTGCGAACATAATCCTTATCATAAAACCTTATTACATTGAAAGGTGGGTTTAATACTATGGTATAGTCTCCCAACCCTTGGGCTAGTAAGGCCCTAGTAACGAAAATAAAAACCAAAGCAAGAAACTGTAAAACATCACCTTCGGCGTGGTTGTAACCAGTGGATAGAATTCATCATTACCGTAGTTGGAAAAACATGACATAGGCATCGAAATGATATAAGTAGATTAAATAAGCATCATTAATTAAGTCATAAGTAATAATGCTTGTTAAGAGTTGTATTATTATTGCTAGTTAAATGGATGTACCCATTTATTTTATTTACAATTTTTGAGGTGTGTGACAGAATGGTATCAGAGCATGGTTACAACACTATTATTGAACCAACTCAACACTAAAATTTTTAAATAAACAAGAAAACTAATTTTACTTTATTTTTTTGTTTAATTCGACTGTTACAAAACAGGAAGAGAAGGATAAATTTATTTTTGTAAGAAAAATATAGCAGAAGTAGGGATGTCTGTAAAAGAAGAGTCTCACCCTAGAAATCCTATAAATAATGAAGAGGGTAGTTTAAGGGATGGGATATCTGGGTAAAACTAAATGAAAGTCAAGATAATAAATATGAAATTCAAGGAGCTGTTAAAGAATTCAAATCAGGGATAAAAAGAGTTAAGGAAGATAATGAACAAACCATGAAAGCTCAAGAGGAACTGGATAATATTGCATTAGATAAAATACATAGTGATGAAAAAGAGAAACAAGGAACCTCGACATAAAATGAAAAAAAATACAACTTACAAACGTAAGGGAAAAAAACTGGAATTTTTCAGTCATAAAGCTAAAACTTCCAGTGAAGAATCAATCAAACATCACACAGAAAAACAACAAGATTCTAGTGAAAGTAGTGATGATAATAAAAAGAAAAATAAGTACAAACAATATGAAGAAATATATGGAGATTTTAAAAAGATTAAACCACCAATTTTTAATGGTGAAATTGAAAAAGAAGAAGAAGCAGAAGCCTGGTTGTCAGGAATGAATAAATACCTCCAAATCTACAATTACTCCAACAAATTGAAAGCTAAAATGGCCATATATAATATGTCTGGGAAATAAGATATATGATGGTAGGATATAAAGAAATTAAAGGGAATAAAGGAATTATATGTAACCTGGAAAACCTTTAAAAATCATTTTAAAATAAAATACCTTTCAGAATAGTATCATGAAGAGAAGGCTAAAGAATTTTACGGGTTAAGCCTAGGAGTTATGACTATGAAAGAGCGATGTAGTAAAATTATGATTTTGCTTCATTACATACCATATATAATTGCTGAAAAACCAAATATACAACGTTTTATCATTTGTTTTCCTATCATGTTTAAAGAGAGGATTGAGTATGACAATCCGAATATGTCGGAGGAAGCAATGAGAAAGGAAAATTTCTGTTATGACCAAAATAAAAATAAAAGAGAAAGTGTGCCAACTTGGAAGAGTAAAAGATGAGAAAATTTTGATCCAAGAAATAAAAATAATAAATTCTACAAAAACACAAGGAATAATTATAAAGGGTATGAGGGCAGTAACTATACAAATTTTAAATCACAGAATTCTGCAGTAAATGAAAGAGAACCTCCCACTACGTTTAATAAGAACACTACATAGAGGGAACCCTTAAAATGTTGAGAATGCGGTGAGCAACATTATTTTAAATACTTCCCAATAAGAAATAAAAGATTTAATGTTCACTCAATTCAAGAAGCCTTTACAGTTGGAGACATGAAAAGGAGCATACCCAGAATCAACGTTGCATTGGAAAACTAGCAAGTAGACCATCAATGTTGAATGGTCGAGATCAAAGGTATGATAAAAAAGTCAACCTATTTCCATCTTGATTAAGATAGGTGCAATTATGAGTTATATATCACCTAGAATAGTTGAATTATGTAAATTAGTACCAGAAAAATTTGATAAGTCATGGCTAGTACAATTATGTTAAATATTGTGAATTATTAATGAATGATTTCATTACGCATGCTGATTTGAATAGTTACCTTTAGGTTCCTATGATCTGTTAATAGGAATGAATTGGATATAAAAACACATATTAATGGTAAAGTATTTTGACAAAACCTTTACATGCATAGATTATACTGGAAACACTATAAAAGCAAAAGGAATTCCTAGGAAAGTTACGATCACAAAGATCTCTTCTCTACAAATGAAAATATCAATATGTAAAGGATGTAAAGTACTTGTTGTTTATGTAATGGATGATAAATATAATGAAACAAACTTAAAATAAAAGACATACCTATCTTAAAGGAGTTTGAAGACATCTTTCTGGAAGAAGTCCCTATACTTCCTCTAAAAAGAGACATAGACTTCACAATCGATCTGATACCCAGAGAAGTACCAGTATCGAAAGATCCATACAGAATGAACATAATAGATCTTACAAAACTCAAATACAGTTACAAGAATTGATTGAAAAAAAGTATATTTGACCTAGTGTTTGTCCTTGGGGAGCGCTGGTATTATTTGTAAAGAAGAAAGACAAAACCTTAAGATTGTGCATAGATTATCGACAACTAAACAAAATGACTATTAAAAATTGATACCTACTACCCCAGATAGATGATCTATTCGATCAATTTCATGGAGAAACAATCTTCTCTAAAGGGCTCAACAATGAAGACATCTTTAAAATCAAGTTTAGGACCTATCATGGTCACTATGAATTTGCTGTAATGTATTTTGGGTTGAAAAACACACTTGCAACATTCATGTGCTTAAATAATGGTATTCTAAGTAACTATATGGATATATTTGTATTTTCCTTCATCAACCACATACTAATTTGATCGAAAAATGAACAAGAACACAAAGAACATTTAAAGATAATTCTACAAGTTAGTAAGAGAACAACAACTGTATGCTTATAAGTTCAGTAAATGCGACTTCTTTAAAGGAATGATTCAATATCTAGGACATGTAGTTTCCAAGGACAGAATCTCTGTCAACCTCGACAAAATTAAGGGTATCACTGAAAGGCCAGTTCCTAAAATTGTAACAGACATAAGATCATTCATGGGGATTACTAGTTATTATTGAAAGTTCATCTAAGTATTTTCTAAGATAGCCTACCCCATAAATTCATTGCAGAAGAAAGGTAAAACAATGAGTGGACTGAAAAGTGTATAATTAAAACATATGTTAACTACCGACCCTATCCTAAAAATTGCTAATCCTTTTAAGGATTTTTTCGTATGTACAGACGCTTGTAAAGAAGGATTAGGTGGGGTATTAGTACAAGAAAATTACATCATGTCTTATGAATCTAGAAAATTAAAGGAACATGAAAACAATTATGCTACACATGACTTAGAACTTGCTGCAATAATTGACACATTAAAAATTTGGAAACATTACCTCGTTGGAAGGAATTTTCTGCTAATGTCAGATACCATAAGTTTTAAATATTTATTTGACCAACAAAGTTTAAATGCTAGATAGGCAAGATGGTTATATTTCTTAAGTGAATATAACTTCGAAATAAAACACATTAAGGGAAAAGAAAACAAAGTTGCAAACGCTTTGAGTCATCACACAAATTTACTATTTGCAAGCAACAATTATGAATAAGATCTGGAAAATCAAATCTAGAAAATCAGATATGGAAAACAAGATCTTAAGTGCAGAAAAATCTGATAAGGAATACCAAACTTTAAAAGGAAAGACTATTGAAAATGAAAAGAATTAGATAAAAATAGATTTCAGCCTAAATATAAGAGGATTGATGCTGCATAAAACAGATGGTAGATACCAAATACAACAGAAATCAAATTAACAATCATTAGAGGAAATTTGGGGTCCAAAATGGGCCTTATAAGAAAACGTGCCAAAATAAGTTTTTGTGAGTTGGAATTCAAGAACCAATAGAATCTCAATAAAATAAGTCAACCATAATGGTTGAANAATGAGTTACATAAATGACCTTATTCAGGACATCCTAGATACCAGAAGATGATCACTATGATCAGAAAGGACTTCTTTTGTCCTAACATGAAAATGGTCGTAGTAGAGTAATTAACTCATTACATCGAATGTCAACAATTCAAGGTAGAACACCAACAACCAGCAGGGTTACTGCAACCTCTACCCATTCTAGAATGGAAATGGGAAATAATTAGCATGGATTTTATAAGAGGCCTACCCAAAAATTTCAGGCAGCATGATTCAATCATGGTCGTAGTCAATAAGTTAAGTAAAGCAGCTCATTTTATTCCTGTAAAATATACCTATAAGGATGTTAACATTGTAGATATTTTTATGAAAGAGATTTTTAGGTTATGGTGTACCAAAGGTAATAGTCTCAAATAGAGACACAAAATTTATAGGAAATTTATGGAATTTGTTGTTTAAAGGGTTATGTACATAGTTTAATTTCAGTACTGCGTATCATCTACAAATGATGGGAAGACTGAAAGGGTAGGCCAATTCCTAGAATACATGCTAAGAATGTATGTAATGGACAAACTGGGTAAGTGGAAAGACTACCTACACTTAGTAGAATTTGCTTATAATAACAATTTTCAAGTATCAACAGGTATGGGTCCTTTTGAAATTATGTATGGATGCAAATGTAATACTCCAATTTCTTGGAGCAGTCCAGTTGATAGGTTAATGTTAGGACCTAATTTGTTAAAGGATATGGAACCAATCATGAAACAAGTGCAACAAAACTTGAAGGCTATCCAAGACAAACATACAAGTTACACTATACTAAAAATAACTCCTAGAGAGTTCTAGGTGGGTGAACATGTGTACATAAAAATAAATCCCAAGAAAATCTCTTTGAGATTGGGAAAGTATTTAAAGTTGGAAACTAGGTATTGCAAGCCATTTGAAATTTTGGCTAAAGTGGGGCCGGTTGCATACTTGTTAGCCCTACCACCCACTATTAAAGTGCATAATGTTTTTCATGTTTATATTTTTAAAAGATACATTCATGATGCTACTCATGTGATCGATTGGAATTTTATCCTGGTGGAACCCAAAGGAGAGTTCCAGGTGGGACTAAAGCGTATTCTCGACTAGAGAGAACTTTTACTCTAGAATTGTACCATCGGACAAGTCAAGGTGCTATGGACGCACCTTAGTCTAGAAGAATCTACTTGGGAAATGGAAAGTGTTATGCAAGAAGCATATCCAATCCTATTCCAAGATAAGGAAATGAAAGAATAAATAAGAAATTTAGTAACATCAAGGACGATGTTATCCTCTAAGGGGAGGTGTATGTAATGCACTTAAAATTAATAATTTATTATTAATTTCTGCTAAAAAAATTCATTTATTATTTTAAATATTTTTGACAGAAAATCAAAATAAAAAAATGTGATGAATTATTCTTTTATTAATAAAAGATACCCAAGGGGACAAAAGTGTGTTGATGGCCCGGATTTCAATTGCTAGAAAACTACAAGGAAATCAACCGGTGGAGAAAGTACAACCTGAAAGGATTCAAACAATCCCACACAGAGACGGTTCTATCCCCAAGTTGTTTGTTATAACTCAATCCTATGGATATGAGACCTCCATGGGCACAATGTGTTCATATCCAAATGGATCTTCTCTTCCTCTATGGAATATCTGAAAGTGTAAAGTAACAATAACTGATCTATATAACTAAAATGAAACTGTTAATGTTGATAGTATATGGTTCATCAATTAGATTAAGGTACTTGAAAAATGTTGAACCACTCTATAAACATATAAACTAGATTTATCTTTCCAAAAATTGAATAGAAAAAAAAACAATTACAATTGCATTATTTTATCCAAATAATTTAAGTGCAAAATAGTTCTAAGAGAAAAACACTAATTGAAAAATCAGCATTTTATAAGAGTGATTATTTATTTGTTGCAATAGAAAGTATATGAATTAAACAAATAAATTTATTTAATGCATAATTAACATAGTGACTAAGTAACGAAATATCTGGACAAAGATTATTGTTTCCAATAATAATGCAACATATAACACATATATCATAAAGGTAAAAGAATAGCAAAAATTCACCAAAATAAATCTAATGAATAACCAAAATATGGAGAAAGAAACTAACTGAATTTTATTGAGAGTGTAATAAATTATAGTTTTGAAAAAATACATAGTAGTTAGAGTCTTTCCCTTGTGGTTCCTTCTCCTATCATTCTCTAGGGTCACTCCTCCCAGATCGTGGATCCCTTTACATCAGATCTTAGTCTCTTTAAATATAAATTACAAATATTACAAAAAAGAAATCCCACACAAAATTAGGGATTATTAAAATATGGTTTCATGATTTTCCATGGGCAGATTGCCACTTGGAAAATACATCTAGTAAATCAGCTATGTCCTTTTTTTTAACAAAATCTAGTTGCAACGGAGCCTTGTAGACAAGCATTTCAAATCCCCTCTTCTTCACTTTCTCCCATTCTCGGAGAAAGATATTGATCCTCATTTGCGAATTAAGGAATGACTCAATGCATTCATTGATTTCATCCACATGAAGGTGATCGAGTTGCTTGATCCTCTCCTTAGTCTTTGAAAACTCCCTTTCAATTTGTTCCATCTTGAGATTTGGAGGCATAACATCTTCAATTGGATCCATTAGTGGTAGGTACAGAAAAATTAGCAAATTCTTTGATGTGAACCACCTTTTCTTGTAGGCTACCCATCCATCTTGAATGGTGGACTCTACTAATTCACAAACATTCTACCAATACTCGAAGGATATCTTGATCCTCCTCATTTCAATTTTATCTACGATTGGCACATATTTAGGTCTGTCTTTGATGTACCTTTTCTAGGCCACCAGATTATCATAAAATTTGGTTGCTTCCTTCCTTCTTTGATTATGATCATAAAGGAGGTCAAATTTTTGTTCAAAGGCATTATAAGTCTCTTGAATTTCATTTAATCCTTCAAATAAAGAAACCATTACTTCATTATGATCATGTTGGGCCTTGGAAGCCAGTTCTTAGAACTCTTCCTTTGTAAATTTGGTGAAAGAGGAAGAGACATATATGAACTGGTAATCCTCCCACTGTTTCTCAAAGGATGTGATCTTTTCAACATGTTTAGAATTAAGGCCTTGCTCCTTTTCGAACCTTTTCTTGAGGAGATCATTCTGGTCTTGCAATTTCTTGAGCTTGTCCTCATAACTATCTTTCAAATTCTGTAACTCCTGCTGATGATGTGCATTTTCTAGTGATTGCTCCTATTTAAAATTCTGTAGTTCTTGTTCTTTCACTTCAATTTTCTTATTAAGTGAGGAAACTTAGTCATAATTAGCCCCTGTAAAGGATCCCATAGTGGTTGTTGTTTCTAAATCTTCTTGCTTAGAATATGTTGATTCTATTTTCCATATAATTTGATTTGGTACTGTGCCTTTCTTGAATGCCCCTTCTCTTGAACTCTTAGATCCTTTGTTCACTACAAATTTCACTTCCATGCTCCATAAATATTCTCCTAGTGATACCACTACATCATCTCCAAAATTATCTATTTCTTCTGCTATGGGAGTTGATACTTTAGAAATTGTGACTAAGACACAGGTTGGGAAATAGCAGGGGTTGGAATGGGCATGTTGACCTGGGTGGTTGAAATGGATGGTGTGTGGGCCTGAGAAAATGGTGATGGAATGAAGATAAAAATAGGATAAATGGGTTCTATGGAGGTAGTGAGAGTAAGAATGTTTATAGGATGTAGATATAATAGAGTGAGTTGTGCTTGATATGGTTCCAAATATGTCACCTGAGTCGGAGTAGTAGGTTGCTCGGTTACTTTTGAGGATGAGACTATAAACTTGGATGAAGTAATTGAAGGGATAGTGGTTGAAAAGGATAAATATAAATAAGTTTCCTCTATGGAAATCGGGATAATTTCAGATAGGTGAAGCTCAAATAATGAACCATTATCAACTACACCCTCCAATGGTTGCACAGGTGTCCGAGTCACAGAAACCATTGTAGGTAAAGTAACAGTGACAATGATTAGGAATGAGGAACTACTAGTAATAGTTTCTTCTTCGAGATCACTTGCCTAAATTTCAAACAAGTTTACATGTGATAGAGGATTGACTTGTGGTGGTGGATTAACCTATGGTGTAGGCTCCTCAACTCTTTTCCTGTTTGGTTGAGGTGCAGAAGTTTATCACTATGCCTCTACTTCTGAGCTCATTCTTTCCAAAATCTTATTTATCTTAGCTGGCCTCATTAGATCTTGAAGTGTGGATGAAGGTTGAGGTTGTGGAGGGTATTCAATCATAGCTTTGACACGATCATTTTTTGTCTTCTCAATTGTCATAGAAGAAGTTCTTTCTTGTGATTTTTTCTTATTCTTTTTCAACCAGTTGTTTTTGTTCCTTCTCTTCTACTGCCAATTCAAGTTTCCTGTAGTGGAGCACCATAGTTTTCAACTCCTGTTGGTATTGAAAAATGAATTTCTTCTTATTAGGAAAAGTAATTCCGTTAAAACTTCTAAAAAATAATTGGACTCTTGGTATATAGAATCATCAGGGTCTTTCTGATGAATGTATGTAGTCTTCATGTGTTCTTGGATAAAGTGGTTGGCCAAGAAAGAATTTGGGTCATGAATTATTTTTGGGGCTTCCCCAACCTTCAAAGTAATGAAATTCTTGCCCAGTATTCCTACATGGGTGGAATTTTGTATCAGTAGATATCCAAGGCTAAAGGGAAATTTGGGCCACCCTTTCCTTTTGGGTCTAGTAAATTTTGGAAAAACTCCATCAACAACAGTCTAGAAAGAAATGTCGTCAAGAACCATTCTATCTGGCACTATTTTTTGCAATAGATGAACAATGTTGTTACCCCATATTCTAATGAATGCAATGGTATTCACCAACATACCGATCCCCCATGGTGGAGATCAGTGCTCTTTCTTTGCCTGAGAATGTAGGAGAATCCCCTTTGAAAACCTTTTGATAAATTGAACCTATGAAATTGTCACCAATATCGTAGATAATAGAGATGAAATTGTCCTACCACAGTGCTGAATAATAAATATGGACAAGAGGTCCAACCCTCTTCCAATTCCATCCCATGGATGGGAAAGGAGAGGTTTCACACAACACATCCATCACATAGGACGAAAGATAGAAAGTAGGTTTTCTGGATGCTGGAGCTTTTTGATACTTCTCAATATCTTATTTCAAGATGACCTATAGAATTTGAGCGCAATTGAATGACTCCACTGTTGTGAGAATATGATGCGCAAGGGGCGCCCATTCTGATTTGAACACTGTTCAATTCAAAAATCCATACAACCTTCATAAAATTGCTGCTAACAGGGAGAAAGGTTCCCTAAACCAAGAGATGGGATATAGCTTGTCAAGTTTGGGTAGGAATGTAGAAGGGTTGTCCATCCAAGACTTAATCATTTATTGAAAGTTGTATTGAGTCACAGAAGTTTCAAGAAATTATTTTTTGAGAAATTGTTGAGGTGTGTTGAGGGAATAAGTTCTTGCAAATACTCCTATGAGGAAAGAGGCCAACTGGGTCTGCACATGGTCATTAAATGATCATTATTTAGGGTTAGCATGGTCGACTATCCACTTTACAGGGTCTGTGTAAGGAATAAAAGAAGGCCTAACAGTTATAGCATGGAGTTGATATTTACTGATCTTAACAAAAGCTGATTGGTCATGCTGAATGGATGAAAATTCATCATTATAAAAAATTGAATAAATCTTGGACCAGTCTAAATGGTAGGTTTTGGACACTCGTCCATTGGTGTCTGATAAAATGCCAGAGTTAGGGTCTTTATTCTTTTTCTCGTTAAGGGAGGTATTAGACCCGGTATTCATTGACATGGTTGACAACATTAGGGGTGTTTTAAGGTCTAAAATGTGCCTCATAAGGGAAATAATAAAATAAGAGTTATATTAATAAAATAAAAGTTCTAAATTTTGGAGGGGAAAAAGAACAATTATTCTTTCTTATCATAATTTTGCAATAGATCCTTATCGGTTCACCCAAATTTTTAGTTTCAAGACTCGTTGGATGCAAAATCAAGCTCTGCATCCAACCCATACCCATAGTGCATACTTCTAAGGTACCCACGACATTTAAAAATGAAAATTTCAATAAAAGACATATTTTAATATTAAAATACATTTTTTATTGAAATTTTCATTGTTGGGTGCCATGGGTACCTCAGAAGTATGCAGTGTGGGTATTGGTTGGATTCAGAATCAAATTATGCATCCAACAAGTCCCCAAACTTGAAATTTGGGAGAACTGATAAGGAGATATGCCAAAAATAGGATAAGAAAAAGTAGTTTTTTTATTTTTCCCACTATTTGTTTTTACAAATTTTACCCTTATGGTTGAAATCATCATCTTGAATCCTATTGGTTATTATAAAGTGAGTTTTCATGGTACAACTTTTTTTTGAAGGCCATTTTTAACCTCAAAACTCCCCTAATGCATATGGGGTAAATTATGATAAAGAAAAGAAAAAGAATCATCTTTAACCCAAACAAAATTTACTGAAATTGAACCAATGGAGGGAAAGCAATTTAGAAAACTTACCAATGATTCGCTTGAAAGAAGGAAAATTTATTGACCTAGTGGACCCTTGTAGTAAAATATTTCACTGAGTTGAACTTTGCAAAATGAAAATGATAGAATAACTGTGGAATTTTGAAATATTAAGTAAATGAATCCAATGACGAAATGAATTTAGATCGTATACTTCAAATAGATCGGTGGTTGACATTAATGCAGGAAAGAAAATTACGGAGAAGAACTTTGAGAACTTTATTTTTTGATTCCCACAATCTAAAATCTGCATTTTAGGTTGCGGGTTGGAAGTTTGTAACCATAAATTACTTTATTTATTTCAAAATATGCAATACACATTGCGGATTGCGAAATCATGGAAGTGAGATTTGTGATTTTATTAGATTTTGAATTTCCAATTTCCGTAATCCACATTGCAGGTTGTGGAATTGCAGGAACAATTATTTGAAATTTTATTATTAAAAGCTTTCCGACATCCGTAATCCGCATTGTGGGTTGTCGGTTGTAGAAAGGTACAAAATAAAAAATCAACAAGATTGCAACATCCACAATCTGCATTATGGGTTGCGGGTTGCGGAAAATAAATTTCAAAACCTCCAAAAAAATGGGCTTCTTCTATTTGCATTGTGGATTGTGGAAACAAAATACTTGAATGAAAATAATAATTTTTCCACAATTTACAAACCCCACAAAAAAGGCTTTGAAGCAAAAATTTATTAATATCAAACATGAAAAAACAAAAGGATGAAGACAACTATGAATGATGCCCTAGAAGTAAGACAATAGCTGTAAAGATTATCTTATTGATGATGAATGGGGCTCCAATTTTACCGGTTAAAATGGAATATGTTGTTCCAACAACAAATGGTGACTCACTGGGTGAAGCAGTTATCTTTGTACAGATCAACGTAAAAATTTCAAGAAAGATATGTCAGCAAGAAAAATGTTCAATTCTATGACCCAAGAGTGAGTCTACAAGAGTACAATAAGATCTAGCAGAAATAAATTTATATAATTGTTATCTTCCCATCCCAAACCACTTATAATGATATCCAACTGACAAATGATACTTAGAAGCAAAAGTGTATCATTATGACCAATATGCAAACAAAAGAGAGAAGTTTGGAAAACCTTGATCTTTTTCAAGACCATCGAACAAACAATCACCTTGAGTTACTAATTATCTATTAGATAAAACATATATACATTTTTTTTTACAAAAAAAACTACAACATAGTTGAAACAAGACCATTTCCTGGGTATGGTGCAATGCCATTCACAAATCCTACCTAGAAACTGAACAAGCTAGCTCTGTCATGAGACTCCTTGTATTTTATCTTTGACACTAAAATCAATTACCATGGCTTGGTAATGGCCAACAATAATTTCAGTCCAAAATAGAATCCATGATCACGGTTAGGCTTGCTTGTGATAAGACCCCTTGTCCTTGAATATAACAAGTTGCAGTTAACAATAAAAACAAAAGAAGTACTAATTACAATGTAAATTGAAAGCCATTACCCTGGATTGGTAACCATCTTTTGGTCATGTCATTCACTGAAAAATTCATGAACATGATAGGATGGCTTGTAATAAGACCCCCCATCTTGCAATTTACAATTATTTGGGTGAATTATATTTAATCTCAAGGTGACCAAGGTGAGATCAGAAATGAAAAAGGTTGACCAAGCTATAAAAGTTTACTGCCAATCAGTAATGAAACATATGACAGGAGGACCAAATTGCTGCTGAATCTTGAATTACCACCATGAGGGTTTGTACAGATAGTGACTTCAGGTATGGAAAATTCATGTTAAATACCTACATATATTATTGGTTGTATTCCCATGAAAACACTCTTTTGGATATAAACCGAGTAAAGATGTTCTAACATATCCACCTTGAAAGTTCCCAGCTAGAAATTTTGGAGATAGACTGATTGCTAGCTCTGGCCAAAATTTTTTTCAATACCATGTTTTGTAATAAAGAAAAAAAAACAAACCAAAGATAAGAAAAATAAAATAAGCACACCTATGTATAGATAAGCATATGTTTATCTCAATTAAAGTACTTCTTGAGAGTTGTAAATTCACTGGGTAGGACTTAGAGACACCTTTCGGTGTCTCCAATCAGATAGTACTAGGTCCAAGATTTTCTGTAATAGTGAATGTCCCTAGCCACAAGTGTTGGAATTTAGTATATTCATTTTTGTCCTTGTGTGGTTTTTCCCATTTCAAGACCAAATCCCCAACCTAGAAATCACGATCATTCGAAGATTTTACATTAAACCATCTTTTAATCAATTGTTGATGTTGGTAGAATTTGTTTTTGGACTTCTCTCTTTCCTCTTCTAGTTTAATTAATGCATCAATTCTATTTTGAAGAGGAGGAGCATCATCCTATAAAAAGTATTGAGACAACTACAATGAGGGAAGTAAGATATTTGATGGTAAAATTGGTTCTTTCCGATAGAAAAGGTGGTAAGGGGAGTTCCCAATGGAACCTCTAGGAGTTACTCTGTCTGCCCAAAGAGCATTAAAAATATGGGTATGCCTTTTTTATGGTGAGTGGTGACAGTATATTTTAAGATATTGATCAAATTTTTGTTGGAAGACTCTATTAATCCATTCCCTTATGGGTAATAATTTGCAGAGTACTTGACTTTGATCCACTTTTCAAGGGCATACTGAGTAAAATCAATAAAAGAAAAGTAAGATGCATTATCAAACACCAAATATTCCAGGATTCCAAACCTGGTGACAATATTACTCTCTAGAAAAGATATTACCGAGTTAGTATTGGAAACCATAAGGGGGATTGCTTATACCCACCTTGAGGAATAGTCTATTGCAGTAAGGATATACTTGTTATACAAGGAAGAAGGATGAGTAATAGGGCCAACAAAATCCAGTCCCCATTGATGGAAGGGAAACTGGATAGTAATAGGTTGGAGGGGAAAAGAAGGTTTCTTTACCATACCAGCACATCTATGGAAGGCTTCATATCTCCAAACAAAACAATATTCAATTTAAATAATTTTGGCCAATAGTATCCAAATATGAGGATCTTGTGAGCAGTTTTTTCTCCTCAATATTGTCCTCCTACAAGCCCTCCATGCAATTCAATCAGGACATTGTGAGCTTCTTCCTTTTCTAGACATCTAAGGAAAAGATCATCATAGTTTATTCTAAAAATCACATTATCAATAAACTGATAAGGTGATGCTTTTAGTATTAAATATCTATGCTTCTTGAAGTTTAAGGTTTGAGGAGCATACCCATGAATAATATAAAACCTAATATCATCATACCATTCTGAGGATGAAGCACAAATAACATTAACAATATCTGTAGATATATCTTCCTCTTACTTCCATTGTTGTTCCTGCTCTCGATCATTTGATTGGGAAGCCAACAAGTAAAAGCCTTGTCCTTTAACAATTCTTGTAGGAATGATCTCCAAGTCATATTCCTGAAGCATAGTAATCAAATGGGAACACTTCTCTCCAATTTATTTCTGGATCAAAACATTCCTTATGGCTGCATAGGGGACGATTACCTTCGTTCTACTTTTTAGTAAATGAGGCATGAAATGTTTCACATATTTATAAACTGTGTAATCTTGTTTATAAATATGTGAATAATTTAGTTCGGCTCATTTAAAAGTAGATCTCATGAATGAAATGGGAATTTAAACGTCTTCTATTTGCTTTTGCGTGAAAACAACAACATAAGAACAGTATGTGGCAACCGTATACAAAATAAAATATTTTTCAAAATCCCAGGACATCAATGTAGGTGCATCTGTGATAGATTTCCTAATCTTAACAAAAGAATCCTTTTGAGTGTGAGACCACTTACACTGTACTGATTAAATCGTGTAATGGTCTAACAATCTGAGAAAAAGTTGGTATAAACCTTCTGACAAAATTAATCTTACCTAGGAAGGATTGCATGGATTTATTTGAACTAGGCAACCCAATTTTGGAATCTATGTCATTTCTTTTAGGATCGATAATAATTCCATCATTTGAAACAATAAATCCTAAAAAATTACCTTCAGTGACCACAAAAACAAATTTCTTCGGGTTCAATGAAATACCATACTTCCTACATCTTTCAAAAACATGTCTAAGAGAAAAGAGATGATCATCCCTATTTTTTGAATAAATTGTTATATCATCAATATATAATACTACATATTTGTGCATTAAACCTCTAAAATCTATATCCATGTCTCTTTGGAAAGTGGCACCTGCATTAATCAATCCGGATGGCATTATTCTATAAGCGAAAGTTACCCTAGGTGTTCTGAAAGCAATTTTGAGTTGATCAGAGGGGGTAACCAAAACCTGATTATAACCAGAGAAACCATATAACATAAAAAACATTTAAACACCTGCAATTTTATACAGTTATATGCTCGATTGAAGGAACATGGTAATTATCCTTTTTAGATGCTCTGTTCAAATTCCAAAAGTCCCCACACAGTCTTATTTCCCCATTCTTTTTACGGATGGGGACTAAGTTTTAAATACACTATGTATGTCTCACTAGAAATATAATTCTAGATTTCAATATTTTCTCAAGCTCTTTCTTCAGAGATGTTTCAATACTAGGGTGCATTTTCCTCAACTTTTGCTAATAGGGTTTGACTATAGTCTTCATGGGGATGTTGTGCTAAATGATGGTTGTACCAAAAGTTTTCAAGTCATCATATGTCCATGCAAAAAAATATTTAAAATCCTTGCAAAATTTAATCAAATCCTTTTCTTCCTCTATTGAAAAACTAATCCCTATATTGATCAGTTGAGGGATCTGCTCATTTCCTAAATTGACAGTCTTATAATTTAGAGAAGAACTATGTGTCTTGTAGTTAGTTGTATTCAATGAATTTGTCTAGAAAGTCTTATTATTTTTCCAAATTAATAACTAACTTAGGGATAAGATTGGAAGGGAAGTTCAGGTCAGATAAGGATTTGTCATGATCAACCTCATCAATAGCTACATCTTTGAATGTATCTTGGGATGTCAAAAAGTAAAGGATTTGCTCGTCATCATCTAATACCTTCCAACTTGCAACATTATCAGGGATAGAAGGTCTGTACATTAGTTCAATCAAGAAAATGTTAGGGGACAGACCTTCAGGGGGAATGAGCTTGGATGAAGTATTAGCTAATAAGTCTGCATTGAAATTTTGGTATCTAGGGACAAAGTTAATATTAAAATATTTAAAATAACTAGTCGTGTCCCTGATAAGTTTTTGATCATTAATCAAACGTGGTGATATACAATCGATCTTATTTCTTACATGTTTTACAATAATTTTGGAGTCACCATAGCATTGTATAACCTAAGAATCCAAATCAATTTCCTTCTTGATTCCTTGTACGAGAGCCTCATATTTAGAAATGTTATTAGTTCATTCTAACTCCAATCTACAGGAAATCATTATTTTGGCGCCTTTAGGATCTATTAATACACGACCTGCACTAGATCCATATTTTGATTTAGATCCATCAAAAACTAAAGTACATGAACATAAATCTATCCTAAAATAGGTATTCACATTATATACATTATGAACAATTGAACTAGTAAATGGAACAACAATATAATTATTGATTTCAAATAAACTTCCAACATCCTCAACAAGGGAAGTATCAATAGGCAAATTCCTAAAAAAAGAATCAAATGTGTAATGTTATATACATGAGTTGTAGTAAACAACAACCTCATTGGGATCATTTAGGTCGGTAACTCTCTGTTTCATAAATGGTTCTCTTACAACCTTGATTTGGTTGGGTCTTCCATTGTAAGGGATCCATAAATGGGACTAGTTAGCGGAAAAATATCTTTTCAATTTTTTTGACCGGTCTCTGCTTAACCACATTCCATAAGTTTCAAGAATGTTAGCAATCAAAATATAAATGGTCTGGTGAATCCTCAGATCAATTGAAAATGTCAAAAGGACATCCTTTAATTACCCTACCACCCTAACTCTTGATCTATCAAGTTGGACTATCTGGGTTGGAAAGGGGTCCCAAGAAGCATTTAGTTTCTTGTAGATAGAAAATGGCATGAAATTCGATGAAGCACTTGAGTCTATCATTCAATTATGTAAATTTATATTGAATATTTCAAAGGTAAGTAGGAGAGGAGGAGTCCTTTTCCCACTTTTCTTGTGACCATCAGGATTGGAGAAAGATTCTAAGTTGTTGTTGTTCTGAAATTCCATCGATTTGTTTAAAATCATGCTCTTGGGAATATTTTCTCTCATAGAGGGTATCATCATAAGTTCAAACAAAGATATGTTAGCTTTATCCCTTTTCAAATCATCAATAAAATTATATTCAATCTCAGGAATAATTCTTTCCTTTTGAGTAGTTGTTTTACCTGTATTGGAAGTAGATTTTGATGGCGTGGTTTCCCATAAAATTTGGATTTTACTCCCAATGTTATAAGAGATTTTAACATTGAAGATACCTTCATATTCATCTTCTTCCTCAGCCATTGGTAATTCTGAAAAACTATTTATGATATTAAGATTTTGATCCTGTTTTTCACCAAGAGGTTGAGAATATTTAATTTCTTCAGAATTGCCCCTAGTGTCATCGTTAATAGTTTGAGATCCAGTATTTAGGGCCTTGAAAATAGAATCAATCTCTTCAGAAGTCAATGTTTCCTTAGGATTTGGGGGAGGTTGATTTTGAGTAGGTTGATAAGGTCTCCTAAAAGGTGTCCTTGCCAAACCCATGTTATTGACCTGATTCTTAATGTTGGGTCTTTTTAAATCCACCATGTCATTAGAATTTTTTTGCAATAATTGTTTCATGTTGTCCAATTTGAAAGGGTATTTAGTTTGTGCTATGGGTTTATGGAAAATTTCTTTCCTTCTACGATATGTAGAAGGTTGATATGCTTGAACATCTATATTGTCTTTTCAACAGAACATAGGCTTCTCCTACAGGATGGATTCTGTAAAAGCATCTTGGAGGTTAGTCTTGTGTTCTGTTTTCACCCACATAGAAATGGGAGTAGGAAGACCCTTAATGTAGTAAGAAACCAATAATTCTTCAAGAATAACAACATTGGCAGGAATTCTATTTTTTAAACAAGAGAAACTCTGATTGAATTCCTTCACCCTTTCTTTCCCTTTTATCCTCAAAGAGGACAGATCCATAACCATATATTCGGGAGTGTTGTCATCCCCACACTTTTGGATAAAAAAAATTTCAAATTCATCCCAAGAGTTGATGGATTCAAACTCTAGGGAAAAGTACCATGTGGAATCTTGTCCTTCAAAATAATAGGGGAACAACCTACATACTACATATTCATGTACCGCATCGCTTTGTCTAATGGGTTGCATGAAGGTCTTGATATGATCCCAAATAGGATATATTTCATCAGGATTAAACTTAGGGATCCATTTTTTGTATATTTTTAGGTAACTTATGTTGTTATCCATGAATGAAAACTGCATCCTGATCCAGCGAGGGTTTGTTTAGTTTTTCTTCCAATGGTATTTCTTCTGAAAAAGAAGGGCTTGAGGATTTCTTACTATCTGAAGAATATTCATATGGTGATGAATATGAGACATGAGGCATAGGTGGTGTCCCACCAGATTGTATGTTGAGCTTGGGAATGTCGTCAATATGACCCGTCTCTTCAAACAATGGGTTGGTTTTTGCTTCATAGGGCAATTCCTATTCAGATATGTTTTGGTTGCTAGTACTAATAGGTGAATTCTCAATGGAAAGGGGCTAGAATAAGGAATTTATAAGGTCTCGAGTTACCTCAAATTTACGTTCTACCATGGAAATGATCTCTTGATTTAATTTCCTCAACTCTTCGAGAGTCAAAGGCCCTCTAGTTGGTGAGACAAAGATGATATCATGTCTTCTGTTAAATTTTCCTAATATAGGGGTACCAGGGACTGTGTTTTGGTTCTCTAGTGGTTGTACTATTGATTTAGACACTTGATCTTGGATTCTTGTAACAGCCAATTATCTAGGTGGAAGAGGTTTTCTAGTGCTTTGTTTAGGAATGGTTAATCATGGCCCTCCTTCTAGTGCCATTTGTTGATCATCGGGATTGTAAATGCTGGAAAACTACAAGGAAATCAATAGGAGGAGAAAGTCAAACCTGAAAGGATTCAAAAAATCCCACACATATATCATTCTATCCCTAAGTTGTTTGGGATATTCCACTCCTATGGATATGAGGCCTCCACTAACACAATGTGTTCAGATCCAAATGGATCTTCTCTTCCTCTATGGAAGATTTGAAAGCGTGAAGTAATGGTAACATATTTATCAAAACAATATTTGAACCCAAAATCTGACAACATTCGACGAAAAATACCGTGTCTTCGGATTTCACTTTCAAATTATGAATTGTGATTAAATTTTTTTAAATTGATAGAATAGAAAGTCAGTTTTTCCACTTTCTGCAAGTTGAATTTCGACATTTTGCATGTCAAATTTTCAACGATTTGAATCATAGACTTTTCGATGTGTTGCATGTCATATTGTTTTCCTTTCCCTTAGCTTAGGTGCATGATTGTGTATTTCCCACTAGGGGACTAAGATTTAGATTGATTTTTCTTATTAAATATATAAAAAAAACATTACATAAAAAATATTACATAAAAGAAATTACATAGAAAACAAATTTAAATATTAAATATTAAAAAACATTACAGAAAAAAAATAATGTTTAAACATTACGAAACATTCCTCCCTAGCCGCGCGAATGCATTTTTACTTACCTCCCTAGTCGTGCTAATCCATTTTCACTTAACTGACCAATCCTAGAGCCCGAAGGTCGTAGAGTTTGCCAAGAGACTACACTTTCACTTACCATACCAATCTTGGATCCTGGAGGTTTATGAGATTTTGTAAGATTCGTCGATGTCTCAAAGGTCACAGAGGTTGAGAGGCCACATACAAGAGGTCGCTGAGGTCATCGAGAGGATACAATGCCTCAAAAATCGATTAATACCTTACATTTAACTCCATATTACTTTTTAAAATTTATGAATGAAGAAACTATATGCTGATCAATACAACATGCTTCTCGCTAGAAGGAAGCTCATTTTCTTTTCTCAGCAAGCTTTTAGTTATTCTTTTCAATCAATCATAGTGGCATAGCGTACCGGGGTTGGTTCTCCATTGTCTGTTGGAAACTGGTCTTTCTCTCCTTTCATATATTATCCTCTCATAAGCTGGGGAACATTCCATTTCTCATCTGGCGGTAAGTACTCTACGAATGGAAAAATAATTTTGCAAAAATTTAATCTGTTAGATTTGGTTTAGGGTGAATTTTACTCTATGAATTCATATGAATGGGTAATATTATCCCTATTATATGTATCTTGATTCTTGCACTACATCTTTCACATGTTCTTCATTTGCAATAATTTCAGTTGGTGAGATAATAACCTGCACAAAGAGAGAACTCATCACATGATTACCCATGGTGAATTCGTACATGATTTTCTTAGTATGGAATATTGGTTTGTTTTGAGGGTTTTTGAAGAAGGGGTGTGTGAATATGCAGAGAATACGAGGGTTATACATACCTATATATTTATGTGTTAGAGTCAAGAGGCCTTGCATTAGAGGTAAGATGATATCTAGGATTCCAATAACTAGTCTCGATTAGATATGACTCTACCATTAACAATATGGGCATAAGGAACATGTTTGGTTAACATTGTCCCTCTACTTGGTCACAACATTGGGTGTAGTTTTTGCATTGGAAAATGATCATAAGGTAATCAATAAAAAACATTGTCATCAGTAAATTGATCCCTTTACCCTTCTAATCATACCCATATTCTATTATATAGTTTTAAATCTCAATCATGGAAATTATAATTACAGTATTTTTACACTCTAGGGTTAGGGGGTATGAATAGCCACCACTAAAATGCTATCACTACATGGGAAAAAAATACATTGAGATAATTTCATGAAAAGTAATAGATTCGCCTCTCCGTAACCTAGGCAAATCTTCAACAAAATCCATTGAGATACTTTCACAAGGTCTACTTGGTATTGGTAATGAAAAGTGCAAATAAGCTCCCTATTAATTGGGTTACTACTGCTATAAATTACACAATCTATGATAAAACTTGAAATATATTCATGCATATTATGCCAATGCACATAATATCTTTGTCGAATTTCAATGGTATTCCAAACACCAAAATTTCTATAAATTTAACAACTTTGAGATTCCATCATTAATTGAAATGTCTATAAATTTAAGAAGTGCGAGCTTCCATCATCAACTGAATTCTTCTTCCTTGGGGAATCGATGAAACTTTGTATTTCCTTACAAGAAACAAGTTTGCATATAGTTTCATATGGAGGTTCAATTTACAACTTGATGATGCTTTCCTTCGTTCATTCTACACCATTGAAAGTATTTGTCTTCACCGATAATGTGAAAAGTCACTATGGTATGAAACTTAGGTTATGATTACAGTTCAAAATAATGCTAGTGCAATTATTTTGTTGTCAATTAGGTATTATGAAAGTATTATGAATTCTCAATTAGGTACTAAGGGCTATTTTATGAAAGAGAGTAAAATAATAGGTTTCAAATTTGATGAAAACAACAATTTTGATTGTAAACATTTTCAGCGTTTAGCATCTCTACACCATTGTCATTTTGCAGAGTCATCTAGGCTGCAGCATGGCTTACAAACTACAGGAAACCATAACCTATTGATTCTCCATTTTGTTTATTGAGAATAATCTTAGGAGAAATAAGGACTTGGGTTGAATAAAAATAGTCATGCAGGTAAGTACTATTCATCCAATACAGTAAACCTTTGATCCAATACTCTAAACATCATCTAACATGTAGGAAGAAGATTCCATTTATGGTCTAGATGAAGGTACTAGGGAAATTGGTAATTCCCTTTCAAGGAATTACCAACCACTAATAGGTACCAAAATTAGTCTTTAAATGTAAGTTTCCATTCATTTGTAGGTTCCATATGTTAGACACAATGGAACACTAAGAGGGTTGGGGGGGTGAGGGGGGGGGGGGAATCAGTGGGCCAACACTTCTTACCAATTTCACTTCTTTAAATGTTTAAATAGATATCATCAATAATTTCATCAACATANATAAACCAACCATATTAGAAGAGACACTTCAAAAGATAAAGTTATAAATTTTATTATGTCAAATTTTATATTATATTGAAAGCCACCACCTTGGGGTCAGCATCAGCTTCAAATGACTAAGAAGCACCAAATTCTATGTCAATACCATGCTACGGTTTTTCTTAGTTCCAACTAAAAAAGTGTGTGCAAGACCAAACTTGCATATACATAAATATCTCTGTCACACCATTAGTTCATATGTCAATCACTTGTCTACTCATCACTAATATTGTCCTCTCCACATGTCTACTTTATTACTGACGTGTCTACAGTATCATGTCATCAATCAGTCATATCATAAACTTGTCAAGTGCTTACAATATCATGTATTTGTTAATATGCTCATCACAACTCATCACTTTCCTTTCACAATCATTTCTTCAAGCTACTAATGTACTTCTTGCATATCAATCTACTCATACAATTCATGCCAATTGATCTAAAATAGGTCTGATCACTATTGTGTACTAGAGCATCATCTTCATATTATGTTTAGATTGTTTATGTTACCATTATCATCAAGGATTGTCAAGAAGTATACATCATTAATATATGTCTAAATAAGATCATCAATAAGGTCTCACTGATTGTGTATACTTCCACCACTTCACTATATATGTAACACCTTCATGAAGTGTATGGATTTTTCATCTTATATCATTAAGATCTGCCCATATACAAGGAATTGTTTATAACTTAGTCACAAACCAACTACATGTCAGAAGAAGCAACTAAGTCTTAAAAAAATTCACCCAAACCTTGTCTCTAACTTCGGTTGCTTCTGAGATAATATCCAAAAATTAGAGTTGCTCAAAATCTGCTGCTATCTCTATAACTATCCAAAACATCAGAGTTGAAGGTTATACAAGAAGAATCACTTAGAATGTTTTAACTTTTTGTTGCTACCTCAGTGAACCACCTGAATTTCCTCAGAAACAGTCACGAAATTTCCATAGTGTTGTTGCTGCTACAACACTCGAAATTTTCCTTAAACCAGTGAAATCAGAGCTCCATCTATCCTCCATGAACTTTCTCAGATATAAGCCAAATTTCCTCAGACAACTTTCTATTTCATAGCACTCAAAATTATGTTTTTTTTAATGAAGTGCACTGGGTATTTATACTGGTTTCCATTAATTTATTAGCCGACCTGTCATAAAGGTTTTTTATTTTTATTTAAATTTGAGCTGACTTCAATAAGGTGAGATTATAGTTTAATGTTTTATTTTGTATTTGAATTATAAATTTAATGGTCAAACTTGGTGTTATTTAAGGCTTGTTTTATATGCCTTTAGGGATTGTTCTCCCACATATGGTGTGAGTTCCTTCATCTTCTTTTCCTCTAGGGTCATCCCCAAAGGTTCCCAGACCCCAAATTCCCACATCATCTTCATTTCTTCGATCCTATTAAACCATCTAATGTGTGGGTTGTTAGGGTACACAGGGTACTCCCAAAAGACCGAACACCTAGAGCAGCCACTTCACACAAAAAGATCACAGATCAATACACTGATGTTTGTCACGTGGTTAAAACCCTCAAAAGGGAAATAATCCATGGCCCCAGCCAAATAGCTACTTGGAGAAATTTATTATGCAAAATAAAGAAAGTTACATGAGGTTCTCATAATTGATCAACTAGCCAAGGACCCTCTATGCTCTTTAAATACAGATCATAGACCAATCAGGTGTTAAGCCATGGATCAATGGCAGGTATGATCTAAGAGAAGTTTAACCGTCGAATCACTCTATGTCTAGAACATATTGTGACCATCGGATTAGAATATTTACAAATGCATACTAATGCATACTACAGAAACACACTTTTACCTAATGGCTATATTACACAAGTTGATCTTAACTAACACCTATGTGTCTAAATATCCTAACATCACCCCTTAAGAACAACTTGGGATAGGATTGAAGGATTTACAAAAATGACACTATTAGGAGAAGGAAGGAGGCATTAGATCCTATCCCCCCTTAAGGACACGTTCCTAAACTCCTAAAATAGACCAAAATTTAGAAAAAATTGCTTTTGTAAGAGACTTGGTGAAGATGTCTGCAACTTGATCATCTGTAGGGAAATAGAGTACTTCAATAACACAATCATGAACAAGATTCTAATGAAGTGCATGCGTAGCTCAATGTGTTTTCTACACTGATGTAGAACTGGATCTTTGTCAAGCTTGATGGCACTTTGATTGTCGCACCAAAGTGGAGTAGGCTACTGCTGCTTGAATCCAAACTCTGAAAGGATCTGTCAAAGCCATAAAGCTTCCTGACTAGCATTAACTGCGACTTGATATTCTGCTTCTGTTGAAGAAAGAGCAAGAGCTTGTTGTTTCTTACAAGCCCAAGTGATAGGTCCATATCCCAGAATGAAAACATAACCTGCAGTAGAATTTCAATCATTGGGATCGCCGACCCAATTTGAATCAGTGAAATGAACCAGCAAAGGTTCCCCCCCTGTACTGTAATGAATACCAAACTAAATTGTACCTCAAATATATAAAAGTATTATTTTTGTTGCTTTCCAATGACTTTCATGAGGATCTTGCATATAACAGGAAACACGACCAATGGCAAAGGAAAGGTTAGGACAGGAATGAGTCAAGTATAAAATACTACCAATAAGATGACGATACATGGTGGCATCTACTTCAGGGGAAGTACAAGTGGCAAAAAGTTTGACTCCAGACTGGAAGGGAGAAGGGGCTGGTTTACAATCTTCCATGTGCAAGCGATGAAGAAGGTCACAAGCATACTTAGACTGGGAAAGAAAGATTCCTTCTTTGGTTTGCAAGACTTGGAAACCAAGAAAATAATGCAAATGTCCTAAGTCTGAAATTTCAAAATTTTGCTTAAGACTAGATTTCACATGGGTTATAAGATTAGGTTCACTACCAGTAAGGATAAGATCATCAACATAAAGAACAAGTATGATGAGATGGTTTCCTACTTTCTTTGTATATACATTGGGGTCAACATGGCATCTAGAAAAACCAGTGTCAAGGAGAAAGCTATCTATTTTGGCATACCAAGCTCTTGGAGCTTGCTTAAGGCCATATAAGGATTTCTTAAGGAGAGAGACAAGGCTAGAGTTATCTTGAACATATCTAGGAGGTTGTTCCATGTAAATTTCCTCCTGTAAATCACCATGTAAAAAGCTAGAATTGACATCTATTTGATGGACTTCCTAGTTATGTAAGGCTGCAAGGGAAATAACAAGGTGAATGGAATTCATTTTTGCGACAGGAGCAAAGGTTTCATTGTAGTCAATCCTTTAAACTTGGGAAAAAACTTTGGCAACTAACATTTCCTTAATTCTTTCAACACTTCCATCTTATGCATACTTAGTTCTGTAGACCCATTTACATCTGACAAGTTTTCTTCCTTTTGGAAGAGGAACAAGATCCCAAGTATCGTTCGCCATTAAGGAACGATATTATTCATCCATAGCTGCATCTCAATATGGATTTCCTGAAGCTTCTGCAAAATTTTCTAGATCATGATTCTTAGAAACTTTAGCCAAAAGAGAAGAGGCTTGTTGAAACTGAGAACGTGCTTGACGTTTATCTCTAGGATCACCGTCAAGATCACCAGCTGCTTCACATGTTGAACGGAGCCATCGAGGAAGTATTGGTGTTGGTACAATTAGAGGAACATGAGCAGGCGGAGGTGGATTTTCATCCTCACTATCATCATCAGAAACTAGAGTTGAAAACCTATCAAGGAAATTTGAAGAAGAAGAAGAAGGCATAATCGCCGAATCAGGATCGCAGGCCAAAAATGGCACACCCACCAAGTTAGGCTTGCAGGCCAAGATATTTTTATCAAATTTAACATCTCTTCTAATGATTATATCATGATAATGTGGCTAAAGAAGTCTATAATCTTTTACATCTTCAGAATATCCAACAAATATGCACTTTTCACTTTTAGGATGCAATGCTTTTCATTTTTCATCCAGAATGTGAGCCCATGCTTCACAACCAAATACACAAAAGTGACTTACATCTGGTTTAATTTTAATCCATGCTTCTTCTAGTGTTATACCTTGTAAAACTTTAGTGGGTGTGTGATTAACTGTGTAATCTGCATAATTTATGGCCTCAGCCCAATATTGAAGACTTAGTCCCTTAGATTGGATCATTCAATTAGCCATTTTTTTTAAAGTGCGGTTATTCTGTTCAACTGCACCATTTTTTTGTTGTGTATATGGAACAGTGTGTTGTTTTTGGATTCCTTGTTTAGTGCAGAAAGAAGTGAACTTGTTGTTAACATATTCTCCTCCATTGTCAGATCTTAACTTAATAATTTGATGACCAGATTGTTTTTCAACAAGGGCCTTATAGGCCAAGAACATGTTAAATACTTTGCTCTTAAGGTTTAGGAAATAAACTCAAGTGTGTCTAGAGTAGTCATCAATGAAAGTTAAGAAATATTGGAAACCAGAAAAGGAAGCAGATGGAATAGGGCCACACAATTTACTATGCACAAGCTCTAAGGGAACCGAGGCATGCCAAGAGGCATGTTTGTCAAAAATGTCCCAATGGTGTTTTTTGAGTACACAACCGGAACAAACACTATCCTTGTAAGATACCATCGAAAGACCAGTCACCATATTGTCTTTACATAGTTGTTGAAATGAGCGATAATTTAAGTGACTAAATCACTCATGCCAAAGTTTGCTCAAGTTATCACTATGAGTAATAGAAACTGAAGGAAAAGGTGATGAACCAAAGTTGTTAAATTTGTACAACCTGGTAATATCATCAATAGTTCCAATAGCAAGGACATTTTGAGGATTTTTAAAATCCTTGATTACAACTTGGTGAGGGGTAAACGTCACAGTTTTACCTTCACCCGAATGAGTAATTTGATAGACTGATAAAAAATTGCAGGAAATTTTTGGAACACATAGTACATCACTGAAATGACCATTTTCTACTGGAACTATTCCAGATCCTACAACACTTAGAGATCTATCATCACCAACAAATATTTTTTTGGTGTTACATTCATGCATAGTAGAAAAGATGGCTTGATCCTTAGCCATATGATAAGATGCTCCAGAATCAATGAGCCATTCAATTGAAGTAGAAGAAGAAGATGCAGTATAAGAGTTACCAGAAGCACAAAGTGCATGTCCATGAGAGGTAGATTCTAAAGACGAATCTAGGATGACGTGGTGCTTCTTCACTGCTGCTTCCAAGGCTGCCATCTTCTTGAAACACTTAGATTCATCATGATTATCTTTCCCACAAAAATTTCAATGACGCTTAGTATTATTTCCTTTTGGCTTGGATCCTTTGTCATTTTTTAAAGAAGGATCTGACTAAAAGGGTTTGGGGCCCTTGTTGTTTGGCTTATTATTGCAAAAATTCTGTTTCTTGGGAGGCTTGGACTTTTATTTCTATTGGGGCAATAAAGCTTTCCCAGATGTATCTGGATTGTTAATTATTCTGAGATGAATGAGCTTATCTTGCTCTCTAATTAAGGAATCACAAAAGGATTGAAGACTAGGATCTTGATAGCTAGCTATAGTCAAGGATTCTTTCATGGAGTAGAATGTAGATATAAAAATAGAATATGCAGGTCCAAGTTTGGAAAGAATATGATAAATGCATTGTTTGTCTTCTTTCTTAATCTTGGATTCTGCACATAAGAGTCTAAGAGTTTTATACTTAGATAAATAGTCTTGAATTCATGAAAAATCATTTGGATTCAAGGAAATCAACTCATTCTTAAGTTGATGACCCCGAATTTCATTGTGTTTACCAAACACAGATTCCAACTTTTCCCAAGCTTGATCAGGTTCATCAATTCCAAATTATGGGGAATCACAAATCACTAGAGATTGACATCTCAATCAATTTACAAGCTTCATCACATCTATTTTCCCATTTAATTTCTCATCATCATCACTGGGTTCTGTTTCTTTCCTTGAGGTTATCCTGAAAAGTCCCCTACTTTGCAAAACATCATCCATACAAGATTTCTATGAAAAATAGTTAGAACTTGTAAGTATAATATCACAAGGGGTAAACATACTATAAAATAATGACTGAAAGAACAAAAAGTAATTGTCTAGATGCAAAGAGCTCGAAAAAGTATGTGGTTTAAAAAAAAACGGCACTGAAAACTGATTCTAGATGATGAAGTTATGCTTGATCAAAGAAAATGTTGAAGATGTCCCCAATAGTGACGTGGCAGATATTAAATTGACCAACTAAAAAAAAGAACCCCCTTCTTCCCAAGATCAACTTTTGATAATCACTTTACAATAAAGTCGTTTTTAAGTGAATCACTTTTGTAGAATAAGTGATGTTCATTTTTACAATAATGTTACTTTAAATAGTGAGGCAATAAATTAAAAGACTTAAGTGACTCACTTTTTATTTTATTTTATTTTAGTGAGATGCACTTTTACAATAAAGTAACTTGAAGATAGAAATTGTATGCATTAAAAAGTAGCTTAATAAGACTTGAACTCGAGACTTATTAAGGAATAAATCAACTTTGGACAAGTGAGCTAAGTTTAAAAGGTACATAAAAGAATGGAAAGAGGAAGGGTTTTTTTTTTATTCTTCTCTCTCATTCTCCGTGCTTGCTTTTTTTTCCTACAAATCACAAAAAAAACGAAAAACAAAAACAAACAAAAAATTTCCACACAATGGGGTTAGACTTTGGTTAGCTTACCTGGAAAGCCTACGTTTTCAAGTTTTCTCGTTGTTTCTGATTTTCCATGATTGCACAAGGTGCACAACAAAGAGCATATGTAGTCGAGAAGACAAGAAAAAAAACTTCCCCTTTATGTTTCTGATTCGCCGCGATCATGCAAGGTGCACGACAAAGAGCATACACAGCCAGGGAAGGCAACAGTTCAAGACTAAAATAGTAAAGATCTAATAATAAAACTGATAAAATATGAGAGATTTAAAAAAAAAATCCATCACTGTAACATTATACCTTTAGATTTGCCAAAATGGGTGTTTCTGGAACAAACGAAAACAATTTTCGATGAAACGAAAACTATCTCCCAATGGAAATAGTGCTTTGGATGCAATGGAACAACTCCCATAGGCCACAAATGCATATAAAATCTAGAACCAAAAATCCCTTTCAAATTTTTGGCAACACCGGTTCTAGATCTTGATCAAAACCGAAAGCGACTCTTCATAAACGCTCCGATACCATGTTTGGGTACACAGGGTACTCCTAAAAGACCAAAAAAATATAGTAGCCACTTCACACAAAATCATCACAGATCAATACACTGATGTTTGTCACGTGGTTAAAACCCTCGACAGGGAAATAGTCCACGGCCCCAACCAAATAGCTACCTGGAGCAATTTATTATGAAAAAGAAATAAAGTTACATGAGCTTCTCATAATCGATCAACTAGCCAAGGACCCTCTATGCTCTTTAAATAGAGATGATAGACCAATCGGGTGTTAAAGCACGGATCAATGGTAGGTATGATCTAAGAGAAGTTGAACTATGGAATCACTCTATGTCTAGAACATATTGTGACCATTGGATTAGAATATTTACAAATGCATACTAATGCATACTACAAAAACACACTTTTACCTAACGGATGTATTACACAAGTTGATCTTAACTAACTCCTAAGTGTCTAAATATCCTGACATGGGTCAAAAGTCATCTTTTTCAAGTGCATGGTATTTTCGAGCTATCTGCATCATCTAATTACCTTTATTACCAAGTATGTGGACTTCATTGCTCATCAAGGAAAAAATGACCACAAAATGGGTCATTTGGCTCATTAGGTGTTCCAATGGCTCTAATGCCCACATCTAATGTCCTTATTGTCATGTCATCATCATCCTTTGTCCATATCATGAATCTTTGAATTCCTTTGTCATTAATGGTTTGTCATCAATGACAACCAGTGCTCAACATTTAGACTGTAAATTTTTTCAGAGTTTTGCATCTGTGCACCATTGTAATTTTGTAGAGCCATATGGGCTGCTGCATGGCTTACAAACTCTAGGAAACCATAACCCATTGATTCTCCAGTTTTTTAATTGCGAATAATCTTAAGAGAAATAAGGCCTTGGGTTGAAGAAAAATAGTAATGTAGGTAAGTATTATTCATCCAATACAGTAAACCTTTGATCCAATACTGTAAACATAATCTAACACAATCGGAGAAGATTCCATTCATGGTCTAGATGAAGGTACTAATATTCCACTAATAGGTACCAAAATTAGTATTTAAATGTATTTTCCATATGAAATTGGTGATATCCTAAAGGAAGGTCATTCTTAGTGAATTCCCCCCCCCTCCAATTAATTAGGAATTCCAACCATTTTTGGGTAGAGGAAAATAATTTTTAATTAAGAATGTAAACCATTTTTGGTTTTTCCCCTTCGCAGAATCATCCATTCTAAAATCTGAAGGAGAAACATTTTCTCTCAATGAATTGGAATTTAATCCTTCACAATTGTGTTCCAGTCCAAATACAGAATAGAGTAAATTCTAATGGTTTAAAGATTATGGTGCCTCAAAGTTTAAGTGTCTATGGAAAGATGCCAACTCTTTGAGGTTATAGGCACACGATTCCAACTCTTTGAGGTTATAGGCACACTTAACACTAAATGATTTGCTGATTTTGTATAATAGAGATCTAAATGAAATTAATAGCAGGCACAAAACACATTTGCTAAGCTAAAATATCATACAACAATTCTTGGGTTATTTTGTACTTGTTGTAAATACATGGCCTTTGGTACCCTACTCTAAGTGTACTCAATTTTATTTTATTTTTTATTATGGTAACCACCCTAAAACCTAAGGTTTCCTAAGTGACCATTCTAGAAGACATGCCAAGTTTATAAATTATGTTCATCAATTCACTCTTGGAGTATCTTGGCATGAAAGAAGTATAGATTTGATATTTGTTGGAAAACATATGCGTATTTATAGGACATGGGTAAGAGAAATGATGCATTATCATGACATACTTTTAAATTGTAGCTGCTTTAAAACAATTTTTATTTATGGCTGCAAATTTGCATCTTTTCATAATTTATTTTTATTTCTAGACATGTTAGAAACATAAGATATTTTACTGTCATAATGCTGCTTTGAATATGAGTTTTACTACGATTTTTTTGACTTCATTTTCACCTTTAATGGTTGTTAAGAAAAGTGTTCATGCTTGATATTACATATACAATTCTGAAGTATTCTTTAAAAAGTAAAAACATCAAATTTATGTGTAATGTACGGTTAAATGAAGGCTTATATCTTTGTCCCAATTCATAGTTATTTTATTGTTGCCATAAGATTTTGAGGAAGGTATTGTTTCTATTTTGCAAGTATTCAAGTGAAGGAGTTGAAGGTTTGGAATTTGAAGTCAAAGGGCTACTAAAAGCTTCAACCAACTTACATCAGAAAGGTACCCAATTTTGATTTCTAAGTCCTACTTTCATTATACTTAAACTGTATGTTGGAAATAGGTTAATTGTTGTGTAATTTATTTAGTTAGGGCATAATTTTCTAGTTTAGAAAGAGAGAAATTATATTCGTATCAACAAATGAAAAAATTTGGTCAATGGGGTTGAAATTTCCTAGCAACAAAACTAAATAGAACTATTCAAATAGCATTTCTTTATAGTGCCAGAAGGTGAGTGCAAGCATGGGTTTGAGTTGGAATTCATTGTACCTACAATTAGGAAAGGAAACACCCCGATACCTATGTAATTATCCTTTTCCATGGTGTAACAATTATCTTGCTAGAATAATATGAGTACTACCTTGATTCTTCCACCTTAAAAAAAATTGTCATCACTAGAGATAAAATGCTTCAATAGCCATAGGAATCCATGTGTAATGGACATGGGAAGCACAATGTGTAAGAAAGGCCAATTGAAAAATGAACTTACCATAGACTCTTGTATCTATAATGATTGTTTTGTATGTATGTCTTGACTAGAAATATCTACTAGAGGCCAAGCTAGTCCCTGCTCTTAAGCTAGTCCTCTCTAATCACATTGTGTATAATAATTAATTCTTACTTGTAAAGAAAAATATGGTTAGGGACATTCAAGGAATACTTGAAAGAATATAGATGCGGACAAATTGAAGTAGCAAAAAGGCCTCAAAGAACCAATGTTGCTTCCACCTGAAGGGGTTTTTGGAGACAAAATTCTCCGATGAACAAAGACCCAAGAATGGGTATTGTTACATGCCTGAGGTCGAGAATCTCAATGTATGGATGATGTGAAGGAACGAGAAGACTATTCATACTATGAGGGGTTGGATTTCAATGGAGGAAATCTACTATGATGACCAAAGATCCAAGAAAGGGTATCTTTCCCTCCTTGAGGGAAACATTCCCATGGTATGGATCCCATGGATGAAGGAGACAAGGATCCATACTATGAAGGTGGAACTTGTGGAGGAATGAGACAAGAAAGGAGGGTTTGATTTTTTGGAAAAGAGGGTATGCTAGAAAGATTTAGTAGATTGATGGAGGGTAGAAATGAGCTCAAGTCTTATGAATATGAAGTGACATTTCTTATGACAAAGGATACAACTATAGTCTCTTGTAATTGATGACATTAGATGGATATTGGAGGGTTCGCTAGATTTTGAACTAATATCACATATGAAAGAAATGATGAAGTACCATGATTTTGTGATTTAGTTATATTTGCAACGATAAAATCCTAGATTCATTGAGTCATTAATAGAAGAGAGGAAGTCCATTGGAGGAGAGTTGACTTGGAATCACAACTTCTCTAAAATGATGAAATTGTAGCTTTTGAATGATACAAGGTTGGGGGAGATATTGGTCATTATACAATCCATGAGTTGTTTGTATGGATGTACACCTTATCTCTTCATATCTAGGTGGGACCCATCATTATTTGTGCAACAAGTTCTCTTTGAAACATGGTTCTCATATCCAAGAACTTCAATAACCTCAATCAAGTGATTACTTGTTGTTCTAGTAGCATACACATATCCATGGGACATCACAACTAACATATTTTTACCTTCTGTATCTAGTATTCATTCTGTCTCGGGATTAAATCCATCATTCTCATCAAACTTGTTGATTTTTCTAGACTTGGTAAAAACTTTATTAATATCTGGAATTCCTTTGAGAGTCATTTTTGTAAGCATGTTACTTTCAATTTTCTTCAAAAACACAACATATGTGGAATTTTGGTCTTTTAATTCCCCTTTGGGACCCTCTTCATTTATAATACGTATATGAGGAACAAGTTTTTCTACATTATCGTCATTAAAAATGCATGTCAAATCATCATCAAACTCAAGGTTGATCATTTCTGCAATGTCAACCTTACTTAACTTTTTATCATCTCAGTAGTTGTTTCACCAATAGACTGTGCTGCAACACAGCCAGTCATCTCACTTGGAGCCACCAAGTAGTGCAGGAAATGAGATTCAGTCTCACCGACTACCCATTCAAAAGATACCAATTCTTCTAGTTGTAAGCTTATGTTTTTTTTCATTTCATAAGTTGTTTTATTGTTTTCATTGATACAAATATGCACTCTTTACAAATAGGTAATATTTTGTTTATAATATTTTATTCATATAGAACTAATATACAATTATTATGTTTGATTCATGCAAAATTAATACACATTCATTCACTCATTTTAGAAGTTCCCATAATTATGAGGTCCAAAGCATTAATTCTGATAATGTACCTATCAAAAATTAATCCTAGTATAAATAATGGAAAATTTACATGTGATACTTTGGAAAATATGAGAACCTATGCTTCTATCCCTTTACAATTGTAGATACCAAACATACTTTGGTACAAGAAATCAGATAACACTCAAATGCTTCCATTATGTGAAGAAGCTCCAAGATGTTATAACCCAGCGTTGTACATATCCTAATGTATGCTTGTATGAGTAGACACAAATATAAAAAATATCCTATAATGTTCTTTCTTGTAAGTATGATTGAATTAGCACAAAACAATAGAAAACATCGATTAAAAGGTATAATAGCAGGTTTTATGTCGTCCATTGTTTTTAAATACAAAGATTGACCTGATAAAGAGTTAGCTTGTGTTGTATGTCTTGATTAATTAATCCAAAAATTAGATCCTATGATGTTGAATATAAGCTTAATTTAGTCCAAAGAAACTATATTCTCAACCAATAGCTCAATGTAAATAACATTTTATCAAACCAAAGACATTCATTTCAATACTAACAAGGATCATGAGCTAGTACATAATGAGCAACAAAGATCCTTCTAATTAATAATTCAACCATATATTTATTGAACATAGATCAAACATTTTAATCATGTATTACTTCCAAAATCATAAACCAACTTTAGATTATCTTCACACTTGTGCTCTATATGACTAGGAACCAAAGATAAACTTCCAATAACATTCAAAACTTACTGAAGGATAATTTGTTTTATCTAAAGCATTGCACAATATTTAGCTAGAGGAGATATTTTTCAAGGTGATATACTTCTAAAATCAAAATGATTAGGACACAACTGAAATATTCAACCAATATGCCTTACAAGAATTTCCAAGAGCGGAGTAATGAAGACATATCTAAAAGGTAACAAAGAGACAATTTGTATAAGTTCTTACTTAGATGCATGCACATTAAAAGAGAGTGATGGTTGTAGTAAGTCATCATACTCATATTTAATTTATCAAATGATTTACCAAACAAATGTTGCTTAGGTGTGACAAGAATGAATTAAATGAAGACTTGCAACAATAGAAACCAAATGGTGACAAGGAACACTATGACCAAAATTTAGATCTATCTCAAGAAGTATAAGGTCACAATATATTTAGATATCTCATATTAGTTTTGCATCCATTCTTATCATACTTAGAAACATTTTATGTGCCAATAAATTAGTACCATTCGAATTAGTCCTGAAATACAAAGTTCAAAATCCCTTTGCAAGTGGATTTGAGAGCAAATCTAGTGCCAAATACTTGGATTAGATAACAATGATGTACTCCTTTAAGACGTTTGAGCTTTAAGATGGATTAACAATATTTTGTTAAAATAGATTTAGTGGTTGTCATATAATGTGATGAATACATGGTTAACAATGAACCACTAAAAAAGAAAAGAAAAAGGAAAAGGAATAGTTCACAATATGAAATCCAAGTTGTATTGAAACTAGTATGGAAACAAACACGATAAATTCTCAAAAAAGTAATATACAATATTGCATGACAACAAGTACAAATATTATATATGCATATATACAAAACTACAGTGTATTCTTATGCTAAAGAAAAGTTGTAACTTATGTGATTATTGACATTGTATTCTTCATAGCATTCACAGTAGTAAACAAAAGGAGAATCTTACTAATGTATATATTCCTAAATATACAGACATATTGTCCCATTAGTAGAAAAAAAAACATAAATACATGTTTATTTCAATAGAGAGGTCCCAAAACCTTAGTTTTCATAAAAAACGTTCTGGTTGGCTACCTCATTCCGCACTTGGACTTCGAAGGCCATAATTCCTACCTGAATCTCAACATGAGTCAGTCTATCTGTGAGCTAGTGGATGGTGTGGGATTTCTCTTGATGTCGGGATTCCTCAACATCTTTTTGCTTCCTCTGAATCAATCTCACTTCATGGAGGTTCTCTGCAACCTACTGAAAACTTTCCCTCACTTCTCCTTTGAGTCGGTGAGGCTGACTCTTTTGAATATCAACATCATCTTTAATGATCCTCAGTCTGTGTCCCAGTTCATCCAGGCCATGTTGCAGGAAGCAAGGCTCACTCTTGTTAGTGGAGTCCATGTTATTAGCCTGTTTGCAAGGGGGGAGATTAGCTTAGAGGCTCTTCCAGATCTGAATTTTTTTCCTCATATGAATGAAGTAAGAGATACATTGGTGCCTATGTATACTAGAGGAATGATCTATCTCATTGGCTAAGTCACTCTTCTTCATAATGAAAACAATCATGTTGGAATGATCTAATTCTCCGGCCTAATTTGCCTCAACTCTCACCCATGGACAGATTAACATCATCATGCATGATCTGAACAGGCTTGATGTACTTTCCATAACTCTCACATAGGGGGCATAAGACTCAATGGTTGTTGTGGTTTGTACCTGTTGTAGTACAAAAAAAAAATTTGCAATAGGTTCCTGGGTTGGCGAGTCTAACCTGACGTACTCTACTTTCATTTTCGTTGAATTTTTGTTCTCCCAAATCCTCCTTCCTTCATTCGTGATGAGGCTCACGATCTCCCGTACTATCTGCATTGTGACGTCACATGTGTCTGCGTGGTGCATGGACCTCTTCATTTTCATTCACCCTATGCCACACATGGCCTCCACACAACTGTTTCAGCAACATGAACGATATCCTATGACATTCGACGAACATGCCTAAGACCGACGACAAATACCATGGGTATTTCTCTTTTTTTTTGTATGTATTTCTGTTGAATCTTTGACGTACCAGATGGATATGCAGTTAGAAATATTTCTTTTGGATAAGTGTTGGTCGTAGAATATCCAACGTTGATATGTTGGACCTGTGACTGGTATAATGATAAATAAGTCATCAAATATCAGACGACATAGCGTTGAATCACCATCTTTACTATAAAGTGGTTGCATATCTGACCAAAATAGACCAGCGTTTAAAAAAGATGACCCTAGTCAGAAAGTTGACAGATTGTTGCCGAAAATCAGACGTATAGTCTGTCATATTTTGGGTTCAAATCCACTAGTGTATCTAACTAAAATGAAACTGTGAATGTTGATAATATATGGCAGAAGAATTAGATTAAGTGACTTGCAAAATGTGATCCACTCTATAAACATATAAATAGGATTTATCTTTGCCAAATTTGAATAGAACAAAAAAAATTACAATTTCATTATTTTATCCAAAGAATTAAGTGCATAATTGTTCTAACAGAAAAACACTAATTGAAAAATTAACATTTTATAAGAGTGACTATTTATCAGTTGCAATAGAAAGTGTATGAGTTAAACAAATAAATTTATTTAATGCATAATTAACAAAGTGACTAAGTAATGGAATATCAAGACAAACATTAGTGTTTCCAATAATAATGCAACATATAATAGAGATACTAGAAAGGTAAAAGAATAACCAAAATTCACCAAAAGAAATTTAAGGAATAACCAGAACATGACGAAAGAAACTAACTGAGTTTTATTGAGAGTGTAAAAATTTATAGTTCTAAAAAATACAGAGTATCTCTAGTCTTTCCCTTGTGGTTCCTTCTCCTATCATTCTGTTGGGTCAGTCCTCCCGAATCGTGCATCCCTTTACACAAGATCTCAGTCTCTTTGAATAAAAATTACAAATATTACAAAAAGGAAATTGCACACTGAGTTAGGGATCATAAAAATATGGTTTCGTGATTTTCCAAGGGGAGATTTCCACTTGGAAAATACATCTAGTAAATCATCTATGTCCTTATATTCAACAAAATCTAGTTGCAACTGATCCTTGCAGACAAGTGATTCGACTACCCTCTTATTTACTTTCTCCCATTCTCAGAGAAAGAGATTGGCCCTCTTTTGCAAATTGAGGGGTGTCTCAATCCATTCCTTGATTTCAACCACATGAATATGATCAGGCTTCTCGATATTCTCCTTATTCTTCAAAAATACCTTTCAATTTTTTCCAGCTTGAGATTTGGAGGCATAGCATATTCAATTGGATTCATTAGTGGTAGGTCCAGAAAACTTAGCAAATTATCTGATGCAAACCACCTTTTCTTGTAGGCTACTTGTCCATTCTAAATGGTGGACTCTATTGATTCACAAACATTCTCTAAATAATTTAAGGAGATATTGATCCTCCTCATCTTGATTTTATCTAGGATTGGCACATCTTCAAGTCTGTATTTAATGTACCTTTGCTAGTCCACCAGATTATCATAAGATTTGGTTGCATCCTTCATTCTTTGATTGTGATCATAAAGGAGGTCAGATTGTCATTCAAAGGCATTATAAATCTCTTTAATTTCATTTAATCCTTCAAATAAAGAAACCATTACTTCGTTAAGATCACGTTGGACCTTGGAAGTCAGTTCTTGGAACTCTTCCTTTGTAAATTTGGAGAAAGAGGAAGAAACAAATATGAACTGTTAATCCTCCAACTGTTTCTTAAGTGTTGTGATCTTTTCAGCATGTTTAGCATTAATTCCTTGTGCCTCTTCCATCCTTTTCTTGATGAGATCATTCTTCTCTTGCAATTGCTTGAGCTAGTCCTCATAACTATCATTCAAATTCTGCAACTCCTACTGATGATGTGCATTTTACTGTGATTGCTCCTATTTAAAATTCTATAGTTCTTATTATTTCGGGTGAATTACTTATTAAGTGAGGAAACTCAGTCATAATTATCTACTACAAAGGATCCCATAGTGGTTGTTATTTCTAAAGCTTCCTGCTTAACATCTGTTGATTCCATTTTCCATATAATTTCATTTGGAACTGTGCCTTTCTTGAATGTCCTTTATATGGACCTATTATATCCTTTCTTCACTACATCTTTTTCTATCCTGCTCCAGAAATATTCTCCTAGTGATGCAATTGCATCATCTCCAAAATATGTTATTTGTTCTATTGTGAAAGTTTATACTTCAGACACTGTGACTAAAGGCACAAGTTGGGAAATAACAGGGGTTGGGATGGGCATGTTGACCTAGGGGATTAAAATGGATGGTGTATGGGCATGAGAAACCAGTTATGGAATTGAGATAACAATAGGAGAAATGGGTTCTGTGGAGTTGGTGAGAGTAGGAATGTTTACAAGATGTAGAGACACTGGAGGGAGTTGTGCTTGAGATGGTTGCAAAGATGTCACCTGAGTAGGAGCAGCATGCTACTTAGTTACTTTTGAGGGTGAGACTACAACTCTGGATGAATTAATTGAAGGGATTGTGGCTGAAAAGGATAAAGGAAAAGAAGTTTCCTCAGTGGAAATAGTGATAATTTCATAGAGGCGGATCTCATAGAATGAACCATTATCAACTACACCTTCCAGTGGGGCCATAGGTGTCCGAGTCACAGAAACCATTTCAGGTAAAGTAACAGGTACACTGTTTGGGCATGCGAAAATAATAGGAATAGTTTCTTCATTGAGATCACTATCTTGAATCTCAAACAATTTTACCTGTGATAGAGGACTGACCTGTGGTGGTGGATTGAACTATGGTGCAGGCTCCTCAACTGTTTGCCTCTTTGGTTGAGGCACAGAAGTTGTTGCCTGTGCCTCTACTTATGAACTCATTCTTTCTAAGCTCTTCTTTATCTCAGCTAACATCGTTAGATATTGAAGAGTGGATGAAGGTTGAGGTTGTGGAGGATATTCAATTACATATTTTCCACGATCATTCTTTGTCTACTTAGTTGTCATAGAAGAAGTTCCTGCCTGTGATTTTGTGCCTTCTCTTCTACTGCCATTTCAAGTTTTATGTAGTGGAGCACCTTAGTTTTAATATCCTAATCATATTGAAAAACTAAGTTCTTCTCATTAGGTGAAGTAATTATGCTTACAACTTCTAACAAATCATTGGCCCCTTGGTAGATAGAATCATCATAGTCCTTCTGATGAGTGTATGAAGTATTCATGTGTTCTTGGATAACAGGTTGGCCAAGAAAGACTTTGGGGCATGCATTTTTTGGGGTATTCCCCAAGATTCAAAGTAACGACCTTCTTTCCCATTATTGTTGCATGGGTAGAATTATGTATCATGAGAGATCCAAGGCTAAGGGTGAATTTGGGATTCCCTTTACTTTTGACAGCAGTAAATTTTGGAAAAACTCCATCAACAATGGTTTGCAAAGAAATATACTCATGAACCATTCTATATGGCACTATTCATGAGCAATGTTGCTACCCCAAATTCTAATGTATGCAAGTTATTCACCAACATACCAATCCCCCATGGTGGAGACCAGTGATCTTGATATGTATGAGAATGTAGGAGAATCCCCTTTGAAAACCTTTTGATAAATTGAGCCTAGGAAATGGTCGCAGATATCATAGATAAGTAAGAAAAAATTATACTCCCACAATGTTGAACAATAAATATGGACATGAGGTCCAACCCTCGTCCAAATCATTCCATTCCATGGATGGGAAAGAAGAGGTTTCACAAAACACATCCATCACATAGGACTGGAGATAGAAACTAGTTTTTCTAGATGTTGTAGTCTTTTGATACTTATCAATAGATTCTTTCAAGAAGATAGATAGAATTTGAACGCAATTGAATGACTCCCCTGTTGTGAGAATATGATGCGCAAGGGGATCCCATTCCTCTTTGAACACTATGTAATTCAACAATCCATACAACCTACATAACATTGCTACAAATAGGGAGAAAGGTTCCCTAAACCAAGAGATGTGATATAGCTTATCGGGATTGGGTAGGAATGTAACAGGGTCATCCATACAGGACTTAATCCTTTCTTCAAAGTTGTATTGAGTTGCAGAAGTTTCAATTTTTTTTTTATTGAGCAATTGTTGAGGTGGGTTGAGAGAATAAGCTCTTGCAAATACTTCTGGGGTAGAAAGAGGTGTTGAGTATTTAGCTGTCATTGATTTCAAAGGTGTTCATGAATGATAAAGGAATAACTGGTGGATATGGTGGAAGAATGAAGGTTACAGGTATCCAGAATAACAAAGGAATAAACTTGTTACAGGTTGCAGGCTCCATGGTGAATTACAAGGCAAATAAACCTATAGCAAGTTGAATGACTAAAGATCGATCATCCATTGTTCTGGATGAAAGAACTATCGTAGAGGATTTTCGCAAAGAAATCATGCAGATACCAAATTCATGGTGAGATCCAAATTCGATATGAAATTGATGGTCAGGAATCATCCCACAGGAGATCCAATGGATGAGGATCAGTTCCGCAAAAGATAGGCAGGAGGACGAATTTCTGCAAAAGATCAATATCATACGGCTTATATTATTCCTACACTAGATTCGACAGTTAAGGATTAAATCCAAAAGTTAGGCGAAAAGTCCAAAGTTCCGCAAAAGATCAATATTGGATGGGTGAGATTAGTTCCAAAAAAAGAGATCGACGGTGTGGAAGAAAAATGTGGAAAGGGAATTGCGTTTAAAGATTCTATGAACCTACAATCCGCATCCCACAATTAAGAAATTGACGGTCAAAAACACACCCACAAAAGATCAACGGTGTGGAATTATTGATGCAGAAAGAATTTTGCGGAAAGTAGAGATGGAAATGTTACACCCCGCATCCCACATCTCGCATCCCGCAAATTTGAAGATCGACACTCATGGAGAAGCTCGATAAAGATCAACGGCAGGGAATCATTGATAAGGAGACGGTGTTGGGGAAAAATGATTTTGAGGAAGAAATCTATGCGTTAGATTGACGGTCCGGAGAGACTTAGAAATAGGATCAACAACTATTATTAAAGCTAGAAGATGATCTTGTGGAAAGAAGATGAATATTGCAGAAGCACCAGAAAATGATAAACATGGTTACAAAAATGAATTATGTGAACAAAACGTTTCCCTTATTGAAGTGATGCAATGTTTGAATGGATAGATGATGAAGAGGTGTGTCTGTAAGTAAAGAGTCATGATCCAAAATGAAAGAACGCAGCTATGGAGAGATGCGTTGGTAGGTAATAGGTGAAAAGTATTTATTGGATAAATCTGTAAATAATTAATTGTCTCTATTAGTAATTCTGATAGAGTCCAAAGTGAATAGTTTTTCAAATATTCTAAAAGACTAAGAAAATCAATCTAGGGTGGCAGGGTGGTGCTAGGGAAGGCCACAGGTTTGTAGGGGGCCGAAGCCTCCTTCCAGTCGAAGCTGGAGAATAGGGTGTCATAGCATCCTTGTTTGTTGTAGCAGGTAGAAAACCATATGGGTGTTGTAGCATCCTAGTCTGTAGTTGCAGGAAAAACCTAGGGTGTGTTTTACATCCTTTCCGTTGCAGTAGATAAACAATTTTGTAAATTCATCTTATTGATGATTTTGTGTTGGTGGTTTTCTCTTTTTAGGTTTCCATGATAAAATATGAGTCTTGAGTGTAATTTAAAGTAAAAAATGACAATACTATTTCACCCCCCCCCCTCTCAGTATTATGGGATAAACCAAGAATTGGTATCAGAGTAGGTTCCTTCACAAACAACTTAACCACTGGAAGGATGATCACATCCAATAATTACAATGGATCAATAAGAAGGACTGGCCACTAACAAACCTCCATTATTTACCAGAGAAAATTATGCTTATTGGAGTGTAAGAATGAGGTGTCACCTGATGTCCCTGGGATGGGAGGTTTGGAAAGCAACCGAAAAGGACATTAAGGTAGGAAACCAATAACCTACAGACATAGTTGAACAAGGTGAATACGAACATAATGCCAAAGCTCTAAATGCAATCTTAAGTGGTCTAAACAAACTCGGTATTTACTAAATTTATGCAATGCACATTCGCCAAACAAGCTTGGGACAAGTTGAAAATTATCTATGAAGGAGAATCTAAGGTTAAAGAATCCAAAATCCAAACATATAAAGGACAATTTGAAAGTCTTAAAATGAAAGAAGAAAAAAACATTGGTGAATACCTTCTTTGTGTAGACGAAGTTGTTAATGCGATCAGAGGGCTTGGAGGAAAATTAAAAGAAAAGGAAGTAGTAAGAAAAGTACTAAGAACATTACCAATGATATATGGCCCTAAGATATCCACCTTAGAAGAATGAGATGACATTTAAAAGGTAACAATGGATGATTTACATGGATTTCTCACTGCGTATGAGATGAGAATGGGACAAAATGGATCCTCAAGAAAATAAGCGGCTTTTAAAGCCTCCTTAAAAAATGAATCAGAAAACCCAAATGATGAGGAATCCTTTTTCATTAATAAACTTGAGAGAGGGAATGGAAAATTATACAAGGGGAAGTTACCTTTAAAGTGTTTTAATTGTGGAAGGATTGGTCATTTTTCCTCTAAATGCACCTACACTAAATAAGATGAGAATGAAGAAAAGGAAACTTCAAAATTCAAAAAGGGTAAAACAAGAAACAAGAAAAAATTCTATGGGATAAAGAAAATTGTTTACACCATGGAAGACAATGAAGATTCGGATGGAAGTGAAGTTGAAGAAGCTGAAGTTTTATTTTGGGTCTAGATACTCAAGCCTCAAGTAGTAACTCAGATGTGGAAGAAGAAGTAGACCTAAGAGCTGAACTTGTAAGTGCCCTTGAAGAACTTGATAAATGTAGGAAAAAGGACAGACAATCAAATATTATCATCAGTCAGTTGGAAGCTCAACTTTTAGATGCCAAAAAGGTTGAGGAAGACCTAAGCCTACAACTCAAAAGAAGAATACAGGAGTCTGAAGAGCTTGCATCAGAAATCATGCAATTCAAGAGAAATCTTGATGAAAGATCTATCAAATCAAAGTTTGAAAACAACTCAAGGATTCTAAATGACATTTTGAGTAGCCAAAGACCATAATGTGATAGGTATGGTTTGGGGTTCGTTAAAGAAAATAATCTAGAGATGTTTCCTGTCACAAATTAAGAAGGAAGTATGAAAATCTATGTTGAAGTACTAAAGACTCCAGCTAAAAAGGAAAAAACAAGAAAGCTGGCTTAATTTCTCAAGATAAAAATAGAAATAATCTATCACCCAAGAGACAAAATAGATATCTACAGATATTTTTAGGTCACTTCTTTGCTTGTAATAATTTTGGTCATAAATCCTTAAACTACAGAACTGAAAGAAAAATTTCTGAAAATAAGAAGAAGTCATCAACTAATGGGTCGAAGGGAAATAATAATCTTTTTACATTACTTCAAAAACATGACATAGAATGTTCTAAACGTAATAACCATGGACATATGGTAAGAGAGTGTAAACTGAATACTCATACAAGGACTACTGTTGCAGTTAAACCTCAGAACACCAAACAAAAGATGTATTGGAAAGAAAAGGAAGAAATGGAAATTTCCATAATTGTTTTATGTGCAATCGAAATCCAGAACTTATGGCACTTTGACAATGGTTTTTCAAAACATATGACCGGTGACTCAAGAAAATTCATAACACTAAAAGATAATAAGGGAAAAGTCACTTTTGGAGACAATCTGTCTTCCAAAATAACCGGCAAAGGAACAACTGTTGTCAATAGCAAGATCAAAGCAGAAAATGTTTTGCTAGTTGAAAACCTCAAGCCTAATCGTCTAAGTGTAATTCAAACATGTGACCAAGGGAACATTTGTATCTTTTCCTTAGAAAAATGTGAAATCAAGAATAAGAAATCAAGAAAGGTTGTCGTCATTGCTATGAGAAATACAAACAATGTATAAACATTGGAGAATGAAAACCAAAGCTACTTAAGTATGGTAGATGAGATTTGGTTATGGCACAGAAGGTTGGGACACTTAAGTTTTAACAATATTTCCAAAATAAGCACAAAGGAAGTTGTAAGAGATCTACCAAAAATTTTAGTTCTCTAAACTCTGTATGTAAACATTGTCAATATGGGAAGAAAACCAGATCCAGTTTTAAAATAAAAGAACATATGACCTCACACCCTCTGGAAATAATACACACAGACCTTTATGGACCAACCAGGACTAAAATTTTCCAAGGAGATCACTATTTCATGTTTCCCATTGATGATTACACAAGGATGACATGGGTGACATTCCTCAAAGAAAAATCAGAAGCTTTTGAAAAATTTAAAATATTCAAGGCAATGGATGAAAATGTGTCACGTATGAAAATAAAATTTCTTAGATCAGATAATGGGGGAGAATTTACCTCAAATGAATTTAATGAGTTCTGTGAAGGTCTTGGAAATAAGAGACAATTTTCAGCTGTAAAAACTCCTCAACAAAATGGGGTTGTTGAAAGGAAAAATACAACAGTCCAAGAAGCTTCCAGAACTATGCTCAATGAAGCAAAAATGTCAAATTAATTTTGGAGAGAAGTTGTATACATAGTTGTCTACATACTTAATAGAGGACAGATCATATTGAATAAGGATAAGACCCCTTATGAATTGTGGTATGGAAGACCAGCCTCAGTCAAATATTTTAAAGTGTTTGGCAGTAACTGTTACATCAAAAGAACTTATGACCTTGGAAAGTTCGACTCCAGGATTGATGAAGGAATATTTTAGGATACTTATCCACCAAAAAGGAAAATAGGTGTTATAATAAAAGGTTACATAAAATTGTATAAAGTGTTGATGTGAAAGTAGATCATATAAAACCAAGGAAAGAAAAAAATCTTGACAGCATTGAAAATACATATGATGATGAAATAAAAGACTTGCAAAAGGATGAGAGCATTCATAATGATGAAAAAGACAAAGAGAGGGAGGATACACAGGAATATAATGAAGACTTCCCTATACTTGACACTAAAACTCCCTCTAGAATGGTACAAAAGGATCATCCGAAGTCATAAATCACAGGTGATAAAAATGTTGGAATCAAAACAAGAAGACAACTGCCAGATGTGGAATAAGACCTACTCTCAATAGTAGAACCCAACAACTTTACAAAATCCAGCAAAAGTGATGAATGGGTCAAAGCCATGAATGAAGAACTAGATCAGATTGAGAAAAATGAGACCTGGGAACTTGTCCCAAGACCTAAAGATAAGAACATTGTAGGAACCAAATGGATTTTAAAAAACAAGTTTAGTCAATATGGACAATTAATAAGGAACAAAGAAAGATTGGTTTGTAAGGGGTATTTCCAAGTGGAAGGTATTGATTTTGAAGAAACTTATGCTCCTGTAGCTCGACTAGAAGCAATTAGAATGTTATTAGCACTGTCATGCCATATAAATTTCAAAGTAGATCAAATGGATGTCAAGTCCACATTTTTAAATGGAAAACTAGAAGAAGAAGTATATATTGAACAACCTAAAGGGTTTCTCTTTTCATAGAACAAAGACTATGTCTGTAAACTAAATAAGGCTCTCTATGGCCTCAAATAAGCTCCAAGAGAGTGGTTTTCAAGACTAGACAGTTACTTAAAACAACAAGTTTTTAAAAGAGGAGTCATTGAAAGTAATCTTTACCTAAAGGTTGAAGATGAAAATATGATCATTGTTTTTGTCTATGTGGATGATATCATATTTGGAAGAAATATTCAAATCCTAAGTGTAGATTTTTCCTCTGAAATGAAGAAATAATTCAAAATATCAATGTTGGGTGAATTAACATTCTTCTTGGGATTGCAAGTCTACCAAATAGACGAAGGAATTTTCATATCTCAAACTAAGTACATCAAAGATATGTTGAAAAAGTTTAAAATGGAAGATTGCAAACCTTTTGGTACTCCCATGGTCACTGGTTGCAAGTTAAGTAAGGATGACGAATCTCTAAAAGTAGATCATACCATGTCTAGATCCATAATTGGAAGTCTACTATATGTGACATCCACAAGACCAGATGTGATGCAAGCTTTTGGATTGGTAGCCAGATTCTAGTCAACTCCCAAGGAAACACATATAAAAACAGTAAAAAGGATTTTCAAATATATAAAAGGTACTATGGAGTATGGTTTATGGTATCTGAAAGGTCAATACTTTACCTTGAAGGAGTTCACTGATGCAGATTGGGAAGGAAGTGTTGGCGATTGGAAGAGTACTAGTGGAGAAGCATTTTTTCTGGGAAATTGTTTAGTATCTTGGTCAAGTAAAAAAAAATCCTCCATTTCACTCTCTACAGTAGAAGCATAATATATTGCTACCACCTCATGTTGCACTCAGCTTATTTGGATGAGAAAAACCCTAGAATATATACTAGTAAAATATGAACACCCAATAGTGATTGAATGTGATAACACTAGTGCTATAAATATGTCTAAAAACCCTATAATCCATTCTAAGACAAAACATATACCAATTGCAACATCCCGGTTTTGACCCCGTTTGCATGATGTATATAATGTAATTAATCATGGTGAGGAGCTAAAGGCAAAATCCCCACCATCGATTTGGTTGTGTATGTTTCGACAATGGGGATAGTTGCCGATGGAATGTTGTGCTATCCGGCATCTTATAATTTGACATCATGTAAACACACACATCAATTAAAACTAAAACCACCACCAGCTATGACAGTGCAATGTTGAAATGAAAAGGGCATGGTTACAAAAGATAAGGGGTGGGGATGTCAAACCTTGGTCTATGGGGGAAAAACCCATGTGTTGCCACCTTGTTTTGTTTTTCCATATTCCTTGTCTCATCCAACCTCTTCAACCTCTTTATTGTTTTATCCTACCACCTCCATTAATAATGGCTGCTGGTGGTTGAGGCAGTTATTGTCTTTGGGAGTGGGGTGGCAGGACTGTCAGTCCCTTACCCACGCACCCACTCCACCCACGAATGCACTCACTCTTCTCTCCCATGTTTTCCAACCTTTAGGATTATGGTATATTCATTCTCTCCATGGTCGGTTCTTCCTCCTGTGTAGCATTGTTCTATTCATCCGCACACTTAGACCATTGTCTGTTCACCTCACGCAGAGAGACGTGCTATTCATCCTCACGCAGGGCTAGGATTCTTGTTCTGTGCTCCTCACGCACCATTCGTAGATCTTTTTTGATTGTGCACGTAGCAAGCAGGTGAAACGGCCTCCAGGGCATGATTTCCATGGGTATGTGTCGTAGCCGTGGCTTTAATCCATGTTTTTTGCTTGCTGTTAGTTTAACCTGTGATTCGGGTATGCTGTTGGTTTCACCCATGATTTGGGTTGCTGTGATTCTTACCACGATTTTGGATTGATGTTGAGAGTCCGTCTTCCTTCCATTTCAAACTGTGCATGTGTGTTTCCTTCTTCCCCGCTTTGGGACTGCATATAGCTTCCATCGTTTTCGCTGTGAGTCTGTGACTGTTGATTGCCACATCTGTTGGCTGAGTCTTCCATGGCTATGCTGGGAGTTCTGTTTCTTATCCACTGTGGGCGGTGGATTGTTGCCACTGTTTTTATTGTGAAATTGGGTTGCTGAAGTTCCCTGGTTTGGGTGTTGCTGTTGAGTTTCTTTGGCCACGCTAGGGCCAATAACAACTTTGTGTTTCCTTGTGGGCTTGAGCTGTGGTTCATCTTTGGTTTGGGACTGTCCCTAGTTGCTTATGCCTTCTTCACAGGGCTGTGAAGGGATTATGTTGCTGTGGTAGGTAGTGGTTGGTCTTTGGACTGTGCTGGCTTGACCGGTTTGTTGATGGCCTGATAAACCCAGCTGTGTTGGTTTGGTTGATTTGTATCCCTTGGCTATGTGTAAGCCTGCATTGACCCTTATTCTTGGAGGAATCATGCCCAGCTCGGGGGTGGCACTGTTGCTGAGAGATTGATGAGCACGCTGGCCTATGGTTGGGTGGAACGTTGTAGCGACATAGCTGGTTGCGGGGTGAGTTCTTCATCAAAAGATAAGTGTTGTTGTTATCCCATCTCTGCAAATTATATTGATGTCAACTGAATAATGATGAACATGTTAAATGTTTGAAATGTATATGAGTTTGCTTCCGCTGAACGTTGATTCATTCTGCATCTGTGTATGCATTGTTTAAGCTTGAAATTTCTGCATTAACATCTATCCATGTTCATGGGGTTGTTTCCCGTTTGGATTGAGGTGTTCGTCACGTCCTCTTCGCCAGTATTTGGGTCGGGGACATGACACCAATCAAGTACCACTATCTAGGAGAATAGGTATCTTAAAAAGCTATCAAATTAGAATACATTGACACAAAAGAACAGATTGCTGAGATTTTCACCAAACCACTACCTAAGGAATATTTTGAGCATCTTAAATGGAAAATGGGAGTAATATCATTACAAAAGTACTTAGAGGAGAAAGCTCAATCTCAGGGGGAGAATTGCTGACAGGGGGAGCTATCAAAAAGAAAGGTTCCTTTGCCATTGTTGTCAAAGGGGGAGAATGCTTAGAGGTTTCCATTGATCAGGGATGATTTTAAGGAACCATACTTATTTAAAAGTGTATAAATATTGGCAAATATTACCAATTCTTAAAACACCAACTATAAAATGATTGGCGATATTTTTCAAAAAATATTTTAATTTCCAAGGATTTTATATCGTTTATATAATAATTTGGCGATTTTTAGGGTGAAAATTTTTTACCCCATCAAAATTGGGTGAAACAGGGCTTCAAAAAATGCAAAATGGTGAATCTTTTTTGGGAGGAAAACAGGGAAAAATAGCCCATTGGGATAAAATTTGCCCCTAAAATTATCTTTGACATCAATGCCAAAGGGGGATATTGTTGAGTATTAAGTTGTCATTAATGTCAAAGGTGTTCACTAATAACAAAGGAATAACTAGTGCATACGGTGGTAGACTGAAGGTTACAGGTATCCAGAATAACAAAGCAATAACCCTGTTATAGGTTATAGGCTGCAAGGTGAATGATAGGACGAATAACCCTATAGCAAGTTGAACGACTAAATATCGATCATCTAATGTTGTGGCTGAAAGAACTATCACAGAGTATTTCTGCAAAGAAATCATGTAGATTTGCAAAGTCATGGTGAGATATGAATTCGGTCTGAAATTGACGGTCGGGAAGCATCTCGCATGAGATCCAACGGCTGAGGATCAGTTCCATGTAATATAGGTGGGAGGATGATGTTCCATAAAAGATCAATATTACATGGCTTATATTAGTCCTGCACTAGATCCAACAGTTAAGGATTAAATCCGACAGTTAGGAGGAAAGTCCAAAGTTCCACAAAAGATAAATATTGGACGAGTGAGATTAGTTCCCCCAAAAGAGGTAGACGATGTGGAAGAAAAATGTAGAAAGGGAATTGTGTTTAAATATTCTATGAACCTGCAATCTGCATCCCGCAATTGGGAAATCAACGGTAAGAAAAACAGCCACAAATTATCAATGGTGCAGAATTATTGACGCAGAAAGAAGTTTGAGGAAAGTTGAGATGGAAATGTTACATCCCGCATCCCACAAATTTGAAGATCGAGGCTCAGGGAGAATCCCGATAAATATCAACGGTGGGGAAGTGTTGATAAGGAAACCGTGGTGCGGAAATACTATTTTGAGGAAGAAATCTATGCATTAGATCGATGATATGGAGAGACTTAGAAATAGGATCAATGACTTTGATTAAATCTAGAATATGATATTACAAAAAGAATATAAATATTGCAGAAGAACCAGAAAATGATAAACAGGGTTGCGAAAATGAATTATGAGAATGAAGCATTTCCCTTACTGAAGTGATGTGATGTTTGAACGGGTAGATGATGAGGAGGTGTGTCTGTAAGTAAAGAGTCATGATCCAAAATGAAAGAATGAAGCTATGAAGAGATGTGCTGGTAGGTAATAGGTGAAAAGTATTTATTGCATAAATATGTAAAGAAACAATTGTCTCTGTTAGTAATTTTGATAGAGTCCAAAGTGAATAGTTTTTCAACTGTTCTAAAAGACTGAGAAAATTAGTCGAGGGTGGCACGGTGGTGCTAGTGTAGGACACAAGTCTGTAGGGGGTTGAAGCCTCCTTCCAGTCGAAGTTCAAGAACAGGGTGTTGTAGCAATCAAAATACCATATGGGTGTTGTAGCATCCTAGTCTTTAGTTTCAGGAAAAACCTAGGGTGTGTTTTGGATCCTTTCTATTGCAATAGATAAAAAAATTTGTAAATTCATAAGATTCTTAATGAGTTTGTGTTGGTGGTTTTCTCTTTTCAGGTTTCCACGATAAAATATATGTCTTTTCAGGTTTCCACAATACTAATTCAGCCCCCCCTCTCATTATTGTGGGATAAGCCAACAAGAGGCCAAATGGGTCTGCACCTGGTCATTAATTGAGGGATCTTGAGGGTTAACATGGTCAACTATCCACTTTATAGGGTCCGTGTAAGGCATAAAAGTGAGCCTAGATGTTATAACATGGAGTTGAGATTTACTGATATTAATGAAAGACGAATGGTCATGCTAAATGAATGAAAAGTCATCGTTGTCAAAAATCGAATAAATACTGGACCAGCTAAATGGTACGTTTCAAACACTCTTGCACTGGTGTCTGAGAAAATTCCATAGTTAGGGTCTTTATTCCTTTTCTCGTTAAGGGAATATTAGACCTTGTATTCCTCAACATGGTTGAGAGGATACATGGTAAATTCTGATAAAATGAAAAAAAAAAGAATTATCTTTAACCCAAACAAAATTATCTGAAATTGGACCAATGGATGGAAAGAAATTTGAAAACATTACCAATGATTTACTTGAAAGAAGGAAAGTACGTTGACCTGGTGGAAACTTGTAGTAAAATCTTTCATCGAGGTGAAATTCACAAATTAAAAATGATAGAATAATCATGAAATTTTGAAATATTAAATAACCAAATCCAATGGAGAAATGAATTTAGATCTTATATTTCAAATATATCGACGATCAAGATTAACGCGAGAAAGAAAATTATGGAGAAGAAACTTTGTCAACTTACTTTATTATGGTTGATATTAGCATTTTGGGTTGCAGGATTATAGGTTGAAAGTTTGTAACTAAAAATTACTTTATTGCTTCCGAAATCCCCAATCTGCATTGTTGATTGCAGAATCACGGAAGTGCGATTTGTGATTTTATTAGATTTTGGGTTTCCAATTTTCGCAATACGCATTGTGGGTTGCGAGTTCCAGAAAAGGTAAAAAATAAAAAATGAAAAAGACTACAACATTCGCAATCTGCATTATAGGTTTTGGAAAATAAATTTCAAAACCTCCAAAAAAATAACTTCCTCCATCTGCATTGCAGATTGCGGAAACATAATACTTGAAAGAAAATAATAAATTCTATGCAATTCACAAATAAATAAATAAAGGATTTGAAGAAATTTTTTATTAAGATAAAAAATCAAAGGACAAAAGGATGAAGACAACTATGAATGATTCCCCATAAGTAAGACAATAACCATAAATATTACCTTAGTGATGAATGGATGGGGATCCCATTTTACCACTTAAAATGGGATCTGTTGTACCAACAACGAAGTGGAATAGTTGTTGAAGAGTGTTTTTTGACCCATAAAAGGAAAAGAAAAGTGGTTGAAGCTACTGAGTGAGAACTAAAGAGAAGGTCACACCTCCTAATTGAGTGCTAAAGAGAAGGAGGCTCATAAATGACGAAGTCCTAGGAAAAATATTATATAATAATATGTCCATTAGCAAGAAGGAGGCTAGCATTGGACGAGGATTGATTCTGATAATGCAAGAGATGTCTCATTAATTGGATTTTTCTCTTGTGGTTCAACGAACAGACTCGGGGGTTTTGGAGCAAGTAACTTGCCTGCTATGGGAGTTGGTTGGGAGGAACAACTATTCCATTTCTATTTTTGCAGCAGTGGTGTCAGGTTCTTACTCTATGTTTTAATTACAATAAGCTATTTATTATAGATATGGATTTTCTACTGTATTCATAAGTAGAAATGCTTTATTTAATCTTATTACACGGTTATCTAACATGTATTGATTTAGATCTTATTTTTGTATCAATCCCAAATATGTTTATGTTTTATTTATATCTACGAATGGTTAATTTTGATTAGGAAGGATCCTTAGATTGAGCATCCATACCCGAATTGCGAATTTCTAAATGATTTTATATACTATAGATTCGATTTCTTTCCTTAAACAAATCAAAGTTGATGAATTATATAAGTTCTTGCTTATATTATAATGATATAGTGATGTACAATTTAAGTAGTTAAAGTTAACATATTTTAATACTTAACAATTTAATGTTTAGATCAAAATCATGTGAATGTAATTAAATAATCTAGGATTAAATTATTTATAAACTATCAAGATAGATTCAGAGTACAATCACGATTTATGACTTAACTAATTATTTAGTTAAAGGATAGCAAGTATCTACAGTCGTATATCAATTTAGATATTTACATATAGTAGAGATATTATACAAGTAGTCACATACATGATATATATACCTAACATATAACTTATCCAACCAAATCCTTTACGGATCTAATGCTAACAGACAATAACCACACTAAAGGAATCCAAAGTAAATCTACATTACAATTGAAAACAAATTGCAAAAGCAAATATTCCTTTTCCAAATACTGGTAGTAAGCCCATCTATGATGGCAGCCGAGCATTAATGAAATACAGTAAGAAGATCAATAACAAATCTAAAGCAAACTACCGGCATGTACGATAACCACGATTTCAATAATTAAAACTACTCTACAAAAATCACAAGACCATATGGTCGTATGTTCATTTAAATAATAATAGGTTAAAGATTATGGCCGTAAGCCATTTTAATGGCTACCATCGTATACATAAAACATAATAGCAATATTTTTATACAGTATATAACTGGTTTTACATAAAAAAACTAAACCCTCATATGGGTTAGTAATAAATTTATTATTATTACATACTCCCTTTGTAAATAGAACATAGATATTTTTAAACGGTATTATCAAAACATATTCATGGTTGTAAGACCATCAAAGGATGGAAACTGGTAAATAAATCAAAAGAGTATACAAGAATAACCATAGAGTAATTCTCAACATAGACCCTAAGGGTCATTTAATTTCTTTATACAGTAAAATTTATCAAAACAAATGTACGCATACAGGGTGTGGTTGTAACACCATCTATGATGGCTTCCACCTTTGTTTTTAAATAATAAATAAACTTCAATTACATAGTAAGTGAAGTGGTAGTAATACCATCTACGATGGAACCCATAGTACCTACACAATTACTAAAATAAACCCTAGTGCACTTAAAACCAATACGAAGTGGAGAGGCTGTAAATCCCTCTGTAAAAACAGAGTGGAAAACACAATGGGGCCCTGAAAAAAACACACACAACACTTATCTTATACAGATCTAGAGTGTTTTTTCCTCCTCTCAGCTCCTTGTGCTCAATATTTTAATACCTGTAGAAAACCATAACATTATCAACGACGGTGGATAAAATTTATTAAAATTTATAGTATGAAAACTAGAGCTGGGGTTTTTGTTTCTTTACCTAGGATTTCTAATATGCATGCCTAGGAGGAGGTTACCCTGTCTCCTTCCTTGCTATTTCTCCGAACCTCCAATAGAGGCATCAATGGCAGCCAAAAAAACTAATTAAACCCTATAAATAAGATGGAGTGTAAATATAAACGCCATTAATTTTATGTTGTGAAAGTTGTAGAGAGGTCAGGGGTCAGATCCTCCGGGAAGACCCTTTCTCCTCCTCTTATTTCACAAAAAAACATTGGAAGGTAAGTTATAGTTAAGCCATTAAAAACAATCTTGAAGTTAAAAAAATTGCAGTGTTAAAAAAAAATTACCTGGTGAAGGGCAACGACGAGCTGAAATTGTTGGTTGAGAGAAGCAATGAGTTGCAAATGACCATGGATTCCATGAACAAGAATACCTTGGAAAGAAGCCAGTTAAATTTCCATCAAAAACCATAGCAATGCTTGCACTAGGAAACCCAACAAATCACAATCAACAGAGCATAGCTCATATCTCTCTCTTACAGACCAAACAAACAAAAAATGCAAGGTTATATCAACAAAGGCAAACATTAAACGCTTGCAAAACCCATCTAACTACAGAACCTTACAAGTAGACGGCTGAGAGAATATCTTGAGGCCAACATGGAAGCCTGAGTACACTGTCAACTTGAAGACAGGACACACTTTAAGGCTCAAGTAAACTCAAGTACGACACTTTTAAAACCTCAGCCATATCTAATGATGGCTTGCCAATCATTTGCTTTAAACGTTGTGAACTACGATAAGAACCATATCATATAACATAAAACCATTTCAATATAAGCCAACGATATATTATAATATATTAACATTTAAAACCATGTCAAATCCATGTTCAAGCTTTACACCGTTCACACCATTAGGACCAAGGTCCTTTACAATACCTTATACCATGCGCTTAGGAATTTGGCAAGGTTTGTTACCACATAATCGTTATCATAAAACCTTATTACATTGCAAGGTGGGATCAAGAATATGATATAGTCTCCTAACCCTTGGTCTAGTAAGGCCCTAGTAACGGCAATAAAAACCAATGCAAGAAACTTTAAACATCACCTTCAGGCATGGATGTACACTGCAGATAGACTTCGTCATTGCCAAAACTGGTGAAACCTAACGTAGGAAGTGAAATTATATAAGTAACTTAAATAAGCATCATTACTTAACTCATAAGTAATCATGCTTGTTAAGAGTTCTATGATTATTGCTAGTTAAATGAATGTATAATGTTTTATTCATTTACAAATTTTGAGGTGTGTGACAGAAAAATACTTGTCTTTATATACTCTTCTCTTTAAATCCTCATCTCATCGAAAAAACTAAGGATTATTATGCACACGCATCCTCACCTTGTTATATCAACTGGGTCAAGGCGAAGAGGCAACCATAAAACATTAAATGTGGCAATATGCAAATAGTAAGATACAACTATAAGTAATTCTTATGCTAAATTTACCATATAATTATTTGACACTATCAACTAAGATTTGACATGTTGGATTATTGTGTTTTTCTTATCACTCCTTGCCAATGTGATTGCAATGCATTCTTTGAAGGTGAAGTCCATAATTTTATGTCTTCTTCATAATTCTCATTCCTTTTTGTAAGACAATAAGGAGGGCAGTGGCCCACCTCATCATGGAAAATGGTTTCAACATAGAGGTAAACACATTAATTTTTTTAATTAAATAACTTAAATTTCCTACCAGTGACTGTCGATTCACCAAATCATGGATTGGTAAAAAAAAAAAATTAGGGCCCCAAGCTCTTAATTACTCACACCTAGAACTTTCTCAAATCCAACCATTAAAAAAATTATTTTGGTGTATGTTATAGTAGAGTTTACCACACTTGGTATACCATGTTTTTATGGCCTTTTGTGTCCCTATGTAGACTCCTTGGACTCCCTTTGCTCAATGTAAACTTTGATGCTCCATAAAATCCATTTAAAAATTCCTGCTTATTTGTATACGTGGGTCACCAACTTACATACCACATGTACACACAACTTGCTCCACTATGACGAACGTACATCGGGAAATGTGCCCAAAAATAAAATATTTGGATTTTTCCTCATTTAGTAACAAATAACTAGACTATTGGACTTCCATATGTCTGGAAATGATCTGACTTGACCCTTCACTTACTATTGAAGGGATATATATTGAGCTACTTGGATCTATTAAAGGAGGATAATTTGTGAGAGAAAAGAAACTATAGTGGATTTGTGCCCCATACTAAATTACATGCTTGAGTCTGCATCCCTTTGTCCTTTGAGAAACCATTGATTCTCTTCCCAAGATCTCCATTTTCATGTGAGCTTTCCATTGACATGGAGGATTGAAGTGGTGGAGGTCTGGATGGAGGACTTTGTTTCTCCGGTTTGACGAGGTGCTGACATATTTTGTCACTTATATCTTTGTTAATAATTAATAGAAATATCAAATTCTCATCGATTGTATTTGTGTAACTATGGATATTCTTGTTAAAGCATGTAGTTTCTTTGATTATATATATTGGATTTATATATGCTAGGGTAGGTTATAGGTCTTAAAATCTATCATGCTTGTATATTTTGTTGTTGTTGAGAATGGAATTTAGGTGCAAGTGTGGTTGAAAGCTCAATGTGGATCTACTACAAATGTCAAAAACAAGGTACGCTTTCCATCCCTTAGTGTTAGACGTGTTTATCTATTTAGCATATTTGAAGTGGATTGATTTCTGGTGTCATACTGTCTGTTGCGGTCCACCCTAAGCCATATGAATTTTTATATGTAACAGTGTACTAGTTCAAATTAAAAGGAATATTGTCGAGACTCAGACATGTACTGAGTTGTAAGGCTCTAGTTAACTTAGGCTTGATTCCATTGCCCCTCCATCCCATACTTGTATGTTGTCACGAAAAGTATTGAACAACAAAATTTGATTCCTCGACCCCTGTGATGCTAGAGTTGCTAACTTGCTTAGTATGTAGGATTGTTTTTTAATGTTTTATGAGTTGTGTATTATTTTTTCTTAGGCACCCAATGCCCATAATTCTTACATCTCTTAGGCTTGGATGGTTTCCCTCTTTTAAGTTTGAATTAAATTTTTGGTTGGTTTTATATGTATTTTTTGGTTGTAGGTTTCTTATAGCCTCGTTTTACTTATTGGATTCCTTTTCTACATAGTTAATAGTAAGTAATTCTCTCATGGTTCTAGTTTTTTAAGACTATATCTAGTTACAACGTCCTGCACTATGCATAAGATCACACAGATTCCCAAATATGGTTATTGCAAAGTATAAGTATTTTGAACTATAAAATTAATGTTACATATATGTCATACTAGGTTTTATTGAAAATATTTCATCTTTTTATATAGATATTAGGGGGTTCCCAATTGTTTATGATTGTAAAAATTTGGAAGGGCAATTTTTTTTTTTACATTTTTAGGGGGAAAGGGTTTAGTTAGTTTATACTTGTCAATTGAAGTACAATTATTTTTATTTCCCTCATATTTGAAGGTATCCAAGAATAAATTCCCTTCCAACTAAAATTAAGACCCACCCTTCAAATTTGATCAGTTCCCAGAACCCTAGTTTGCATTTCTCTTTTCTAGGATATGTCTTTTGATTCTACCTTGAATCTCAAAGTTGTTCCTCCAAGGACATTAGTCAACATCCCAATTTTTCATGGAAATTCCTAATGCAAGTGTTAAAATAGGTACAAAAAGCTTCCCATGCTTAATAACCCCGGCCAATCCTAGCCTATAAATCCTAGTTTAAAAACCCTATAACCAATCCTAGTAACCCTAGTTTGTATAGCAAACCCTAGTTTGAATTCTAATCCCTAGAAACCCTAGTCTGTATCATAGTGTTGCAGCTGCAACAATTTTCCCAAAATTCAAAAAAATTTGGGACCCTCCTTTAATTCATTTTGCTCAGTTTTTTGGTTTTGTTTGATGTTTGCACAAATATTACTTTTATGCCAGCAATGTTTTACTATTTGAATTAATTTTTCCTTTCCATCAGAAGTGTTTTTGACTTTTGAGTCAGGAGTCTAGTCATCTGCACGCCCATCGTTGCGGAGAAGTAACAAGAAGTCGGGTCTGGTCCAAGATTTATTTCCTCTGATGAGTTTTATTTATTTTTCTTAATCGGTGGCTTGTTGGAATACCATTGGAACATTTGTCTCTATGTCTTCCGCCATTATGGAGGAGGTATTGCGAAGCTTCCCGAAGGGTTGTTTTATCCTCTTCCAATCCCCATCATTTTTTTATTCGCAGATCCTTTGGATTTCAGATTTTTCCATTGCGGCTTTGGAAAGCACTATCTTTCCGTTGTAGCTTGATTTGTTTTCTGCGTGAACATTATTTTTGGATGAAGTCATGTTTGTTTTTACTCCGATTTTTTTTGGTCTACGGAACTTGGTTTCTTTTATGATTTTGTAGTTGTGGCTCCCCTGTTAGAATAATCAACCCATAGTATTTACCCACTTAGACATTATTTCATTTATTTTGTCTTATTTGCCTAGTACATGAGTCCCACCATGTGCAAGTTGCTAATTGCCTATCCATAGAGGTCAAACTTGCCATCTTTGACTCATGTAGTGCCCTTGAGAGCTTTAGGAATCAAATCTGCTTTATTCCTGGCCTCCTAGGCGCCCATCTGCTTTTTCTGCTTTATTCCCTGCTTTTTCAGTGTTTTAAGGCACATAGGAAAGCAAGACTAGGTGAGGTGAATCAGCTTTGTTGCCTCTTCCTCCTCCACTCATTCCTCCATGCTTTTGCATGTATGAGCTGCCATTTGACCACTATTTATCTTGCCCATGCGCCCTTGCTAATTCGTGGGGTCCTTGATAGATTTGGGATCAGCTTTTTTACACCTATGGGGGATTTGCCTATTTTGGGTAAGCCTGCTTTATGCTAGATTTGGATGCTTCCTCATGCATTCGATTTGCTCATGTATTCTATATATTCAGCAGCCTATGTTATTACAGGGTTGGCTATTGTACACTCAGTTAATATAATTTTGTGTTACAGCTCCATATTCAGTCTCCATTGTTGATAATTTGCATGATCAATTGTTAATTGCTGTGAGTGAAATTAATCTACTGCAGGCCTGAATTTCTACATCCCCAACCATCTATTGATCTGAAGCCTTAGTCTCGTGAGCTCCGATGTGAGTTTTGATTTGTTTCTCTGTCGATGCCATTGCAGGTTTCCTGGTTGTTTCATCATGCATTGTTACAGAGGCGATGTTTATAGGATCGTCGATCCCATTGTCTATTGCCTCCCGATTATCTTATTTTTCTCGTCGATTATTTGTTTACCGGGGCGTATATATAGTGGGGTTGGGGTTTATTGTTTTTTATTGTTATTTTGGATATTTCCCTGTGCTGTCGTTTTTGCTTGAGCAGACCAACGCTTTCACTATCGGTACCTTCGCTCCTAGGTGGCTCTGCCATGGAGATCTACGGTATTTTCTCCACTAGTCATGCATCATAGTGATAGGTAGGCCCTTATGCCCATTTTACCATTCTGTTCTATTGGTCAAACCATTTTTTGTTGTCATTGGTCAGTTCGTTGCCTCTGCGGTTAGTGGTTACCTAGGTTTTCCATCTGGGCATATATATAATCTATAGATAGTCTGGCGGCCCAATGGGGGGTGTTTGTGGTTTTGCTTGATGATTTCTTTCGTAGTCATTTTGGGTATGCAGCTCACACTCGACTGTTGGGGAAACCGATGTAGACAACCATTACGTTGTTCGCACCAGTTTCCCCCAGTCTGTGTTTGGACATCTGGGGAGGGTGTTTTCATGGTTTTCTTCTGAGATACCGTGAGTTTGGTTCCACAGTTCGGTTTCCCTCGTCTTTGTGAACCAGGGTCGCGATGTGGAGGTTACACCCCTTGGGTTGAGATTGTTTAAATTTGAACCGCAGACTAGTTCTGGTCAAATGCACTATCACAGTACAGTATCCTTCTCTTGGGATTAGGCCTCATGTTTCCCTTGGAAAGATTTAGTTCATAGCACCAAGAGGGGGTGTTTAAGACTATTTTTTGCTTTAGTATTAGGAAGGGGATATTCATCATTTTAGAAAGGCCATGCTATTCTAAGTTAATTCTGTAATTGTTGGTCGTGAACTAGTTTTAGCTTTTTGGGCAAATTAATTTTATGCGGGAACATTTGGATTCTGAGCATTGTTTGTGTATTTTTCATAGCTGCACTCATGTTTAGCATAGACGAGGTAAAATGCTTATACAGTTTGTCTCCATTTTTGAATGTTATATGGGAATGACCCAACATAACCTAAAATATTTTTTGTATGACAGGGAAATTCTTTAGAATTCGAGATGTCTAAACGTCAGAAGAAGAAGGCTCCCATAGTAGAAGAGGAACCCGAAGTCGAAATTGTTACCAGAGTTGAATACACCTACGAGGACACCAAATGCATAGTGGGTGTGGAACCCAAGTATAAATGGGGGAAAATCTATAGATTAATAACACGTTGAGAAGTACCTAACATAGGTTTCAAAGAAGAAACCATCTATGCCAATATAGAGAGATATGCATTGATGAAAATTGCTACCAGACCTGAGCTTTTTCCATGCTCAGAGGTGATCGAGTGGATTCTACCCAGGGAAGATGTAACCACCATGATTTTGGAAAATTTTGATAAACAGGGTTATGCTGCTTATAGCCCTTAGTATGTGTCACTGGCCTACCACTTACAAAAAGCACAAGTGTGCTTAACTGAGGACTGTCTAAAGGCAATTAAGATGGACCTAGTCGAGACACTGAAGAGAATGCTGGTGCCTGGAAAGAACTTTAGAACTAGGTCAATCAGAGAATATGATACTGCCATTCTAAGAAACCCTTACAGGTTTATTTCCTTGATGCCGAACAGGATTTTTGGAAGGGCCCACGGTAAAATATTTAAGTTAGAATGAGTGCCTATCATTTTCTATGTTGCAACACAAGGGATAGTGTTCAACTGGGAAAACATTGTGTACAACAATATCTCATCCTGCATTGCATCAGCATTAGGAGGGGTGTCCTAGAAGAGATTAGATTTCTATATGAGCTCTATGCTGATTGATTGCATACTATGCACTCAACCCTTCCCAAACCTGAGGTGTATCTCAGACCAAGAGAGAACACTAGTCTATTCAACTTACAAGCCACTGTGGGCACACAAATAACATAGTCACTATAGAGAAGTGCGTGAGCACTTCATCATGCCATTATATACCTTGATTTTCTTGAAAGAGTGCAACTGTATGTCAAAGGAAGCATTGCAGGTGATTGGGGAATATGCAAACTACTATCGAACAGAGGATGGATTGTATTTCAGAATGTATGGATGCTCTAGAGCACCCTCACTGTTGCCAAAATATGCCATTGACTATATAGTCCACAAGGAGGCAATTAGGCAAGTCCTTTTAGATGGCATAGGGATTTTTTTGTTTGAACATAAGAAAGCAACTTACCCTCCTTTGCCATTCAGATTGGGAAGCTATAAATTCACAAGGGTGAAGAAAGATAAGGAATTTGTGGAGGAATTGGGGAAATTCCATTTTGGGGAAGTGAATTTCCACCGGAACGATTCCCGAAATAAAGTGGCAGAGCACTACAGCGAGGCAAATGTGCATTTTGAATATACAAGCCACTGGGATAGAGAGGAATCCATTTTTTGCAGTGCACAAAATAGAACAGCCTTAAGAAGAAGGTTTAAAAATAAAATCACCACCAAATACGAGAAAGGACGGGATGAGCAAGAAAAGGCAGAGGAGGAAGAAACTAGAAAAATAAATGAAGATGCTAGGAGACTAGCACATGAAGTCGAAAGATGGCTCAAAGGTGAGGAGGAAGAGAAGAGAAGAGCTGAACAAGAAGCAGCTAGAAAGGCAGAAGAAGCTTCCCAGAGTGAGGAGGAGGAAAAGAAAAGAAAGATGGATGAGGAACTGAAGAAGAAGGAAGCAGAAAGGATAAAGCTAACAGGGGCAGAGCAATCAACTTCCGATCCTATAGAAAGTCAGGCTCAATACTTGGGTAATCCTTATATTCAATATCCTGAGGCAACTGCTAGCTGCACAACAAGATAGGTTATGGTCCCCACCCTTAGGCTAATCCCTTTTGAGAAGAAGAAAGGGGAGGAGGTACCCGATTTCAACACTATCTTTTATGATAGGGAAAGGAAAAGGATAGTGAAGAGGACCAAGAGAAAGGTCGAGACTAGGGAGCAGTCGGGTAAAATGATAAATGATACAATTGTAGTATATGGGACAGACAAGGACCCCAGATTCACCATCAGAGCTGGGGCTACATTGATCCATGCTTCTGAGGACAATGTAGATCAAATAATGACTGATCTTGAACAGTCAAAGAAGTCTACTGCCCAGCTAAAAGATACCCTGAGAAGAGAGAGAGAGGAAAATAATAGATTGAAAAGAAAGTTTGAAGACATATAATAGGAAATAAAGTCTTCAAAAGTTGAGCTCCAGTTCCTCCAAGTAGAGAAACGATCTATGGAGGCCGCCCAAGGAAGTTTGGAGAAAGTGTAGCAGGAATGTTAAGAGTTAAGAACAGAAAAGGAGCAGCTTCTAGGTAACATAGGGGAATTGGAGCTACAGAAGGCTACCTTGGAGGAATCTGAAAGGCAATCTCAGGGGCAGACTGCAAAGTTGAGAGAACAGGTTATCTCATTAACAACAGCTCTAGAAGAGGCCAGGGAACAATAGGTTAGTCTTCAGCCTTTCAAGGAGCATGTTCTAGGACAAAGGAGCAAGATGCACCAACTGCAAGTAGCCATAGAGGAAGAAAGGTGCAAGATTTTGCAGGTGGTCAATCGACTGGAAGAGATTTTGGAAACCTCTTCATATTTTGTAGATGGATCTTAGGATATCTTAGGAGTCCTGACATGAAGGATGGTGAGATTAGAAGCGAATGAAGAAACCACTGTAGATCTACCATCAAAAGATCAACAAGCCCTGAGGCAAGACTATGATTTACTAGAGTTTGCCATAAACACAGATGAAGAATTCAAGAAGGATGTTAAGAAGACAAAGGGGGCTTGTACAGAATTCTTTAGGAGACTTTTGATCACTTATAATCCCAACACATCAAAGCCTTAGATGAGCAAACCCTGAGGAATGAAGTAGCTCATTCCATGGTTAGTGTGCAGATGCTTGAGGACCAACTTTGCCTGAGCAAAACTAGAATAGAAGTAATAAGAAATCAGGCTACTAAATTTGAAATAAATATTCATTTCTTAGAAACTTCTAAGTTTGAAAGCATTGCCTCAAAGGCTTCGACATGGAAGAATTTTTTTAATAGTCGAGAGGGACCCTCCTCATAAGCATTTATTTGTTTTATTGTAATATATTGTAAATTCTATAAGCATTTAAATGAAAGAAAAGCACGTGAGGAGAAGCGTTGGGGAAGCCCAAGAGTCATTTATGGGCAGCCCAATAGTTTTTCTCTTGTTGTATAAATATATAACATTTAGATAGAAAATGGACTTTTTCCCAGTTAGATTGGTGAAGACATATTGTAAGAAGAACTATTTCCTTTTGCAATAGATAATTACAGTTTTCTTGTTGGATAAAGCTTGGTCGAATGTTCAAATGTTATGCTATGGATTTTTTGAAGAGGAACTATTTCATTTTTAGCTTTGTGTCCATTAACCGTGAGATCGTTCTAACTCTTTGAACCTATGTTCTTGTATGAGTGATATCTGGTTTATTTTATAAAAATTTCCACTATGAGTAATAAATGTTGTTCATAAACAATTGGCTATCTGGTGGTTCAAATATCTTTAAATGTTCATGTGTTTTGAAAGAAGTATCAGCTATCTGTGATTTTTCATAATGCATGCACAAAATATATTACTCATTAATAAATGATAATCTTGCTCCCTAGGGATAGGATATGTAGTTAGTTTTAATTTCCTTGTTGTGTGAGATTCAGCTGCAAGAGAGTCTAAGACGAGAGGTAAGAACCTGCGCATCACATTGTGACCACTCCTTGCATGCTTAATCAATCTGCATTCTAGATAGGCACTTACATATCATACTTAAAACTAAAAAACACAAAAATATACACTGTGGACTGGGCCACAACCAGTAAAACCTTTTATTTTTGTTACTTGACCCATGGTATCCGGACCGCAAACCGGATGGATTCCCTACACCAAACAGTCATGGGCTAGTTGGGAACATTGACTGGGGAGAATCCCTTGTTGTTGTTGCCTACGAATTTCCAGGACTCAACACATAGAGACTAGTTTGTGTTCAAAATCCTAAAAACAATAGTTTGTAGCCACCAACTATAATCTATATATCGCTAATACCATTTATACGATGTCACCATTGACCAATATATTGAATCAAACATTCATACCTTTACATATTTTCCCTAGGTTCAATTTGGCATGCATCCTTGAATGGATATTGGGACCTATGTGCAAACATACATAAAAAAAAATTATGGCTTGGATAGATGAGTTGTTGACTTCGTTGGATTCAAGAAATTGGGATAGTGCTAGGGGTGTCCCTCTCGTATTGATCCATGGACAAGGGATTCTCTTTTAGGTCAATTTTGGAAACTAGGGTTTCCCTAAGTAAGGGAATGTGAAATTTTTGTACATAGGGGTAGAATTCGAAAATTCCTCGACCGAGAACTTGTGACTAGAGTTCCCACATGGAAAAATCATAAACACACTTGCATGACCCCTTGGAACCAAGTTTTTTTGCACAGTTGGAATTATATTCCTCGGGTAGGGATTTAATAAGTGTTCCTGAAAGCATGTAGGATGTGAGCTTCAACATCTCATAGAATGATGAAAGTGGATTGGATCAACAAACCATCAACTCTGTTGGATTTAGGACATCAAAATAGTGCTATATTGGTGCCCTTCTCCTCTACATACATGGTCAATGGATCCTATTTTAGATCAATTTTGGGAACTAGGGTTTTGACTAGTAAGGGAATGTGAAAGTTTTGCACATAGGAGTAAACTTTGCAAATTCCTCAACTGAGAACTTGTGGCTAGAATTACCACATGGAAACTTCTTAAACATAGTTTCATGATCCCTTAAAACCTGGTTTTGATGCACATATTCAATTATATGCCCTGGGTAGGGATTCAACACGTGTCCCTGAAATCTTGCAGGAGGTGATATTCAACATGGTATAGAATGATGATCATAGATTGGATCGACAAATCATCGACCTTGTTGGATTCATGACATTGTGATAGTTCTAGGGGTCATCCTATTCTATGGATACATGAAAAACATATCCTGTTTGAGGTCAATTTTGGAAACTAGGGTTTTGCTTGGTAAGGGAATGCGAAATTTTTGCACATAGGGGTTAACTTTGAAAATTCCTCGACCGATAACTTATGGATAACATTCCCACATGGAACCTACCTAAACACACTTGAATGACCCCCCAACACCAAGTTTTGATGCATGTTTGGAAATCTATGCCCCGAGTAGGGATTCAACAGGTGTCCTTGAAAGCATGTAGTAGGTGAGCTTCAATGTGCCATATAATGTGACCGTGGCTCAGATATCTATGTTTCACTAAGAGTTACACATTGGAAGCACACATAAGAAGGCTACATTATTAGTACATTTTGTTCCTAGTATTCTTCTTATAATCAAACTATTTTATCTTACTACTCGCTAAATTTTTACACTAGAGCATACAATAAATATAATAGAGAAATTTATAAAATAAAACTATGGAAATAATAGGGCCAATAAAGTACACCATAGTTTTATCACATTCATTATTAGTCACATTCATCATAGGAAGGAATTATCCATGCAAAGGGTCGAGCTAAATCACCAGTGTGTTTCTCAAACTCTTTTTCCATACAATACCTAGATATAAGAACTATGTGTTCAAGTACAAGTCAATCAATTACAAACTTGTGGCCTCAATTTTGTCACTTTCATTTTATAAACAGGTAGAGAAATAACAATGAGAAATAATGCAACTAATTAACATCTCAAGAATGGTCCTTTAAAGTATTCAAGTCATTTGTAATTATTTTTGCAGTATACAACTATTCATACACATGGTTTATTATGTGTTGTATTTCATGCATGACATCTGTGTGTATTTTTGTAGATGAATGATGTGTATCCCATATATTCATTCAATTAAATTCATCACTCCAAACAGCAATTCATTTATGTGGGCCACACAAGTGCATTACTTAGGTGTGTCAACTTCGTGAATCATTTAAATATTTGTTAGGTTGTTATGTGGGTAAGGTGATTTTGTATTCCACTTAGTTGGGTCATTCTCTTAGGTGTATTGGGTGCTTATGTGTGTTAATTATGTTTCATTGTTGTGAATACAATTTAACATTGTATATGCAATTGGATCATTTTCAAGAACAATTTAAATGTACATTGTTATCATTACACAATGTTGTAATTGTGCATTGTTCTCAAATTTGTGAAAATATGATTCAAAAAAATATCTAGGAGCTAAGGGAATCCTCACAACTCAATATATTCACAAATTATGCATAAAAATGGTGAAAAGAGCAAAATTAACACATAGGAATAGTGTCAATATCTGAAGTTTCTATTACTATCCAACTTATAAATATGTATGGTACATGATTATAGTACAATGGGATAAAATCGTTAACCTTAGGAGGAAAATTGGTTGAATACATGTGGGAGGCTTCGATTGGACCTCAAACCCCCCTAGGCTGACCATTGAGATACAAAACCACCTCAAACGGTCATGAATGGACATATGAATGTGGGTGAAGCATTCTAGTACATAAATTAGAGTATTATAGGCGTGATGGAGTGCATGGGTGAGTGGGAGTGGCTCTAGGTAGCATTTAATGCTCCAAAAGGGAAAAAAACCACCCAAATACATGCATGGGCACCTCTAGTCAAACTAGTTCCCTGTTTTAATTAGTGGGAGATCCAAAAGGACTTAAATTTCATTAATGAGGGTGCTCATGCTCCTCATTGACAAAAAATGAGGGAGCTTGGGTGCATTAATGAGTCCAAAACCCCCATATACCTTGTTAGACAAACATAACCAAGGTTTGGACCATATAACATGAAGTGTGTCCTAGGTGGCATGTGACCATGGTACTGGGTGGTATGATGCTCTAACACCCCCCATTAATCCTGACTTAGTGTAACCACATACAAAATTGAGGCATTGGCAACTAAGCCTCAAGTCACCTCTTACAAAAATTTATTTGTCCATGTAAAAACAAGGAAAGAGGCAAAACCTTATGGGAAAAATCCTCCCTCAAGAATGGACTTGACACAAATATGATCAAAATTTTTTCAATAGGTCTTCTTCTTCACTTGAATGAGTTGAAAGAACAACTTCTTGGTGATGAAATTCGTGAAGACATTATGGATGCCAAGATCATGCATCAATGCATTAGTGTGTTGTAGACAAATTAGAACATGTGGAGAGGCCCCTTGATGGTAATGAGATGATGGAGGAGCATCATAGGAATTTTTTCTAACACAACCATACTCTGGTTTGGAAGCATAATCAATAATGGAAAGAATATCTCTACAAACTCCTTCCCAAATAGCATCAAAAGACTCAACAAAATCAACTTCTTTTGTAGTTTCCATATAATGAATTAAACCATGAATCATATTCCCAATTTGATGAAGCACCTTCATAATTCTGTAACAAGGCTCATGAGGCTATGAGATATTAGAGTAGAAGTTATATAGACCGGAAAATATCAGAGGTATAGAGTCTCCATGAGCAACTCAGTCCATAGTGGGGAAAGAGTTGGTAACTAGATCATACTGATAGTTGAGTGAACTTGGATGGTATGGAGAATTTCAATTTGAACCATAGGTGGTGAGATCAGGTCTATACACATGTAATAACAGTCCCATGATATGTGGAATACACAAGTGACATAGTACTGGAAACAATGCAATCTTGATATTTTCCAACTAGCGAACTTGTGGGTTCTTGGATATTTTGGGAATAAAATGGTTGGGGAAATGATACTAAGTCTTTCATAACCTGCATATCACCTTCAGAATCAGAATGGAAAGGATCTGAATGGAGTGGTAAATACCTTTTAGAAGACAAGTCGGAAACTAGTGAAAAATGACTAGTTTTTGGAGGAAACTTTGGTGAACTGTTTGGCATTTCTTTCAAGGAAGGGTTGGATGTTTCAGAAGTTGATATATCAGACAGTAAATCTGAAACAAAGATATATAAAATATATTTATGAGAAACAAGTTTGATACTAACACCCAAATCATACAAGAACTTACCATCTTCTTGCTCCAAAGAGAGCTTGCGCTCTTCTGTTCTTGCACAATCTGGAACATAAATATTGTTTTCTTCAAGTAGCTTGGTCATGATGTCCATATTATTTATAAAATAATATTTTTCATGATAGGAACCTTTGCAATAATCGCATTTGGGTTTCTCTCTATTGGATTTCGAGTCCTCATCATTTGAACTTGGCCTTTATACATCTGAATGCTTCTTCTCCTTCTCTCTTTGTTGCTTCGAATCCTTGGATTTATTCTTTCCTTTGGCTTGATTCAACACACCTGCATCAAGGTCTTGATCCTTGGTGGTTTTTATGGTACCCATTTGAACCAACTTGTCTTGTTCATGAGTTAAATACTCCATGAAATATGCCAAGGTATGCATTCTCCAATTTCGAATTGTCATCTTGCCTGAATGGAATGTCAAGACAAACACATAATACTTAGGACCTAGCTTCGAAAAGATAGACAAGATTGACTTCTGTTATTTCTTCTCGATGCCACATTGTTTCATCTTAAGCACCAACAGTTTGAACTTTGTGAAGAAATCCTGGATCATCTCAAAGTGAGTTGGGATCAATGTGATGAACTCATTTTCGAGCTGGTGTCCTCTTATCTCATCAATATTCCCAAAAAGTGACTCATGTTTGATCTAGAATTCATTGGGTGTGGTAGTATTTTCTACATGGAAGAGAAGGTCCCTTGAAATACTGATACAAAGCATCTTGAATTCTTCATCCAACCTGTTGAAGTACTTCGATTGTTCCACAACAAAGTTAGGATTAAGTGTTAGTTCCCATGGTGAATCTGTACAGGCATTTCGGACTCATCTGTATCACCATTTCGTCCTTATGTTCAAAATAATTTAATGGGGTAAACAAGACATGACTCTTCTCCATTTCATCTTGTGCACTAGGTGACAAAGACACTAGAACTACCTGCAATGCAAACTCTCAAATTTTTCTGGAGGAGGCCCTAAATTCCCACTCAAACTCTATGAATTCGATTTACAGCTCCAAATATCTTTGATACCATGTGAAAATATGATTCACAACAAGGTCTAGGAGCTAAGGGAACACTCACCACTCAAGATATTCACAAATTATGTAGAACATTTGTGAAAGGAGCAATATTAACACATAGGAATAGTACCAATATCTGAAGTTTCTATTATTTTCCAACTTGTAAATATGTCTGGTACATGTTTATAATACAATGGGAGAAAATCATTAGCCTTAGGAGGAAAATTTGTGGGATACATGTGGCAGGCTTAGATTGGACCTCAAACCACCCTAGGTTGACCAATGAGCTCTCAAACCAACTCAAACGGTAGTGAATGGCCTTGTGAATGTGGGTGAAGCATGCCAGGACATAAATGATGGTAGGATAGGTGTGATGGAGTGCATGGGTGAGTGGGAGTGGCTCTAGGTCACATTTAATGGTCCAAAAGGGCCAAAACCACCCAAATACATGCATGGACACATCTAGTCAAACCAATTCCATGTTTTAAGGAGAGGGAGTGCCCTAAGGACTAAAATTTCATTAATGAGGGTGCTCAAAATATTGGTGACAAAAAATGAGGACGGTTGGGTTCACTAATGAGTCTAGAGCACCCATATACCTTGTTAGACCAACATAACCAAGGTTTGGACCATATAACATGAAATGTGTCCTAGGTGGTATGATGCTCTAACAATAACTGATATCTCCATGTAATCATAAAATATATCAAAAATTGGGAACATCACACATAGAAACATTCTTGGCCACAAATGTATGATCACACATAAGAATGAGCTATGAATATCTCAAGATCCAATATGAAATATATTTTATATCATGAAAGTTATAATAAAAAAATAAAAGGCCCTTAGATGTTATTTAAATGTACATGTATCAAAAAAATCATTGATATACTTGCAAAAAAAAGTACATCTGTCCTAGACCACACCCCTACACTCTAACTTCCTCTTGTACACAAAACTACATGTTTAGTTTGGACTAACACATCAAAACTCTAACTTCCTCTTGTTTTTTCCTAATTGTGATGCTTGTTGCCTCTGTCCATGACCACTGTGCATATTTGGTGACTACAAATCAATGATCGTATTTCTTGGCTAGATAATTGAACTAATACTATCCAACACTAAAAAAATTTGAAAATATAAAATATGACTCAATTGTACATAAAATAAACACTCACTAAATCCATCCAAGGTATAGATTCCTATGGTGTCCTCCTCCTTCCAGAGAGTCTCTCTGCAATGCTTCTCTACGAAAAAAATAAACTATGCCAATTATCTCAACAATTATCATCTTGTACATGCATGAGAAAGTACTAACCAATTATGTAGATAATTAACATCTCATTGAAAAAATATGTTCTAGGGCATGGGACTGGGTTTATTCAATAGCAAGATGAGCTGTAGGTTGAACATCAACCTTGGTTGTGTCCACTAATGGATGAAGGTGTGGCTACATTCACCAAATGCTAAAATAGTTAGACATCATGCATGTCCATACAATATATAAATCAAGTGTACGGCTACAAATATTCAATTAGATACCTTTGTGTGACTTATCCCCATTGTAGTGCAACATTTACTGCGGTATAAACAACCCTGCTAAGTTCTAGCATGGAGGACTCTCCATCCTGATGCTGTAAACATGCGAAAAATAACATTAAGAAAAACTAGTTGTGGAGTGAATTGAAAGCTAACCAACAACTGTCATTGGAGGCTATGTGTACATTACCATGGAATCGGTAGATTCACCATCATGGAAACCCACTCCTTTTACGAAAGAGGGTCTTTTGGTGTAGATAACACGCTTATCTAGATTTGGACTACAAGGAGATCCAAACCAGAGAGGTGATGTAGGGATTTGCGTTGATGTCTGCAGTCATAAAGTGTTACCGTAGTTAGACATGTTCATGAATAGATGAACTAATATGTACTGAAAAAATAACATGTTGTAATATACTTACCTCTTCCTGGGACATATCTCCCCCATGGGAGGGATTGTTTCTAGCGATTTATTGCCCCTCTTCAAAACCAGATAGAAACTACAAGTTTAAAAATTAGAAATGTTAGCAATCTATAAAAGAGTGTACAATAATAAATAAATAATTTGAACAATATTCAGTCATTAACCATGAACTTACATTCCTGAGGTAATCATAGAATCCACCTTGGAGGAATAAACTAAGATCAATGTCTCTTGCATCTTGTTCAAAATGTGGTTCTTGCAAATTAAAAAATTGTAAATATTATACCACTTAACAAATTAATGAACTAACATGTATTAACAAAATGATGTGTATTAACAAAATGATACATGTTGAAATATTACCTCGTTTTTTGTGTTTCCGCCTCGAATATGAAAACACCCGATACACTACCACCCTTCTTAAAGGAATCAAGTTCCAGCAAGATTAAAAATTTCATATATTAAGAAGATTTTAATATGTGTACAATATGGAAACAAACACCAATATAGTTTTTACAATGTCCTTACTTGACCACAAGTCATTCTAGAGGGACCATGTGTTGGTCCACAACCATAACATGCTTGACCACAAATCGTGAACACATGTGGCTTGATTTGGATATCATGGGATGCCAGTCTATCCCCACCAATAGATGGTCCTCTACCATAGTAATATGATGTTTGTACCCCACTAGAGAAAGAGGGCCCTTCTTGTTTAATAGTTGTGGTGTGGCAGGAAATCATCTCAACTGGCGTAACAAATTCCTACCGTGTTTGGGTAATCGTATCATGTGCATGAGGGATGTCTGGCCTTGGTAGTTGGACATGGGATAAAGGCATCTATCGATCAGCACCTATATACCTAATATTGGGACAGCCCCTACCAGCGCCATGGAACCCCAATATATCGAAATCATTTACATGTTTTCCCATCACAAATTGTGTATAAATTTTCCAGAGGAAGTACATATTTACTTCCGTGTTCTTGTGAGGGGGAATATAAAAAACCATGTACAATTTCTCCATCCAATGGTCTTTAATTGGTTGAAATATGAACCACTCAATGGAAATATGTGGTCTACTACTCTCTGGAATGTCATCTATCCTAGGAACTCTAAATTGTGAATATATATTCTCTTTGGTTATGTTGAGCTTCTTAATCTCATTCTAGCTCAATCCATCAACATATTCTTGTCATTTTGTCTCTCTATGCGATACTATGCTATACAAAGCATCTTTAGATCTACTTATAGTATCCACTATGGTTAGTAATGATGCCAACAAGGAGCGGTGAAGTTCATCTCCACCCCTCCAAGCAGAACCAATATCTATCAAATGACCAAAAACTCTCAATTTCTTTGCATTGTGGTCCATAGTAGCCACTGCAATCATACATACAAATAAAATATCATTAGAAAAATAAAGAAATGGTATAATTACATCTCTAAGCAATGAAAAGTGTAAAAATGGATGACAAGTTACAATGTAAACTATTTATAATTTAAATTTTAAAATTGATCTTTAATTTTACACTAAAGAATAAACATTTAACATTTTTTCATCTTAAATTTATGTTGTAAATTTGTATTAATTTCAATTTCGAGATGCATATATTAAATGTCCTATGTGCATATTTTGATTGGGAATCTCATCTACCTTATTTCAAGGCTTGGATTATGAAGTTTCATCGAACTGTGAGGTGTTGACTAATTCCCTTGGAGGACCAACTCACATATTGAGGGTAGAGGCAAGGGCTAGAGCCTAGAGGAGGTGGCATAGGGTGTTATTGATTAATAAATCCCAATATAGGCAAAAGTATTTTGATAGATACGTAATTATTTGTTGTAGTGTTATTTGTTTTGGACTCCATACGCCATTTAGAATTTTTGTTTACATGTAATTTGGGCCATATGTTGATTGGGAAGCTCCTCTACCTTATTTTAAGACTTGGATTATGAAGCTTCGTTGAAACTGTGAGGTGTTCACTAATTCCCTTGGAGGACCAACTTGAAGATTGCGGGTAGAGGAAAGGGCTAGAGCCTAGAGGAGGTGGCATAGGTTGTTATTAATGAATAAAATTTGAATATAGGAAAATTTATTTTGATAGATATTTAATTATTTGTTGTAGTGTGATTTGTTTTGGACTCCATAGGCCATTTAGCATATTTGTTTACATGTAACTTGGGGCATATGTTGATTGGGAATCTCCTCTACCTTATTTTAAGGCTTGGATTATGAAGTTTTGTCGAAAATATGAGGTGTTGACTAATTCCCTTGGAGGACCAACTCCCATATGGCGGGTAGAGGAAAGGGCTAGAGCCTAGAGGAGGTGGAAAAATGTGCTATTTATGAATAAAATACCAATATAGGCAAGTATTTTGATAGATATGTAATTATTTGTTGTAGCATGAATTTTTTTGGACTCCATAGGCCATTTAGCATCTTTGTTTATTTGTAATTTGGGGCATGTATGGATTACACTTGATGTTATTTTAGTTGTATTCACTCCTTTTATATACCCACGAGAGACTTTGCATATTTGTGTATAGTGGATTCTATCATGTATGATAGTATGTGATTGGCATGCAATCAAACACATCAACCTCCCTATGTATTTTGATGTTGGTAGAGCCTATTGTTGAACTCCATTGTCTTGACCTTAACCAAAATGTACCCTTTAGTCAAGGGAAAATGTTTGTTAAGCATGGAAGCTTCTATACCTTAATTTAACACTTAGATTAGGAAGCTTCATCAAAGCTATAAGGTGTTGATTAATGTTCTTGGACGACCAACTTCAATATTTCGGGTAGAGGCAAGGGATTTAGCATGTTTGTTTATGTATTTTAGGGAAGATATGAATTCTACTTCATTTTTTTTTAGTTGTACGCAACCTTGCAAAATACTTGAGAAACTTTGCATATTTGTAAATTTTGATTTAGATTCACAAGGATGCTTCTGAATATATATATATATATATATATATATATATATATATATGGGTTGGTGCAATATAATGCTAATCACTTATGATGCGCTCATTGCAATGGAATTTTGGAAAAACATAAATATGAACGTCAAAAAGCAATATTAGAGGTACCTACACAACTTTTATGAATATGGCGTATGAATATGAAACATGGACAATCGGATTACCTTCCGGAATATACATTAGAGGAAATTTCAACTCAAAATGGGCCTCCTAAGGAAAATTAATAAAATAATAGTTAAAATAATAAAACAATATTTATTAATTTTGGAGGAAGAAAAGAAAAATCTACTTTTTTGTTCATATTTTCCACATATCTTCGTGTGTTTTTACTCAAACTTAGATCAAGAGAGCTCGTTGGATGCGGAATTAAATTATTAGGTATTTCTTGTTTTGTGGTAGTGGGTCCCGTCAAAAGTATGCTGAGTGGGTACTCGTTGGATGTGGAATTTAATTCCACATCCAACAAGCTCTCCTGATCAAAATCTGAGTAAAAAAACAGGGAGATATGTCAAAAATACAAACAAAAAAAGTAGTTTTTTTTATGATACCTATCCCTGAATTTATATTAAAAAATTGTTTAAGAGTTGCTCCGTTTTTGAATTTTAAAGCATTTTGATTGGATAATACATGATGACATGGAATTTGTATTATTTTTGGAAGGCCCATTTTAAATTGAAATTTCCTCTAATGTAACTTTTATTTATGGGAACTAAGTATAAATTCAAGAAAATGAGGTTCTTTCAAGGTTGGAATGTTATTTTTTTCCCAAAAAATAATGAATAGGTTTGCGTTGGTCCATTCGTTTGGTATGCAAATGGTGGAATTTTGTGAAAAAATTATATTGAGTTGTAGATGACAGGTGCGTCTAGTGCAACATTATTTTTCCATATTTATTTATTTATCTTATATATATATATATATATATATATACACACACACACACACACACACACACACACACACACACACACACACACAATTGGGAGCGCTTGGGATTCATGGTGGAGAATGATTTCACAAAAGCAATTTAAAATGCTACCTCTGTTGGTCATCTAGGGAATTTGGATTGCTCGCAACAAGGAAATATTCAAGGATTTAGCAAGTACACCAGCCATAACAGGGATGATGGCTGTGGGGTTTTTCAATTCTTTTCCTGTCCATATAAGGGCTTCCAGAGATCGAAGGCTGTTAGAAGTTGATATAGATAGATCTTCCCCGTGGGCATTCTTTGATGGGGCTGCACAGAACAATACGTGCGGTGGAGGAGCTGTTCTTCATTTAACAGTTAACCATTCTTATTTTTTGTCTATGGGACTCGGGGGGGGGGGCACCAATAACTTTGCTGAGTTATTCAGTCTTAAACTTCTACTGATGTTTGCATTAGAGAAAGGATGCACTGTTCTAAATTTCATGGGAGATTCAATGAATGTAATTAACTAGATAAATAATACCCAAGAGTGCAGACACTTGAGACTTGCACATGTTATCATATCTATTCGACAGCTTCTACAACGTCTTGATACTTTCACTTGCAGGCATGTCTTCAGAGAAAACAACAAGGAAGCGGACAAAGCTTCCAAGGAAGGGCTCCGGCTGGCAGAAGGTACCTGGATGGTGAAATAATTGGTAAATGGCAGACAGCAGGCCTTTTATCACAGGCCATACATTGAACTTTTTTTATTCTCGGTGTTTTGAACAGATCGTGACTTCTCTTCTCAACAGTTTACAGCTCATGGTTTTAAAATTAGATCTTGTCTTGTTAACGATATGGATATATCGATTGCTATTATATACTCTCATTCTAGTATATTGGCTCGGCTGTATGTAACGAATATTGCTGTGTAAAACAGAACCAATTATTTTTTGATGTTTTGTGAACAGAACTATGTTTTATGAACATATCCTCATGGAAATGCATCTGTGTATGCACATGTAGAATCTTCTATATGGAGACACTTCAGTCTCGCTCTTAGTACCAGTTTTTGGTCAACAGACAGTCACTTATTAGTGAACACTCAGAATGCAATTTTGATCTCGAAAGATGAATGAAATTACGCTTTTTTTCGATGGAAAAAAAAATAATATATATATATATATATATATTTATTTATTTATTTAAATTAAGGAAGTTAGTGATGCCCTAAAATGACAAGGTCGAGCATTGGTCCACGACATCTTGGTCTTAACATAATCAATGAACAATATTTTTTTTAGGATGTAGGTCTTTGTGTCTTCTTTTGCGGGTTCTTTTTTGTTTTCTAAATAGGTGAGCCAATCAAAAGTTATAGCCGGATCAAATAGACTACCTTTTGTGTTAAATTGACAATATTCCATTTAAAATTAAATTAAAAATAGAAAAAGATAATAAATTTAAATAAAAATTACATATTCAAAATCTACAGACAGAGTTACACAAGTGTGTGAATTTTTATTAGCAGTGGACAAGCGTGGCATATGAAAAATCATGCACCAAATGGGAGAAGTGGTACAAAACATGTTTTCTGTCATAAGGTAGTCCAAACCACTTAGTTTGGCAACCTGAACCTAAAAGCAAAGCAAGAAAGCCATCCACCATGTAGGTTGGAAAAAAGGTGCTCACCAAAATTCTAAATTTAAATCACGCATGCGTGTAGTTTAAAAAGTAATGTGCACGCATTAGAAGCACGATTGCACTTCTAAGTGCGTACACGTTAAACACGTGTGCACACATAGGTTTAGTTGAAACATTGCTTTGATTTATTTTCAAGCATTTGCAATGGAATGATGATGATAACCATGACGATGATGATGAACAATGATGATGATGAGGATGATGACTATGATGGTGATGATGAGGATTATGATGATGATGATGATCATTCAAGAATTTTTGGAAAGTGGTTGACATAGATCGATCTCGTTCCTATAGTTGCGGCACAATACAAGGAACACGTCAATTTCATTCGGTTAGAAGCTCAAACAACCCCCTATTTGAAATATGGATGTGAAAACTTGCTTTATTTTCCAGCCCTTGTAGCAGTGGTGAATGGGATGAATGTGAATGCATGGATTGGGTTGATGATTGGGATCGTGTGTCACTTGCAGTCGACCCACGCGTATTCGTTGAAAAAACCCACTTAGAGGAGGGTCAGTCGGGGATTTCAAAAGACTACAACGATATCTCATATCTTGTATAGCTAGGACATATATATGCAGTTGTTTCCTCGAAAGACAATGAATGGGGCACATATTATTGGTTGGCACAATGCATTCGAGGTAAGCAAATCCTGAACGGATCACTGATTGATCATTAGAGGAAAATTCAATCAAAAATGGGCCTTCCAAAAATAATACAAATTCCATGTCATCATGTATTATCCAATCAAAATGCTTTAAAATTAAAAAAGGGAGCACCTATTAAACAATTTTTTCATATAATTTTGGGGATAGGTATCATAAAAAAAATTACTTTTTTTGTTCATATTGTTGACATATCTCCTTTTGTTTTTACTCAAATTTTGATTGAGAGAGCTCATTGGATGCGCAATTAAATTCTGCATCCAACGAGTACCCAGTTGGCATACTTTTGATAGGCCCTGCTACCCTAAAAACAAGAAATACCTCAAAAAATGTGATGATGATGTCATCATCATGTTTTTTAGGTATTTCTTGTTTTTAGGGTAGAGGGGACCATTAAAAGTATGTCGAGTGGGTACTCGTTGGATGTGGAATTTAATTTCACATCCAACGAGATCTCTCAATCAAAATTTGAGTAAAAACACTGGGAGATATGTCGAAAATACGAACAAAAAAGTAGTTTTTTCTTTTCTTCCTCCAAAATTAATAATTATTATTTTATTAATTTAACTATTATTTTATTAATTTTCCTTAGGAGGCCCATTTTCAATTCAAATTTCCTCTAATGTATGAAGGCAATGAATTTCCTATTGGCTCGATGGTGGTTGAGGGAAAATATCTTATACTATATGGGAAATCAATTAGAACGAGTGGTCATGTATTCATGGATTACAGACCAGGTTTTGTGGTCTATCACTTCACAAACTTGATTGTTGGTATGAACATCCATATATAGACAATGTCAAACAAGAACTCAAAAAAGGTGTGTTACTTCTTTCCTCATTCATAGCATGATAAATTGATGGAGAAAATTAGCAACAGAGAGGATCCAGATGGCTATATTGAATGAGATTAGGTAATTGCACTTACACTCCACTGGGGAGAAACCCTGGTTTGCATAATCTGGCCTGAAGGAATTCCCGGGTCATGTGGAGTCAGGGGGAAAGCCACCTTGGCCATAATCCCATGCCACAATCCCAATGGAAATTACAGTTCGTCGATCGGATCCCTGGTCAACGTTCTATGGTGAGTTGCAATAGGCCTGCAAAATCCATTTAGGGATGCCTCGGTCAATTCAAGGTCGGGGTCCAAAAACTAAACTGGATGGAAATTTCCAAATCCATCGACTCCTGTAGGTGTTCTTGGGCATGGTCACCATGGGCAGGCCACCCTCCACCACCTGACATAGGGTTTTGCAAGGTTGATGCACCGTTTCAAGGGTTGCATGGACCCCACTAGGGCGAAACTATAGTTTTCAAAATATGGCCTGGACAGATGCCCAGGTTGTGCGGAGTCAGGCGGGAGGCTACCCTGGCCATAATCCCAGGCCACGATCCCAACAGAACTGATGGTTCATCCATTGGATCCCCATTCAACATTCTATGGTAAATTGCAGTAGGCCTACAAAAGTTGTTCAGGGATGCCTGGCCAATTCAATTCCGAGGTCCAAAAACCAAACAGGGTGGAAATTTTCAATTCCCTCGAATCTTATAGGTGTGTTTGGGCATATCTTCCATGGAAAAGCCACTTGGAACAGGTTTTTGCAGGGCCAATGCAACGTTTCTAATATTGCATGGACCCCATTTTCATGTGACTTTCAAATTGACATAACTCAAAAAATGAAGGTCAGATCAACGAACCGTAAACTCTGTTGATCCCATAGCATGCCATTACCTCTAGTGGGCCTTGTCTACTAGGTTTTCATGGCCCAGTGACTTCATTGTGCATCAGTTTCGTAAACTAGGGTTTTGCTTAATTTCCTTCAATGCAACTCTTGCATTGGTGGGTCAACTATGGAAAACCCTCCATCGTTATAGTCTTGGTAGTGTTCCCATATCGAAATTTCCAATACACACTTGTCAGAGCCAATGACATGCAATCTTGCTTCTCCATTTGATTTTTTTCTCCCGGACCGAGAGTCACCAAGTGTCCCTGAACGACATTTTCATGCGACATTCAAATCAACATAACTCAGAAAGAGAAGGTCATATTGACAAGCCGTTGACTTCGTTGGTCTCCTGGACTTCCATTACCTCTAGGGGGCCTCTCCATTTTGTTTTCATGGATCAGTGACTTCATTATGCATCAGTTTTGTAAACTAAGGTTTTTTTGTGTTTTCTTCAATGAAACTCTCGCATTGGTGGGTCAACTCTCCAAAACCCTTCATTGTGCTAGTCTTGGTAGTATTCCCATATCAAAATTTCCCATACACACTTGTCGGATCCAACGACATGCAATCTTGCTTCTCCGTTTGGTTTTTCACTCCCAAACCGAGAGTCACCAAGTGCCCCTGAACGACATTTTCATGCGAATTTCAAGTTGACATAACTCGACAACTAGAGCTCGGATCGATGAGCCATCGATTATGTTGGACTCCTAGCATTGTGCTACCTCTAGGGTCCCTCTCCACTGCATTTGCATCACCCAATGACTTCATTGTGCTTCGGTTTCATAAACTAGGGTTTCCTTCAATGCAACTCTCGCATTGGTGGGTCAAATCTGCAAAACCCTCCACCGTGCCAGTCTTGGTAGTGATCCCCTATCGGCATTTCCCATATACATTTTTTGAAGGAAATGACATGCAATATTTCTGCTCCATTTGTTTTTTCACTCCTGAACCGAGAGTCACCAAGTGTCCCTGAATGACATTTTCATGTGACTTTCAACTCGACATAACTCGACAATCGGAGGTCAGATCGATGAACCATCAACTCCGTTGGTCTTCTGGCATTCCATTACCAAGAAACCAATAGACCATATACCTAGAATCTATGTACCTACACTACAACAATGATACTAGAGTTTCATGAATTACAAGTAGAAACACATAATTGTATGAATTGGAAGTAAAAACTTATACATGAATTACAAGTATATAGCCAATTAGGGTTTCATGGATTAAAAGAATTTCCTATAGATAGATATTATGTATTATTTTAGTTTCTCTTATGTAGAACAACTTAGACCATATACATAAGCTACAAGAGAAAATAACAAAAAAACTAGGGTTTCACGAGCTACAAATCATAAACATAAAAACCAGGGTTTATAAATTTACACATATAACTACAAACTAGGGTTTTATGAAGTAGAAATTGACATACATAGAGATCATGTGCTATGTTAGTCCCAGTTACGTAGAAATACAGAAACCATATACCTAAGCTACATGCACAAATAGAAAAAAATAACTAAAGTTCACAAATTTAGACATAGAATTACAAACTAGGGGTTATGAACTCATTAGGTTTATATCATTATATTTGTTAGTCTCACTCGACTAGAAACTAGTAGACCATATACCTATAAGATATTTACCTGGACTACAACATAGCTACGGGCTTTGAAAGGGGACCAAGTTCTGATCCTATAGCCCACAGATAGGAGTATGAGATTCAAAGCTTAGGGTTAGGAAATGAGAGAGGAGAGGTGGAAAGGTAAGCGAGTAGGTTAGGAGATGGAGAAGGGAGGAAGGGTTTGGAAGGTTAGAAAGCTAGGGTTTTAAGTTAGGTGTCTAGTTAGGTCTAGGTCCTTAGGGTTTATATTTTCAATAACAACGCTGAAGCTAGGTATGACAAGCCGAGACAACAAATGGAAGGGTCGAGGGGTGAAGGGCCAAGCTAGGTATTTGCACTATGATTTACAAGATCAAGTATTTGGTATTTAAAATTATCATGGTTATTGTACACGTTTATGCAGTTGTGTATTTTTTTTGTTAACTAACCTACAACGTTAAACTTTTTATGCATTTTATTATGAACATACAGACTTTATTGCTTCGCCAACAATAAGTATTGCAAGCGCATCAACTACAATATACAATTGCATTCGACATAATGTATGCAAATATGAAATCAATGGAAAAGTAATATAATTACGTGCAAAATGATCTATTCATATACAACAGTAGTGAAAATGGAACATCGTTCCCAATGTCTATACAATGGAAACTCATGCCCTATACAAAATATGGCAACTCGTGCTACAATACCACATCATGGCTAGTGTACATATGAGGGTCTCTCAATCCTCCTGCCCACCCTCAGAGCTCCCAGGTGCACCTCCAAAATCGATCTTCCTCTTCTTCGAGCTAGAGGAAGCTCAATTCTTTTGGTTGCTTCGACCACCTCCCCTTGGGCTCTGAAACGGAAATAATCAAATGTCAACTCCTACAAAAAATTATAAAAGTATAAAACATAATTTAAAAATAAGAATTAATTTTTCAATCTTAAATAGATCACCTCAGATGAGATCGTAAGTGGTGAGTGGGTTATCCTCCTCTGTGATCCAAGTCTCTAGGCAATGCCACCCTACAACATTTAAACAGTAATATTTACTCATACAATTTACTGCTTATGTTTATTTTCATTAATATTGCATGATATTTTCATAAACTAATCAATCTCACTATGAACACAATAGGCTGGTCCTGGGGGCTAACAGGTGGTGCAGTTGGCTGGTCCTCGGGGGTGGTAGGTGGAGCAATGGGATGAAAAACTTGTTTTGATGCTAGGGTGGATGGCATAGCAGAGGATGTAGCCACATCGACGTTGGATACAAAACTAGGGGGCACGGTGAGAGACGGTGTGGACTAGAGTGGGCGAAGTGGTAATGTACGACAATAAACCCCAACTGGTTATAGAATGGAATGGGCCACCCTAGAAGAGGAAACGAGGATGGTGGGGGACTATGGGGGAGGGGACTGACGTATGCAATTGGGTGTAGGGATGGGTGAATGTGGATGGATGGTGTATCATGGTCAGAGGGGAGAGGATGGAAACATGGGAAATTGCAAGGGAGGGGGTAGATGGGTGGGATGGGGGGGAGTGAGCAAAGGCTGTGAAGAAGAAGGGGGAGCTGGATGGAAGTGTGGTGGTGGATGGGAGGCAAGGGATGGATGGAACAGGGTGGGGAGGGATGCAAGGAAAGGGACATGTATTAAGGGGCTACAACTGGCATATATGGTGGGAAAAAGGCAGTCAATGGAGAGATAGTGACACTAATGTGCCTATGTACTCAGACCTGCATACATATTCATGGCCTCATATATTAATACATAAAAAATATAACTATACAAAGATAAGCCATTAAAACTAAAATTAAATTTATACTTTATTACACGATACCTGCTCACAAGGGGATCTGTTGATCCCCAGCGGGGATGGCTGGTCACTCACTCCCACAGACACTTGTGAAAACAAAAAAGTATTTAGATTCAATTAGTAAATATTAACTACATTGGACAACAAGATTAACTACTAACATTAAATTTAATTACTAAAATAAAACTACCTATGTGTATGATGCCATGATGTCCTCTGCAGCAACCATGGCTCGATCTATGTTGAAGGAACCAATGTCCTCCCATCCAAGTGTTGGAGAATCAGCACTAAATAGTTTTATATTAAAACAAATAAATTCATCAATATCTAATTCTAAGTTAAATTTATTAGAAATTATGAGATTGCATAACGTATAATCAATACTTGAACATTAAATAAACCAATAACTAACCTGGTGTAGGTAGCTCTCTGTGACATGCTCCTGCATGGGAACATGGCATGGATTCCCACAATGAGAACAACGATGTGGCACTGGTCCCATCGAGCTGGATGGATCATCCTAGCTACCACCTATAGCTTTTATCCCTCACCCACCACGAGTAGACCGTGCAAGAGTGTGTCTCTCAGGGTGGTCCTGTTCGCTCTGTAAGGACATAGCCACAAATGTGGTATGCCTAAGAAGGCGTTGTGTGGTACTTCTAATGGAATCATGGATCTCATCTAGTTCGCTAACTAACCCAGTGGGTTGAGGAATCCAGTTTGGATCTCTCCTAGGTGCAAGAGGTCCTCTGAGTGGGTTTCGCTGGGCATGAGGTCGATCTTGGGATAAGCCAAAATTGACGCCCTGGAACTCGGCGATGTCAAAGTAGTTCACATGGAACCCTAACACAAACTCAGCCCACAGTTTCCTGGGAAAATACCGTGGGACCTCGACATTATTTCATGGAGGCTTGTAAAAAATCACGAACCATCTCTTCCTCCAGTTTTCTCTACATGGCTAGTAATTACACCAATCCATGCAAAATCGCCTGTTCCTCACATATGGAGGTTGTCCTATTCTTAGATCTATAAATTTGATCCACAGTTGGGATTTTTTGATATTGAGGTTTTTTATATCTTCTTTGGATATACCAATGCCATAATGTTCTCTCATTCCAGCCCTATATTGGCTCATTTTGGTTATCTCACTATGGGCAATGTTGATAGACTCTATTATGTTTTGTAGTGATGTGGTGAGGGAAACCCGAGAGGGTTCCCTGGTGTTCTTCAGTTCATCACTCAATATTCTTAACTAGTTTAAATCCCCGTGTAATTCATCTTCGGGGTTTTCTGGTGGTTCACCAAATCCATCTTCAGGGTTTTCTTCATTTAATTCAAGGTTTATTGGGTCCTAAGATTGGTTTGTTTCACTCCTTTGTTGGGATGGTTCATTGGCATTTATCATTATGTTTAGGTAATTTGTATCTGCAATATCAATTTTTTTTCATTTTAATTCATTTGCATTTTTTTAAATTTTAAATTTTATTTGAAAAACAATAAAAAAACATTAAAATAAACAAAAAAATGCAAATACTACTCCATCTACCTTACTCCAATGCCGTGGGTCTTGTTTTAAGCTGCTTGGACACTTCTTTTGGGATTCGTGGGTGTCGTTTTGGCCTCCTTGGATGTCGTTTTCAGTAGCATGTGTGCTCACAAGTAATTTGTGAATGAAACAAAATGGTTCACTATTTTTTTTAAACATAGGGACGTGCAAAGGTCCCTGTATGCGTACGCACAAAACACGTACGCGTTTCCACATACGCATGCGCACCCATACACACGTGCGCATCATTAGGGATGTATGCGCGCTTCTATTGTCCACATTGGTAATCTGCCGTGGAGGTTTGCCATTTCCAGAGCAAAAACGTGTGCGCCCGTCCAACGGTGCGTGCCTGTTCTTGTTTTTTTCTTCCACTAGCGCACTCCCATTGCATCATAATTGGGTAGCAACTTCTTGCGGGCACCCATATATATATNAATTAAAAAAAAAATTGGTTTCCATTCATATTAGGTAGAGAAATGATTGAAAATAGGGAAACTAGCATGAAAACATTTGGTGTAAATACGTCACAATGAAGGGATTGATCCCCAAGGTGGAGTTTGTTTTCCTTTATCACCCAAATTGTGTTCACCCTTTCTTGTTTTGGTCGGGTTGAAGACGTTGCTGTGCGTTGTTATGGAGAAAATGCGAGAAGTGATTGTTTTAAGCATAAATCATATTTTACATAACGTGTGCCTGTTTTTTGACACTATAATGCGTGCCCGTTTTAGAGAAACATAACGCGCATGTGTTTTACTTAACTATCCTAATTGCGAGGCATATTGGAAGGCTTGGGACTAGGCTTGGTAGGGTTGGCATTACTTGTGATGATTTATGGTTTATAGTTCTTAAATCATTGGCTTCAATCTTCCATTGCATCTAAAAGGTCCCTCAACTTTGTGCACTCAACAATAAGTTAAATATATAATCAATCATGGTACACCAAATTTAAATATATAACCATTCATAGTACACCATATTCAACCACACTTTACCAAATGCATCGATTGTTTTGAAATTGCTCCATTTAAGTCAAAGTCAACCATGTTTAACTAAAGTGACAAGATTCAAGATTTTGTAATGGTCAAATGTGGTCAACTATCATTTAACACCCTTGATTGACCATGATCATTGTTTTTCAACCTTTGCCAATCCTCTATTTGCAAAGTCAAACATACTTTAGAAATGTCAACCATGGTTAACTAAAGTCACCCGTAGTCTCACCCATGGTTCACTAAAAATAAATCATGCTCAAACAATAGTCACCCATGTTTATATATACTGAAACTTAGCCAACCATCTTTAAACTTAGTGGACCATGATTACCATAGTCAACTACAAAATCAAAAACAAATATTTATGTATTTATTTCATTTATTTATGTGTTTTAATTTTATATAACTAAAATCAACTCCTTGCTAATTATATTTATTCTTCATATTGGTATTTGTATTGTCTATAATAATAATTGAACTTATTATTATTAATTATATGTAATTATAATTTGTTTATCTATATTAATTTTTATTGTTTATTTTTTATGGTTTTATTTATAAATTAATAATAATATTAAGAATAAGAATAATATGCGATCATTTCTTCTTAGCTCATAGCCAACTACTAGGACTATATTTTTTAAAGTGGTTGATTTATGGAAAGACACCATTTCAATTAAACCAGCATAAATCTATCTTTAAAGGGGATCTACCAAGCCCTAAGAAAAATCTAATTTAGAGATGCAAATCTCCTTTTAGAATGTAAATGTTGAAGAAGTGTTTTGATCTATCTAATTTGTGTACTTTTATATATGCAATTGTAAATGTTTTAAATATAATTTTAGTATATATGTTATTTTATAAACAAACCGACCTGCAAGTAAGATTAGATTAGCATGCAGAAAAGGTGTTTGTAGTAATAATGCAATGATTAGGCTCCATATCAAGCTCCCCCTCCTGCCTGACACCGGTCGTGAAAGAGGGAAGACTGGAAATTTTTTGTACAGCTTCTTTTAAACATGTGGTACAGAAGATTTCAACCTAACCATGTCAACCCTAAAAAATAAATTGAAAACGCTTCTGGTCTCTCCTTTTATTTAAATGGAAGAACAGGGAAATTACCCTTTCTTGTCTTTGGTTCTGGAAGTGTTCTAACACCTCTGATATTGATATTGATGTAAAATGTATTAGAAATCAATATATCCACGTAGATGGCAGCTCTCAGGAAAGAACTTCATCCAGTGACTTAACAGAAGGAGAGATGAGAAGCGTTCTCAATTTAAAAGAGGCCCTGAAATCTTATCCACCTCCTCGTACTTAAAAGAAGCCGTACAGATAATTCCATTCTCCAATCTTTCACAACAGGTGAGGCAGGTAGCTGGATATGAAATTCAGAAGTTTACCATAACGAAACTATGCGGGATTTCTCACTGATATTTCCCTCAAAAAAGACACAGTCTTTGCCAATTATTCTACAGGGGGCTATTCTATTACATCTGCTTGTTTACATCTGCTTGATATTGATGTAAAATGTATTAGAAATCAATATATCCACGTAGATGGCAGCTCTCAGAAAAGAACTTCATCCAGTGACTTAACAGAAGGAGAGATAAGAAGCGTTCTCAATTTATTTCGGGCTTATGGAAGACCCTGAAATCTTATCCACCTCCTCGTACTTAAAAGAAGCCGTACAAATAATTCCATTCTCCAATCTTTCACAACAGGTGAGGCAGGTAGCTGGATATGAAATTCAGAAGTTTACCATAGCGAAACTATGGGGGATTTCTCACTAATATTTCCCCCAAAAAAGACAGTCTTTGCCAATTATTCTACAGTGCGAGGGAGCTATTCTATTATCGCATGTACATCTGCTTGTTTACATATCTGCGTCTTAAGCTTTAGCTTTACAAGATTTCAATTTTGTGGTTGAAAATAGATTCCTTCTTGCAATATTGTTGCACGTCAACCTCAATCACATGATAAGATAAGATAAGATGAGATGTGGCAGAGATAAAATTTAGATAACTTTATTATTAGTAACAATATAGATTTATTATAAAATGGTAATTTACATAACATTATTATTATTAATAATATAGATTTATTATACTATATGTTAATTTTAAAATATTTTTTAAAATTAATTTTTATAATTTTATGATTATCTTAAAGTTAGTGTAAGTGGATTTTAATTATTATTATTATCATCAAAATTAAAAAATTAGTGTTTTTTAAATATAAATAATTTCTTCCTTTAAACAAATAATGTTATTGTCTAAAATTACCATAACATTATTATTAATAATATAGATTTATTATACTATGGTAATTTTAAAATATTTTTTAAAATTAATTTTTATAATTTTTTGATTATTTTAAAGTTAGTGTAAGTGGATTTTAATAATTATTATTATTATCAAAATTAAAAAATTATGATTTTTAAATATAAATAATTTCTTCCTTTAAAAAATAATGGTATTGTCTAAAATTACCATAACATTATTATTAATAATAATATAGATTTATTATACTATAGTAATTTTAAAATATTTTTTAAAATTAATTTTTATAATTTTATGATTATTTTAAAGATAGTGTAAGTGGATTTTAATAATTATTATTATCATCAAAATTAAAAAATTATGATTTTTTAAATATAAATAATATCTCCCTTTAAAAGAAATGGTATTGTCTAAAATTTTGAGGATTTCATGGATTTCCGAGTGGATGTTATCACCTCTTTTTTTTCCATCTTTTGTGCACCATTGAAAAAATGAGATTAAAAAAAAAAAATCTTGAATAATAATGTTTAAACTTATGCCATGTCACATAGCCTTAATTTTAACAAATAAAATAATTGTGTATGATTTATTATTCATTCTTTATGGCAACATGAATCTATTGGTTGTAGCATATTCATATTTGTCTTAACATACTATTGATTTGATTGCAAGGATGAGTTTTAACTAGACCTCTTGTTGTTGGATGACAAGGATAAGTTTTAATTAGACCTGTTGTTGTTGGATGACAAGGCATGTCTTCCATTTGGCGTGGTATCCATTTACAACGATGACTTGGTCGTAGCCTTGCCTAAGCGATGTTTAAGTCTTTGAGTTTATTATGGTTTGATTTCTTAGCACATAAGCCTAGACCTATGGCTTAGTCCTCGCTACACTTTTAAAAAACATTTAGTTTTTTATGCTTATGATTAACCCCGCCTTCATATGAGTTTCTTTGGAAAAGGTGGTTATATAATTGTTTAATAGCTTGACAGTTGGTTACATGATGTTGGAAGGCTGTATATCAGCCATAAGACTTAGGCCATGTTTTATAGTCCTATCGCGTGGGATTTACCAACCATGAGGGTGATATTGTATAATATAAAGTTATATATATATATATATGTTGGAGGGAATACAAGTGGATGCCAACAGTTTCATGAGGGTTTACAAAGCTTGTATTAAATTTATGGCATAGCCCTAGCTGGGAGTTGACAACGCAACCACAAACATTTAATGACTTGGTTATTCACATGCATTGTGGGAAGATGTTGGATCTCAACCATCCATTTGTCATTGATCTAGTTCTAGGGTTTTTGTAGGGTTTTAATGTGGCATTAAGCTCACGTGAATGTTTTTCAAATCATTCATTTGGTCTTTTTTGTTTGTATGTTAATGGAGGTTGATGGTCAGTCGTTCCATGGGATGCGCATGCAACTATTCTTTCCCTTCGTGGTCTCTTAATGAGTGTTTAATTTCTATCCTGTAGTCTTGAGTTTGTTGGAGGTTTATTACTAGTTAATCACAATGTAGCTGCCATTACATTCTCGACCATTAATGCCTCATCATAAGGTTTACATGGAAGCTCAAACACCTTCCTTTGAGTTCTGGCAGGGGCTTTGCAACTTGTAGGGTTTTAATTAACATGTAAGGAACAAAAATACTTCCATCTTACTTTCCAATTTCATTTTTAAAACATTTTTCTTAGTTTAAGTTAGAGTTGACATCCTTGTTTCTTACTATGCAGGAAGATGAAGAAAAAAGAGCCAGGAGGAGTTGACACTTGGACCTTTACACATCTTAGCAAGGTAAGCTTCTTCTTTGTTTGAACAATTTAGAAAATACATTCATTAATAAATTGGGGTTTTTATTCTAACTTTGTCATCTTGTTGAAAGGTGAAGTCAGAATACACAGAAACACCTTGGATGAGATTGATTAACCTTCATGGCCCCAATCTTGAAATGTAAGGTAATTCTTACAATCTATTTCTTTATCCTTAAATCACGTTACAATTTCCAATGTACAGTTTTAATAATACTTAAATGCTAATGCAGGTTTCCAACCATGGGACAGATGAGAGCGGAAAAAGGGTCACCTCCTCTCGAGCTTCGTTCATCTCTGCCGAGAGGTGAGGGATTTACCCCGTACTCTATTAATATAAAGAATATGCATAAATTTTGGTTGTTATGGGCATGTACTAATGCCAGTAGGTCCATGTGCATGTGAAAACTGGTGCGTCATGGCTTATGGACTGTACACTCGAATCCATCATATGTCATAAGGCAAGACTATGTTTAGGTTTTCGGTTCAGTTGGGTTCTCTATTGCTTTGGTTCACATTTCTAATGGAATATAGGGATTTACAATCACTACAAAAATACAAGATAAGTTTTATTTATAAACATAACCCTTGTCGGGTATGTACTTAGATGCATGAATTACAGAGCGGGATTTGCAGGCTCTCACACTCATAATGCATTTGATTTTTCAGTAGTTTGGTCTAAGATTTGAATAAATTGGTTTCACAACCAACATAGATTTCACCTTTCTGTAATTTGTTTAATGTGTACAAGATCTACTTGTAAATTCAATTGGAAAATAAACTTGACCATGTGTTGATTATTACTCAATATTTAATTTTGATTTGGTTTTCTCTATGATTTCGAAGATCGGATCTTTAATCAAATGACTATTACTTATATCACGATATCGTGGTTTTATGTTTAATTAATTCTTAAGCTAGATATGCTTATTTCTAGGTATGGAAACCCAAAATAGAGACTCACCATTTCTATTTGATTATGTTCTTAAAACCTGTAGGTGTCATTTGTCAATTGTAGATCATACTGTTTGTTGATTTTGTGGATAAATCTCACTTTATGTTTAAATCGATTTGATTATCGTCGAGTTCAAAAACTCATCTCTACAAGTTGGGCATTGATGGTTAACTTCTTAAATGAATACTTGGTTGGTAGTGGTCTGATTGATCGTGATCCCTTGATTCAGTTCTTTTTATTGATAATATATTTATACATGTCCTAATCTGGGTTTGGTAGCCCAAACAAAGGCTAGGTTTATTAAAATATATGTGTATTTTTTTAAACAATGATAGACTCTGTGTAGAAGCCTTCGGCTCCTAAAGGAAATTAATTGGTTTACACTTACTTAGATATGTTTTATTAAGTCGATATATATACAAACTTTTATTGTAACGTCCCCAAAAATTGAAACTAATTTTTTTTTATTAGGCTAGTAAAAACTGTTAGTTTTGCACCTAGGGAAGTGTTCCCCTAGTGGCTTTTTCCTTAGTCACTTAGAGAGGGGACATAAAGTGACCCTTGCATTAAATGACTTAAGTAAAAGCATTTAATTTGACTTTAGAGCATTAAAGTCACTTTTTGATAAATTTAAGTGGGCAAGTGAAATTAATATTTTAGAAATAAAATATGAGCATTTAATTTCAGCCCTTGATCTAATCTAATCTCCACCATTAAATTAGACTCACCCTAGATTTTTCTCAAAAAGACATGGAAAGGGCATTTTACCTCACTTTTGCAGATTGAAGTGACAAGATAGAGCTAAGAAGAGAAGTTTCCTTTTCTGAGATAGAAAGGAAAAATTTGCAGCACGCAAATCGAGGAGAGGATAGCAGCAAAGAGGGCACAAAAATTGAGGAGAGGATATCAGCATTTATTGATGTTCTGTACAATCTATATGGTACAATTTTTGAAGCAGCGGGCACATTTTTCGAGGTAGATGTATGGGCACAGTTTTCGAGAATTTTTTTCTTGGGCACGGATTTCAAGGTCCGTATAGTCAATCCGTATAGTCCGTACAACGCCAGGAAAATCGAGGCAGAAAAGATGAAAAAAAATCGAGTTTGATTTTTTCTGTTTGGTGCAGAAAATGAGGAAGAAATTTTCTCTTCTGGGTTGAGATAAGTTGGTTTGAAAATTTCTGAGTTTTGTTGTAAAGTTCCCTATAATAAAATCTCTCTCTCTTTGACTGGTATTCCTCTAGTGGGTTTTTCCAGGGTCATTGGCCAAAAATACTAGTGTTCTGTGTGTTGAATGGGGTGCTGATATTTCATTTACTGTCACTGAAAAAGATTAGTTATAGCAGTGTTTTAAGTCTGAAAATTTTTGTTTATTTCCAGCACTTTATTTTTCTGAGAATTTCATAAATAGAGATATAATTTTTACTTAAAACCAGTGGCTGAAACTATCAAAAATCTACATGATATTAGAGTGGGTTGTGGCAGAAAATTAAATTTTAGTAGAGAAAGAGTCATTTCCAGAATTCAGAAAAACCTTTGTGACAGTAGTACATTTTGCTGAAACTTGTTCTTTGAGAAAAAGTTACTTCCATGGGGTTGAGAACTGAGGATAGGTTGGATGGGGTAGCGAAATTTGTCTCATGGAAAGCCCAGATCTTACTTGTGCTGAAGGAGAATGAGTTGTGTGAGGAGGTAGTTAGAAACACTACAGCAAATCACGTTACTATTCCCGCTTATACTAATGCAACATTACTTGCAACCCTTAATAAGAACGATATTAAAGCCATGGGGATAATCTTATATTTTTTTAAATACCATGTTATTGCACATATTTTAGCAAAGGATCATGCACATGAGATGTGGTCTACTTTGACTGGGTGATTTGAGAGTACTAATGAAAACGAGAATATGGTGCTTAGAGTGAAGCTGAAAAACATCAAGATGGTCAAAGGTGAGATGTGTATGACTTATCTTAGTAGGATTTCTTAGGTGAGAGATGAGTTTGCAGCTATTGGTGAGGTGATTACTGGTCCTGAGTTAGTGTGGATAGCCCTGAGTGGAGTGATTGCACCTTGGGCTGTGTTTGTTCAGGGGTTGGTGGCTAGAGAAAACTTACCAGATTGGGATAGAGTATGTGATGACTTTGCTCAGGAGGAGACTCAAAGGGGTTTCTTATAGTGCAGTGGTTCTACTATTAGCGGAGATGAGGAGGATGTGGCATTGGAAGAAAAGGGGAAGAAGAAGATTAAGAAGGGTCCCAAGAAGGGTGGGGCCAAGCAGCAACACGATGGGAAGATGAAGGATATGAGCACTGTGAAGTGCTTTGCATGTCACAATATGGGACACTATGATGCTACATGTCCGAACAAGAAGATGAAGCAGTAGGAGACAACTGCTTCAGCTAAGATCGATGATTTTGCAGCATGATTTCAGAGAGAGTTTTCTTTATGCACTGGACATATTGAGAGAGAGAGAGCATCCATACTCACCAGTATGGATGTTGACAGATAGAGGGAGTTTTCCTGTGTGATAGACCATTCTTATAGTGCATCTACTTCTAGCACTTGGTACATAGATAGTGGAGCCTTGAGCCACATGACAGGTGCTCGTGAGATGTTCTTCAAGCTTTCATAGGCAGAGATATATGTGGAGGTTGTATTAGGAGATGACTCAGTAGTCACTACAGTTGGACGTGGGACCATTACATTTCAGGGGGAGTCCATGAGTCCCATGGTATTGTGGGATGTATTGTGTGTACATGGGCTAAAGAAGAACCTTGTGTCAGTTTCCATGATCGAGGATCAGGGTATTTGGGTTTCTTTCCTAGATGGACATGTGCATATGTGTCAAAACCCCAAATTTTCACAAAAATTTAAAATTTTGAGATAACACAAAATGTTTACAGTTGTAGTTAGATAACTGCTAGCAGCTAATAGAAGAAATGAAACAAAAAATAAAAATAACCATTAAAATTTAACACATATAGATTAATGTTGTTTTAAATTTAATATGTGATGTAAGTAATCTACATTCGAATAATTAGATGTACTAATGGTTTGAATGTCAAGTAGGTGAGGAGTCATTTTCTAGTTGGGGCTTACTTAGCGATTGCTAATGTATCTATATTTCTGGATCTTTACAGACTTGACAGGTAAATTTTGACCCAGTAAAAGTTTATTAATCCGTTAAACCATATATACTTCTTTTCATATAAAAGTACTGCTAGAGTAAAAGTTTGCTTAGAAGACTCAAGATCCTGCAAGGTAAAGTAATGTTTATTTTACTTGATTCACAATATGGTATTACTTCATCTTTGTGTTGTAAGGGTTATTAAAGTCACCCTACTATTTTCCTTTTATCAGAAAGATCTCTAAGATAAATAAAACCTCCTAACTTTACTCTAAATGATTTCCAGTTCTTAAAAGAGCTCATGATATAGTTTCATAACTCTTCCTTGGGCATAAGAGTCTATTGCTATTATTATCAAAATAATTAAAGCGCTGCTTATCATTATAGAAATTGACCTAATCCTTTCACACTATAAGCCTACTATGTACTTTTTAGCTCTATTTTAACTAGGCTTCAATATAGTGAATTTATTAGCTTAACAGCGCCCATAATTTTAAAGTATCCTCGGCATAAAAAATATCATCAAGTTGTGACTTGAATTCCCATGTTCTTTATGACTAACATAAAGCGATAACTTCACATTACCCTACCCTTTACTTGAATGTAAAATTAGTGCAATAAAATCCTAAAGAGTTTACTATTCTAAACTCCAAATTTTAACTTAATCTTGATTTGAATTCATCTTAGAACTTGGTAACTATTTTGGAGTCAAAGATCATGTACTTGTAGGTTTTATATCCTACCTCTAGTACTATAGATCCCTTTTTAAGAGTAGGAGCTATTCCTGTATATAAATTTTACTATGCCTATATACACCTTATTATTTTAAATCTAATTCCTATAGCTTAACAATCATAGTTCATGATTATAAGGCCAAGCTAATAAAGGCATTATCAATCCTGTTCAATCTTCTACTATCCTCTTGATCTTTTCTTATAAGTTTGATTATGAAAGGTTATAAGATCCTTACAAAACTAGGCATCGAAATCATAAATAAAAACTTTGAGAAACAAGTGCATCAAATCCATATGCAAATTGGTTCTTTACCAAAGCAATTTACAAGATTTAACATTAGATTAAATGGTAGCACAAACCTCATTCATTATGAAGGATTGACTTCGTTGTGACAATATTATGATATTGACTTTATGTATAAGATATATTGTCATTGTATGCAATGATGTGAATAATTGACAATTATTTGATCTGAAATAATGTAGAGAAGACTATACAAAAGAATCCACCATGATGTGGATTGAAATGTGGGCACGTGGAACTCTCCTCGCCATGCAACACTTGACTTAAAATCTTACCTTGCAGTGCTAGTCCAAATTGTTCAATAAGGGTTTTGGTCTTTGCATGGTTGGGTTTACTACGGCCATGAGGGCTCGCAGTTACTCGCCTCCATCTCCACTGTCTGTGCATTTTTTTTAAAGGGTCGTTGTTTAGGGTGAGAGTTGAAAGTCATAGCTAGTGAATGAGTTGATTCTATAACCAATCTTGTTGTGCGTGAATATTGTATTACATAGTTGATAATTTTAGTGTTGAAAATTGTGGTTTGGCCACTGCCTTGGCTTGCTCTTTCTCCAGTTGTCAATGTGGTTGATATCTCAAACTCTGCTACCTCCTTCTCAGGTGAATATAAGGGTTGCTGTACTTGTGGTATCGGGCTGCCTTCTTCGTGACCTCGGCCTCATTTTTCAGCATTAAAGTTAACCCATCGTTGTTAAGAAGTTGAAAACTAAAAGAATTTACAGTTTCAATTCTACTCTCAAGTTTTTAATTAAGTTTAGGTTTTCAAAATTGCAGGTGATAGTTCACATAACATTTGGAAGGAGCCACTTCTCATTTGGACCGGCATTCAGTCTACCGGTAAGCCCCAGTTATAAAATGGCCTTCCCTGCTTGTAGAGACTTAGGGGAATTGTTTACAGTTGGAAGAAGTTATGGCATGGTCCTTCCAAGTCTTGGGTTATTGTTCTTTGGTTTATGAGTTTTTTTTCATTTTAAAACCCTTGCTTACAACAGGGTGACTCTGGCTCAATGCCGTGACTTGTAATGCTCTCTTCTTATGAAAAAAAGAATTTTACAATGTTGTAAGTGTTATTATAAAGTCTGTTAGTTTTTGTTTATTAAACCCCATATCACGATATGGGTGCACCGGCTCAGAGCTATTTTTTGTACTCTGTTTAAGTTTTAAGCCTTTCGGCCTACTAAGCAATACCCAGGGTTTTAAAATAAAACTGGTTTTCCTTCATGCTCGGACTCAGTTTAACTAAATGATATTATTGTAACTCTGTGCACTTAGGGTATTTACCCTATTTGACTGTGTAATATTAATTTACTATTTATTATTTGCTTTAGATTATTGATAATGATTTTAAAACTGTCATTCAGCCATGGTATAAATTGTTTTACTTATTGGCTCATGAATTACGAGCTAAGGTTACCTGAATGAAACCCTTGTTTAAAATCATTCTTTTAATTAATTTAAGTAGGTTATGTTACTTGTAAAACAAATATTTTTCAAGTTGATATTACTATCTGTATATAATGAAATTTCTTAAATTTGCATCTGTATATAAGTATTTGTTATGAAGACTGTAACCAGTCTACAATATTTCAATTTGTTTAATGATAATGTTCTAAATAATAGATTTATAGCTTAACTATTTTTCTTTTATTAAAACAAAGAAATTAATAAAGGGTTTCGACCCTGTAGTTACTCTTGCAGGTATAAACCTGTTAATAATTACAGAACAATTCTTACATAGATGTGTATCTCATTTATGAATTGATTATTATCATATTCTTATTGTTTAATTTACTGAAGTTGACTGGTTGAAAAATACTTAGAATTCATCTTCTGTAACTTAGTTTAGTTTGCTCTTTATGTTTTACATACTTTAGTAATTGACCACTTGCTTATTAGTAAATGTTAGACTCAATTTAGTTAATGTTATTAGTAAATAAGCTATATGAATAGTAGTTATATCTTTAATGAACTGGATGTAAACAAAGTAGTTTAACTACATTTCCTTTACTGCATAAGCAACTCGTTATTTAATAAACATAAAGAAAATATGTATACAACATAACACTGTTTACCCTCCTGCATATTTTAATTTGAAATGAAAGTATAATATACTGTGTATAAACATATCATCTTAACTACTAGTGTATTCTCTTAACATAATTATTCTTCTACCTATAATGGAATACGACTATTTCATTACGAGTATATTTACATAAACAAGGAACATAATGAACCAAGTTATTGGTCTTTTTGATAATAACCTAAATACTGCAATAAATTACTTTGCTAATATGAAATGCCTAACACATCTAATCATTTCAGTCTCTTATCATTTCCTTCATCTACTTTTAAATACTATGTCTGTGTTGGAGTACGGTCTGGTCCTTCCAGATGTGGAAAAACACAAATTAGAATTATTTTCTATCTATTTCAGATTCATTCTTTCAATAAACTAAAAGATTACTAACTCTAACAGTTCACAACTAAACATTTAACATTCATTAACTAGTCAAATTCACATTTTACTATTTAACACAATAACACAATAGAATGTAGAACCTAATTAAGATGGACAACAACAACGTTAGGAGGCCATTCCTCCCTACCAAACTCCTGGAGAGTGCTCAAACAACGCTTCCTCAGGACCCCCGAGCCTGTTCCTGGTCTTCTTGGCTAAGAACTGGTGGAGCATGCAAACAACAGACTAGTCTAATGACTCAGTAAACACTTTGCACTCAATAGTAAGATCCTTTAGCTGAAAAGCTGCACTAGATCACTTAGTATTTAACCCCTCAAACTCTTTCCACAAATTCCCTTGCCATTGAATTTCTCTGAAGTACATTCACCTGAATGATCACTTCTCTATAATGAGTAGCCTCAGCTCTCTTGAATGGGTATTTTTATAAAGATTGCCTAGGTCTTTTGGGTCAGTTGTCATTAATTGGGAGGTTGCCACCTACAACAGTTGGAAGTGGTTTTAGGATGCTTCCACATGTCGTTTTCTCTCCACTTAGTCTCCTCCACCAATTTGACTAGTAAACACTCTTTTAATAGCTCTCCTAAGCTATTGTCTCCACCTTTATTTATTTATAATTAAATATTCAAAATTACATTAAATATCCTTGACTCTGATGAGTCATCAATTACAACTTAGCATAAAATATAACATATTGTCTTTAAATAAAATCAAATAAGATAATATTGTTTTTTGCAAAATTGGGACATGTGACATACACACCCCCTTAAAACATAAAATCGTCCTTGATGTTATTTATTCTTCATCCTCAGAATTCCCCTAGAACAGAATTGGATGTGCATCTCACATATTACTTTCCAATTCCCAGGTGGCTTCCTCTAGACTAAGGTGCTTCCATTGCACCTTCACCTGTCCAATGGTGCGGTTCTAAAATGTGATCTCCCTCTGCTCGAGGATACAGTCCGGTTCCACCAGAAAACATCCTTCTGGTTCCACCTATACATCATTCCAGTTAAAAACATGAGTAGCATCATGAACATATTTCTTTAATACAGAAATGTGGAACACATTATGTACTCTTAAATTTGGTGGTAATGCTAATTGATAAGCTACTTGTCCAATCTTGGACAGAATTTCAAATGGACCACAGTAATGAGGTGCTAGTTTTGCACAACTCCCTAATCTCAGAGAGCTATTTTTATGCCTCACCTTGATGAACACATGTTCACCTACCTAAAAATCCTTTGGATTTGTTTTAAGGTCTGCTTGAATTTTATGTCGATACCATGCAACTTTCAGATTACCTTGTACCTGCTTTACAATTTCTTCCATTTCCTTTAACAGTCCAGGAACTAATACCAATCTATCCACCGGATTACTCCAAGAGATAAGAGTATTACATTTCCTTCCATACAAAATTTCGAAAGGACTAAATCTGGCTGATGTCTGATAATTATTATTATAAGCAAATTCTACCAGATGCAAATAATCCTCCCATTTACTTGGCTGGTCTTTCACATACATTCTTATTAAATCTTCCAGTACTTGGTTTACTCTTTTAGTTTGTCCATTTGTTTGAGGATGGAATGAAGTACTAAAATTTAATGTAGTGTTTAATCCTTTAAATAGGGACTTCCAAAAGTTTCCTGTAAATTTAGGATCTCTATCTGATATTATGACTTTCAGTATTCCATGCAATCGAAAAATTTGTTTTAGAAAGATATCAGCTATGTTTGCAGCTTTATATGTAGTTTTAACAGGTATAAAGTGAGCTGCTTTACTTATCTTATCGACTACTACCATGATAGAGTCATTTAAATTCTGATTTATAGGTAGTCCAATAATAAAATCGAGACTGATTATCTCCCATTTGCAGCTAGGAATGGGTAATGGCTGAAGTAATCCAGCTGGGTGTTGATGTTCAGTTTTCACCTACTGACATTCAAAACACCTAGCGATATATTATGCTACTTCAGTTTTCATATTTGGCCAAAAATATTCTTTTCTTAACATAGTTATAGTCTTTTGATAACCTGGATGACCTAAGTATGGAGTTTTGTGTATTTCATCTAAAATTAATAGCTTAACTTTAGGTATGTTAGGTACATATATTCTGCCTTTATACAGTAAAAATTATTTGGCATTCAAACTGTACCCTTTACTTAAGCTTTCTGTTAGATTTTCTTTAGTTTTAACTTGTAAATTTTGGTAAATTTCATCTTATTCTATTCCTTCTTTAAGCTGTTCATCCAAATCTGTAGTATAAGTGCTGATAACTGCTGTAAAATTCAGCTTTGGATTCCTACTTAATGCATCAACAACTTTATTTTCATTATCTTTAATGTGCTGAATTTCAGAATCATACTCACTTAGAAAATCTAGCCACCTAGCTTGTCTAGCATTTAGATTAGGCTGATCTAACATATACTTTAATCCTTTATTATCAGTCATTAAAATAAATTTTATGCCGATTAGGTGATGTCTTCTTCTTTAATCCTAACTTGATGATATCTAGACCTTAAATCTATTTTCGAGAACACTGTGGCTCCACGTAGTTGATCAAACATATCATCTAAGCGGGGCAACGGGTATTGATTTTTAATGGTCATCTTATTCAACTAACAGTAATCTATGCAAAGTCGCATGGTTTCGTCCTTTTTCTTAACGAAGATGACAGGTGCCCCCCAGGGAGACACACTAGGTTGGATATACTTTTTATCAATTAGTTCTTTTAATTGAGACTTTAATTCATTAAGTTCAAGTATGTTCATTCAATAAGGGCCCTTTGAGCTAGGTACTACACCAGGTACCAGCTCAATGGTAAAATACAATTCCATTTTTGGAGGTAGTCCTAGAATTTCTTTAGGGAATACATCAACATATTCTATTAAGATTGGTATGTCATATAATTTTAATTTATCTGTCTTATTTAGATTCTCCTCATCAGTTATTGTCACTGCATAAGCTTTACAACCCTTCCTAATAGCTCTCTTAAGCTATAGAGAAGAAGTGTTCCTTATAGTGGTTTTTCTAGGGATTCCTTTTACACTTACTCGTTTTCCATCACTGTTTAAACATGTGAAGGTTTTATCATAACAATTTAAAATTACCCTATGTTGTTCTAACCAATCCATACCGATCAATAAATCATAAGAACCAAGAAGTAATACATTAAGCTTCACAACAGTTTCAAAATGATCTATAACTACTACGCATTCTTTTACAAAACAAGTTACCTTTCTTTTAGCACCAGTGGCTAACTGAACTAACCAAGAATTTTCAAATTTTTCAACAGGCAACTTACAGTTTTCTACCATTTTAAGTGAAATATAACTGAGACTAGTTCTTGGATCAATCAAAATAGCTATAGGCATTTGATTTATCATACCTTCTACTTCAACCATGGAAGTTTGATATTCTGCTTGTCGATTCTCCAAGGCTGCATTGATTCTGGGCATAGTCCTCACTAATTCTCCAACATTATTCTCCTCCTGTATGGTATGAATATTACTGACAGTCTTTTTTCAATTAGGACAGACTGATGCATAGTGTGGGCCATTACACTCCCAACACTTTATAGGTTCTTTGCGCTCAAAGTTCTTGGTGTAATTACCATGGTTATTAACAAATTATTTACCCTTAGAGTTATTCTGATTGCTTGGTGAATTATTCTTATTCCCTTGGAAATTTTTGTTAGGAAAATTTCTGGCCTTATTGTTCTTAGAATTTCTGTTGGATACAAAGTCTTTCTTCTTTTGATCATATTGATTATTCTTCTTCTTGGCCTTCCAGTTAGCCATGATTTTCTTCTTCCGATTCTATTCATAACAGAACTTGGCTTTCCTCATGGATTCTTCCAAAGTCTTTGGATTATCATACTCAATCCTATCCTTAATATGATAAGGCAGATAGCTGAGGAATCACTGTACCTTTGGTTTCTTATCTACAAGGTATGGAACATACTAAGTAGACTTAAAAACTTGTTGTTCAGATCTTTCATTGTCATTGATCCTAATTTAAGCTCATAAAATTCTTTTTCTCTCTCTTCATAGTATTGCTCAGACAAAAATTTCTTTTTAATACCTCCTGAAGGTACTCCAATTTATATTCTTCTCTTTTATTCCCTTAACTCTCTTCAAGTCCTACCACCAAATGTCCGCCTTTCCTGAGAGATTGTAGATAGCCATTCTAGCTTTTAATTGGTTAGAATAGTTATATATTTGGAAGTACTTCTTCATCCCAGATAACCAGGATTTCGCTTCCTCCCCCTTCTCAGTCTCTCCACTGAATGTTGGTGGTTTTATCTTTTTGAATTTCCTAGAAATTTCCTCATAAGGTTTGTATTTCCTCTTTTTAGTGTAATGGTTGTCATCACTACTATCACTAGTAGAATGAAAATTTCGTTGTTCACCAAACACCTTTGAGGATGAACTACTTTCATTTTTAGTGTGCTTCATCTTTTTAATTTTATGTCGATGACTAGTATCTTCTGATTCAGTTCTTCTACCCCTACCCTCAGTTTGAAACTTTTCTCTTAGGATCTAATTTAGCTCCTCCTGAGACCTTAGAATCCTTTCATTCTCTTGTTTTACAGATTCCATTTCATATTTTAGGTATTTTACTGTTTGTAATAGTTCTAAGGAATTGGTAGTTAAATATTCTGGTGTAGGATCTCTTGGTAAGTTTTATGGTTCAGTAAATTGGAATTCCTCCTCTGTATATTCTTCCAGCCTTTCCATACCTGTTTGTTAAACTTCAGAAACAATTTCTCTGTTCAATAACATTTAAAAGAAAATACATCAGCATAATAATTCAATTTACTGTTTCATAAAAAGCTAGCTGGGCTTCATCAAGGCCTAGTGTTTGAACCTTGTGCTCTAATACCACATGTCAAATCCCCAAATTTTCACAAAAATTTAAAATTTTGAGATAACATAAAATGTTTACAGTTGTAGTTAGATAACTGCTAGTAGCTAATATAAGAAATGAAACAAAAAATAAAAATAACCATTAAACTTTAACACATATAGATTAATGTTGTTTTAAATTTGATATGTGATGTAAGTAATCTGCATTCGAATAATTAGTTGTACTGATGGTTTGAATGTCAAGTAGGAGAGGAGTCATTTTCTAGTTGGGGCTTACTTAGCGATTGCTAACGTATCTGGATTTCTGGATTTTTACAGGCTTGATAGGTAAATTTTGACCCAGTAAAAGTTTATTAAGGAGTTAAACCATATATAATTCTTTTCATATAAAAGTACTGCTAGAATAAAAATTTGCTTAGAAGACTCAAGATCCTGCAAAGTAAAGTAATGTTTCTTTTACTTGATTCACAATATGTTATTACTTCATATTTGTGTTGTAAGGCTTATTAAAGTCACCCTATTGTTTGTCTTTTCTCAGAAAGATCTTTAAGATAGATAAAACCTCCTTCTAACTTTACTCTAAATGATTTTCAGTTCTTAAAAGAGCTCATGATATAGTTTCATAACTCTTCCTTGGGCATAAGAGTCTATTGCTATTATTATCAAAATAATTAAAGCACTGGTTATCATTATAGAAATTGACCTAAGCCTTTCAGACTATAAGCCTACTATGTACTTTTTAGCTCTATTTTAATTAGGCTTCAATATAGTGAATTTGTCAGCTTAACATCGCCCATAGTTTTAAAGTATCCTCGGCATAAAAAATATCGTCAAGTTGTGACTTGAATTCCCATTTTCTTTATGACTAACATCATACGATAACTTCACATTACCCTACCATTTACTTAAATGTAAAAGTAGTGCAATAAAATCCTAAAGAGTTTACTATTCTAAAATCCAAATTTTAACTTAATCTTGATTCGAATTCGTCTTTGAACTTGGTAGCTATTATGGACTCAAAGATCATGTACTTGTAGGTTTTGTATCCTACCTCTAGTACTATAGATCCCTTTCTAAGAGTAGGAGCTATTCCTGTATATAAATGTTACTATGCCTATATACACCTTATTATTTTAAATCTAATTCCAATAGCTTAATAATCATAGTTCATGATTATAAGACCAAGCTAAAAAAGGCATTATCAATCCTCTTCAAGATTCTACTATCCTCTTGATCTTTTCTTATAAGTTTGATTATGAAAGGTTATAAGATCCTTACAAAACTAGGCATCGAAATCATAAATAAAAACTTTGAGAAACAAGTGCATCAAATCCATATGCAAATTGGTTCTTTACCAAAGCTATTTACAAGGTTTAACATTAGATTAAATGGTAGCACAAATCTCGTTCATTATGAAGGATTGACTTCGTTGTGAGAATATTATGACATTGACTTTATGTATAAGATACATTATCATTGTATGCAATGATGTGAATAATTGACAATTATTTCATCCAAAATAATGCAGCAAAGACTATACAAAAGAACCCACCGTGATGTGGATCGAAATGTGGGAACATGGAACTCTCCTCGCCATGCAATACTTGAATTAAAAGATTACCTTGCAACCCTAGTCCACATTGTTCAGCAAGGGTTTTGGTCTCTGCATGGTTGGGATTACTGCGGCCATGAGGGCTCGTAGTTACTCGCCTCCATATCCACTGTCTGTACATTTTTTTTAAAGAGTCGTTGTTTAGGGTGAGAGTTGTAAGTCATAGCTCGTGAATGAGTTGATTCTATAACCAATATTGCTGTGCTTGAATATTGTATTACACAGTTGATAATTTCAGTGTTGAAAATTGTGGTTTGGCCACTGCCTTGGCTTGCTCTTGCTCCAGTTGTCGATGTGGTTGATATATCGAACTTCGCTACCTCCTTCTCAGGTGAATATGAGGGTTTCTATACTCGTGGTATCGGTGTGCCTTCTTTGTGACCTCGGCCTCGGTTTTCAGCATTAAAGGTAACCCATCGTTGTTAAGAAGTTGAAAACTAAAAAAATTTATAGTTTCAATTCTACGCTCAAGTTTTTAATTAAATTTAGGTTTTCAAAATTGCAGGTGATAGTTTGCATAACAATTGGAAGGAGCCACTTCTCATTTGGACGGGTGTTCATTCTACCGGTAAGCCTCAGTTATAAAATCGCCTTCCCTGCTTGTATAGACTTAGGGGAATTGTTTACAGTTGGAAGAAGTCACGACATGGTCCTTCCCATTCTTGGGTTATTGTTCTTTGGTTTATGAGTTTGTTTTTGTTTTAAAACCCTTACTTATAGCAGGGTGAATCTGGCTCAATGCCGTGACTTGTAATGCTCTCTTCTTGTGAAGAAAATAATTTTACAATGTTGTAAGTGTTATTATAAAGTATGTTAGTTTTTGTTTATTAAACCCCATATCACGATATGGGTGCACCGGCTCAGAGCTATTTTTTGTACTCTGTTTAAGTTTTAAGCCTTTCGGCCTGCCAAACAATACCTAGGGTTTTAAAAGCAAAAGGATTTTCCTTCGTGCTCGGACTCAGTTTAACTAAATGCTATTATTGTAACTCTGTGCACTTAGGGTATTTACCCTATTCGAATGTGTAATATTAATATGCTATTTAGATTATTGATAATGATTTTAGGACTGTCATTCAGTCATGGTATAAATTGTTTTACTTCTTGGCTCATGAATTACAAGCTAAGGTTTCCTGAAAGAAACCCTTGTTTAAAATCATTCTTTTAATTAATTTAAGTAGGTTCTATTACTTGTAAAACAAATATTGTTTAAGTTGATATTACTATCTGTATATAATGAAATTTCTTAAATTTGCATCTGTATATAAGTATTTGTTATGAAGACTATAACCAACCTACAATAGTTCAATTTGTTTAATGATAATGTTCTAAATAATAGATTTATAGCTTAACTATTTTTCTTTTATTAAAACAAAGAAATTAATAAAGGGTTTCGACCCTGTAGTTACCCTTGCAGGTATACACCTATTAATAGTTATAGAACAGTTCTTACATAGATGTGTATCTCATTTATGAATTGATTATTGTCATATTCTTATTGTTTAATTTACTGAAGTTGACCGGTTGAAAAATACTCAAAATTCAGCTTCTATAACTTAGTTTAGTTTTCTCTTTATGTTTTACATAATTTAGTAATTCATTACTTGCTTATTAGTAAATGTAAGACTTAATTTAGTTAATGTTATTAGTAAATAAGCTATATGAATAGTAGTTATATCTTTAATAAACTGAATGTAAACAAAGTAGTTTAACTACATTTCCTTTACTGCATAAGGAACTCGTTATTTAATAAACATAAAGAAAATATGCATACAACATAACACTTTTTACCCTCCTGCATATTTTAATTTGAAATAAAAGTATAATATACTGTGTATAAACATATCATCTTAACTACTAGTGTATTCTCTTAACATAATTATTCTTCTACCTGTAATGGAATACAACTATTTCATTACCAGTATATTTACATAAACAAGGAACATAGTTAAACAATTTATTGGTATTTTTGATAATAACTTACATACTTCAATAAATTACTTTGCTAATATGAAATGCTTAACACATCTAATCATTTCCTTCATCTACTTTTAAATACTCTGTCTATGCTGGAGTATGGTCAGGTCCTTCCAGACATGGAAAAACACATATTATAATTATTTTCCATCTATTTCATATTCATTCTTTCAATAAGCTAAAAGATTACTAACTTTGAAAATTCACAACTAAAAATTTAACATTCATTAACCAGTCAGATTCACATTTTACTATTTAACACAGTAACACAATAGAATGTAGAACCAGATTAAGATGGACAACAATAGCATTAGGAGGCTCTTCCTCCCTACTAAACTCCTGGAGAGCGCTCAAACAACGCTTCCTCAGGACCCCCGAGCCTGTTCCTGGTCTTCTTGGTTGAGAACTGGTGGAGCATGCAAACAACAAACTAGTCTAATGACTCAATAAACACTCTGCACTCAGCAGTAAGATCCTTCAGCTGAAAAGCTGCACTAGATCACTTAGTAGTTAACCCCTCAAACTCTTTCCACAAATTCCCTTGCCATTGAATTTCTCTGAAGTACATTCACCTGAATGATCACTTTTCTAGAATGAGCAGCCTCAGCTCTCTTCAATGGGTATTTTTTATAAAGATTGCCTAGGTATTTTGGGTCAGTTGTCATTAACTGAGCCACCTACTCTGATCCCACTTTCTTGGGGGTCATGACCCCAAATGTAGGGAGGTTTCCACCTACAATAGTTGGAAGTGGTTTGAGGATGCTACCACATGTCTGTTTGCTCTCCACCCAATCTCCTACACCAATTTGACTAGTAAACACTCTTTTAACAGCTCTCATAAACGGTTGTCTCCACCTTTATTTATTTATAATTAAATATTCAGAATTACATTAAATATCCTTGACTCTGATGAGTCATCAATTACAACTTAGCATAAAATATAACATATTGTCTTTAAATAAAATCAAATAAGATAATATTATTTTTTGCAAAATTGGGGCATGTGACAATATGTTTACCAAGACTACAAGACCATCTGCTTCAGTTACCATTGGACTGAGATGTGGGAAAATGTATAGGCTCTTGTTTCAGCTGCAACATGCTTTAGCACATAGCAACAGCAGTGAGTTGTGTGAGCTTTGGCATAGGAGGATGGATCACTTGCATCATCCAACCTTGGGGTTGTTGAGACACATGGTTACAGGATCACAAGAGTTTAGCACATGGCATAGTGATGTGTGCAGGGGGTGTGCTTTGGTAAAGTACACCAAGACTTCTTTTTCGAGCAGTGATAGTAAGTTAGCTAGTACTCTTGACTTAATACATTCTTAATTATGCGGACCTATGTCTTCTGTGTCCCTGAGGGGATACAAGTATTACGTGACTTTCATTGATGCCCATTCTAGGAAGACCTGGATCTACTTTCTGAAGAGAAAGAAGTCCAACTAAGTCTTGCAGAGGTTCCAAGATTTCAAACCTCTCGTGTAGAACCAAACAGGGAGGAAGATCCAGGTCTTGAGATCGGATAACGAGGGTGAGTATACCTCCAAGGAGTTTGATGGATTTTGCAGACAGGAGGGTATCAGGAGAGAGTTGACAGCTCCGTATACTCTAGAGAAGAATGGAGTAGCAGAGAGGAAGAACCCATCCATTGCTGGAGCAGCCTGAGCTATGCTACATGACCAATCAATTCCTTTCTTTCTCTAGGATGAGGCTTGTAGCACCGCTATATATCTTTAGAACAGGAGTCCCCATCGGGCAGTGGGGAACATGACACCTGAGGAGTGCTTTTCAGGAAAGAGGCCTAAATTTGGCCATTTTAATATATTTGGTAGTTTGACTTACTCTCATGTCCCTTCAGAGAAGAGGACAAAGTTGGATCCCACTGCAGAGAAGGGAATATTTGTGGGTTATGATGAGATAGCGAAGGCCTTCCATATTTACCTTCCCTCTAAGAGGAAATTGGTGGTGGGAAGGGATGTGAAGTTTAAGGAGGAACATGCCTTCAGGAAGTCAAGAGAATCGGAGCAAGGAGAGAAGCAGGTCCCTGCACCTCAGATTGTGGCACAAGTTCCATCTACGCAACATTCAAGGTCACAGGTTTTCGGGGTTACAGGACCACAGAGTGTTGGCATAGGTTTACCAGGTTCAATGGTTAGGCCAGCAAGGTCTTCGGGGATAGGTGGTGGGTCTACTATTAAAGGTACACATTACATGGGATCAGGATCAAGATCAGGATTATAGGGTACTCCTGGTGTTGGAACACTAGCTTCAGGTTCACGAGTTACTAGGGTTTCCACCTTTTTTATTTCTTCAAATGATGAATGCCTAGTGTGGGATAAGCCTCCAAGGAAAAACACACCTAAGTGGCTTTGAGATACCTTGAAGGAAGCTCAAGAGTTTGGGACACCCAGGTAGGAGGTGAGAGCCATCAAGATGCCTAACAAATTGGGCATGTTGTTGCTAGCTAGTACACGAGATGCTGAGCCTTCTACTTTTGAGGAGGCCTACCAACATTCTATATGGAGAGATGCCATGATGGATGAGTAGCATTCCATCATGAAGAATGATGTATGGGAGATTGTTTTGAGACCTGAGGGGAAGTCAGTGGTGACTTCCCATTGGCTTTACAAGCTGAAGCATGTGGCAGATGGGAGTGTGGAGAAGTACAAATCTAGGTTTGTAGTACCAGGGTTTTCAAAGGTTGAGGGCATTGATTATGATGAGAATTTTATGTCGGTTTCTTGGTATACTTCTATCAGGAGCTTGATCTCCATTGCAGCAAAAATGGGTTGGAAGATCCATCAGATTGATGTGAAGAATGCATTTCTCAATGGGATCATAGAGGAGGAGATTTACATCGAGCATCCTTAGGGCTTTGAGATACATGACAAAGAGACACATGTATGCAGGTTGAAGAAGGCGCTTTATGTGCTGAAGCATGCTCCAAGAGCTTGGTACTCGAGGATTGATTCTTACTTGGTGAGTATGGGGTTTCAGAAGAGTGAAGCAGATCTGAATCTCTACTTCATCATGATTAGAGATGATCTGCTTGTGCTTCCGCTATACGTTGATGACATGTTTATCACAGGGAGAGAGAGACCCATTGCGGCTTGCAAGAAATATCTTGCGGCAGAGTACGAGATGACTAATATTGGGTTGAGGCATTATTTCTTAGTATTGGATGTTTGGCAACAACGTGGACATATTTTCCTGGGGCAATGAAAGTATGTGGTTGATATTTTGAGGAGATTTAGGATTGAGGATTGCAGGTCTATGTCGACACCTATGATCACCAATTGGAAGAAGCTTCATGCTTCTGAGGGAGAGTTGGTGGACCCTACTTTATATCGTCAGCTTATTGGGTCATTGATCTATCTGGTCAACACTCGGCCATATTTTTTTTTTGTGGTTAACACTCTTAGCCAGTTCATGGTTGAGCCTAGGAGTGTGCATTGGGTCGCTACAAAACATGTGTTTTGCAATATTTTAGGGATAGTGGATTTTGGTTTGGACTACAGGAGGTTAGAGGGGATCAGATTGGTTGGCTACACAAATTCAGATTGGGTAGGTAGTGTGGTAGACTGGAATAGCATTTTCAGATGTTGTTTTAGTTTAGGCTCGGTAGCAGTGTCGTGGTTCAGTCGAAAGGAGAATTCCGTTGCATTGAGTACTGTAGAGGCTGAGTACATGGAAGCTAGTTTGGCCAGTTGCGAGGCCTTGTGGCCTCATAAGTTGATGGTGAATTTATTTGGTCAGGAGCTTAGGCCTACGGTGATTTACTTTAACAATCATAGTTGCATCCAGCTCTCTGAGAATCCAGTCTTTCATGATCAGTCAAAGCACATAGAGATCAGATATCATTTCATTCGATACTATGTTGAAAGAGGATTAGTCATGCTTCAGTACATTTCCATTGATGAGTATGTAGAAGGCATATTGACAAAGTCTTTGGGGAGGGGAAAGTTTGTCTTCTTCAGAGACAAGTTGGGAGTGGTGTAGAACACCTTCCTCGGTAAGAGGGACTGTTAGTTTTGTACCTAGGGAAGTGTTCCCCTAGTGGCTTTTTCCTTAGTCACTTAGAGAGGCGACATAAAGTGACCCTTGCATTAATCACTTAAGTAAAAGCATTTAATTTGACAATAGAGCATTAAAGTCACTTTTTGATAAATTTAAGTGGGTGAGTGAAATTAATATTTTAGAAATAAAATATGAGCATTTAATTTCATCCCTTGATCTAATCTAATCTCCACCGTTAGATTAGAATCACCCTAGGGTTTTCTCAAAAAGGCATGGGAAAGGCATCTTGCCTCACTTTTGCAGATTGAAGTGAGAAGAGACAACTGAGAAGAGAAGTTTTCTTTTCTCAGATAGAAAGGAAAAATTTGCAGCACACAAATTGAGGAGAGGACATCAGAAAAGAGGGCACATAAATTGAGGATAGGACATCACATTTATTGCTGGTCCGTACAGTCCATATGATACGATTTTCGAAGCAGTAGACACGTTTTCCAAGGCAGATTTTTGGGCACGATTTTCAAGAATTTTTTTCCCTGGGAATGAATTTCAAGGTCCATACAGTCAGTACATATGGTATAGTCCATACAAATCTTTAGTATAGTTTGTACAGTGGCATGAAAATCGAGGCAGAAAAAAGAAAAAAAATATGATTTTGATTTTTTCTGTTTGGCACGGAAAATGAGGCAAAAATTTTCTCTTTCAGGTTGAGATAAGTTGGTCTGAAAATTTCTGAGTTTTGCCGTAAATTTCCCTATAATAAAATCTCTCTCTCTTTTTGACTGGTTTTCCCCTAGTGGGTTTTTCCAGGGCCATTGGCCAAAAATACTAGTGTTCTGTCTGTTGAATGATGTGCTGATATTTTATTTACTATCACTGAAAAAGATTAGTTACAGGAGTGTTTTAAGTCTGAAAAATTTTGTTTATTTCCAGGACGTTATTTTTTTGAGAATGTCATAAACAAAGATATAATTTTTACTTAAAACCAGTGGCTAAAAACTATAAAAAATCTACAAAAACTACCAATGCGGAACATTATTGAACTTGCAGAATATAATGTGCGATTGATGTACCACTGTTTGGTTGTAAGTTGTGCTTACGTTCTATCATCTTACTTTCAGTTGTGAATATTATTGTATTTTACTTACGATTTCATAATTCTTGTTTGCTACATTATTCTTATGGTTATACATTATGGTGTATGTGTCATTACTCGATTATATGCTTCATTCATTTCTGCATAGTCTTACTTGTTATTTATATGGTTTTAACTTAACTTTGTTTCTAGAACTAAAATGGGTGGAGTGGCAGGACTAGTTCTCCCATGATGATCTGAGAGGTAAAGTGTTCACTTGTCTAGCAGGATTACTTAGTTCGGTTTGAACTAAGCCACCTCTTCTATTTCGTATGAAGATTATACTTAGCAACGGAGATTTAAAGAGCGCTGAACATTTTGATCATTAACATACCTAATGTTTGTTATTACGCTTCCTTAGAGACTCGGATTGATAGCAAGGTAATTACTATCTTCATTAATTATTTAACATAGATAAATTATCTATGTGATACCTGCTATTCATTTTGTAATTTTGGATTCATTGTTTATCTCTTAGTCTATTTACATTTTAAGTTTTCCTTAATAAAAGTATTGACATACATTTTATTATGTGTTTGATCGGTTCACAATTCGTTGGTTAAAGTCCCATTATTGGCTTATGGATAACGAGGTTACCATGGCATATTTCATATGCCATGGTTCTTAATTAGTAGGAAAATGAGAGTCAAGGTTGAGTGCTTAGAGCCTAAGGTTTACATGATACATACCATAGTTGTGCGTTGGGGATTGACCTTGGGTTAGCGTATATTACATGGACTAAACATTTCACTATAATTTACATTAAGCCTTGGGGTGGCGAGTTATAACATATGGTTTTGACTTATGTGATGGGGTTTAAGGCTCTCCATGGAAATGGAGACCATGATAATGTAATGATGGTAAACTATGGAGATGTGGGTTTTGGTTTGATATCGGACACAAGGCTGGCGCCATTAATGCATCTCAGGGTTTGGGGTATCCCAAGCTTAGGGCTTGGCTCCATGAGTGACTTGGTCATTTCACTTGTTTTATTGATGGTTTGGTCTTTGCTCTATGCAGAGGATGGAGGTGATGCCATGGTTATTGAAGGTATGCTTTGTTGGTTTCATGGCATTATTTGATGTTTGATTCATGGCTTAACTATTGCATACTTCTCATCCTCATCGTTTTTGTTGGTGGTTGCAGGTGACAGGGTTAGTGTGGGGCTTCTTGGTTCATAGCTTTACCACTGGTTCCTGGGTTATGCCATAGGTGCATGGTAATCTTGTTAAACACCCTTCGCTGGTCACCTCTCGGCATTGTGGGTAGAACTGGCTTATCACATTGCGTAATGGGGTTTTATTGTGAGATTTCGATTCGCCTTCGGGCCTGTGTATAAGTTTTGGGTTTGTAAAAAATAAGGGTGTTGTTAGCAGTGAATGGGGAACCTTGGGACTTTAGCAAACTCAGTGTTTTGTTTATGTAATTCATAATTGAATTAGGGCTTTAAGCCATGAGTTGCACCATTTCTTGCAATGGTGCCATATCCCTTGGAACTACTATGTAAATTGTATTGAGGTGATAAACCACCGATTTTTGAGTATATACTATGTTTACTTTATTTTTCCATGGTTATTAAACAGTACTATGTGTATGAATCCATCCTGCATTTTTATTAATGCGTTGTGAGTATTTAAACCTTGGGTTTACATATGGAATTCAACCTTCGCGATGAGTTTGTGTATTGTTACTTCCATTATTTTTAATAGTTAAATGAATGGAAATGATAGTGACAATGTATGGCTTGGGGCCATGCCGTGAATGGCATGAGTGCCCTTCCATGGCGGCTGCAACAGCTTAAAAGGTTTAGGATTCACGATTTGGTTTTAAAAATGTAATGTGGATTAATAAATACACTGTGGGTGTAAACCCTTGTGTTGACAGGGCTTCTTTATATTTCATTACTGTTTCGTTCATTATTATGTGATGTGGAAATGTGTAGGATCAATGGGTGTAAACCCACGATGGCTATCGTCGTTGTAGGTTTATTTGTTGACAAGCATGACTTTATCATGGGATTTAATTAGGAGACTATGTATTTATTTTAAGTGGCTGAGGCCGTGCTTACAACGTAGGGTAAAGAGACGAGAGTCTCACGACCTTGCCATAGCGTAGTGATGTTATTATTGTATCCTGCATACACTATGTGTATAGCATGTATTTGATTAATGTAAAATCACTCCACATGATTCAAATCTTGGTTGTTGTGGATATAATGAGTTGTATTTTTATAAGTAGTTCACGATTTGGGGCTTAGGTGCCCACAGGATTTGATTCATGCCCTCTCTTGGATGTTTACTTGGACTGTGTAAAATTATTATGTGGTTTATACAATATTTTCTATGTATTATTATTTGCCGTAGGTTTTAATATAAGGGTCACGTGGTTATGTGAGCGAATAGCATGATAGTATGTAGGATTCGTTCCTGCGACCTTAATGTAAATATTCAATTCTTTATTGAATGATTATGATATTATTGTGGTTATTTGTTATACTATGGTTGTGAGTTGATTATAGATGGGACTATTCGATTTTTATGGAATATGTTTTGATTAGGTAGATTTATATATTAGGACTGTGGATTTTAACTAGGAGATGGAATTTAAATTTAGACCAAAGAATGGTCACGATGCTTACCTTGTTTATTTTCTTATGATGAGGTTATTTTTAATGGAAATGATTTAGTAGTTGGCATGTATTTAAATATACAAACCTTGAAAGGTTTTGCTGGTTTTTATCTTGGATTTTAATATGAAATGGTTATAAATTGTGCATTAGATATTATAATTGTATTTATGTTTTATATATGTTAATATATATATTATTTTAGCTGTAGATAGTATATTTGGTTCACTAGATTGTAAACTTATACTTATGTATATAAAATTGTTACTTCTACTCTAGTCTATTTAAATCTAAAACAAGCCTTTGCCAACAAATGGAATACAGAAGTAGAGTATAAAGGCCAAAAGAGTAGATAAGTAATAGATCTAAAATAAAACCTAGTTTGTACTTAACCCAGTTTCAATAGTAAAAATAATATAGAAATTAAAACTAGGGTGTATAACCCTTGATAAATATTTATAAATGAAATAAACATTGTAGAAGAAAACTGATGAATAAACTTTAGATAAGTCTGGTATAGAAAATAACTTACAACCTAGGGTTATTATTTAAATATGCAAACCCTATAAGATTTTAAATAGAGAAACAAATACATAGGGTTAGGAAATGAAATGTAATCATTTTCCTAACATAGCCAGCATTTATTATAGAAGAATGGAATAGGCAATCCAGGGATTCATACCTATAACTTGAAGCTCGTTATATGGCTGAAGCCGCACTCTCAAATAACCAGCATTAACAATTCAAAGGTAGATCTGACCTCTGTTTTTGATGACCAAATCACTTGGGAACTACCATGTTCCACCCAACCATGACCCGGAATCATTCCTGGTTTAACTTCGAATCCCCCAAGCTGGACTCCAACATGTAAGTAGCTTAGAGCTCCTAAGGTAGAGTTTCCTATCTGGTATATTAGGTCTGGATCAGTTCTCGTTTTTCTATCCAGGAAAATGTTCTCCAAGAATTTACTTGAGAGAAAAACAGATAGAAAATAACTCCTCCTAATGATAGATCATAACCCCAAGCCTTTCCTTGGCTTGATACTTTATAGACAAACTTTTTAGTTAAAGGGATAGTTAAATCAAGAAACCTTGCTTTCTTGATTTAACCCTTTTCAATTAATTTCAGTAATTTTTAATACTTTAACTTAGGAACTTTCAACTAGTTCCTAATTTAGACTTTTGTAGGTATTGGACTATTTATTATCTTTAAATAATAAATAATAATGGATGGAGCTTTCTTTCTTTCTTTCATCATTAATATTATTACTATATTTATTCTTATAGATACCATGTATAAAATACATAATAATATAACATTTGTTAACATTTGTCTTTGGGCATCATATACCATGATCCCTAGACTTAATGACACTACTTCATTAAGGTCAAATAGGTAGATGGTTAGGTCTACTAGGCTAGGAAACTCTAAACATCCTTGCATGTTGTATTTCCCTCGTATAACGTGGTAGTTCTTCAGTACTTGATGAGAATATAGAAATTGGAAATTTCATTTAATCACTTATAAATAAGTCTAATGAGATCAATATTTTTCTCAAGTCGTTTTCACATGGAAGTTATTAAATTATTTTCAGTAATCCCTAGCGCTTACAAGATCCCATACTCAACGCTTAAATAGGGAGTTACCTTTTAGTGCAATTCAAGAGCTCTTCACTCAACACTAATGCTAGGATGTACTTGTGCGATACACCTAGGGACACAATGGCCAAGGATCCAATGCTACAAAGCTTATGCTTAATATCAACATGGAAGGCTCTAGGGATTATGCCCAACAATTCAAAATATTATCTTTTCATGTGTTCTAGAGCTTCTCGCTCAACACAAACGTAAGTACTCATGTGCTCCAGACCTCCTCACTCAACATAAGACATTAATTACCCATGTGCTCCAGATCTCTTCACTCAACACAAAACATTAATTACCCTTGTGCTCCAGAGATCCTCTCTCAACACAAACATCTCATCAATCATGTGCTTTAGATTCCACGCCTAACACAAACAAGCATATAGGTATATCATCAACAATTAGCTTACGCCCAATATATAAAAAAAAACACCATGTTCATAAGCAATGGGGTCTTTGACCCGATATACCAAAATAAAATATCAAGACAATATCATAATAAATACGCTCATTCCTATAAGTGCTAGGTCCAAAATTTAGGATATTACATCCCTCCCCGCTTAGAACAACACCGTCCCTGGTGTTATAGGGACTCGGAATGACATCATGAAACAAGTCGGGGTAATCCTTTCTCATGGTGGATTCATTCTCCCAAGTCAACTCACCAACCTCAAAGTGCTTCCATTGCACTTTCAACTGGACTATGGTGCTCTTCCAAAGCTACACCTCTCTCTTGTCCAATATATGAATAGGCTCCGGGGCAAACTCCCCTTTAGGTTCCACCTGTAATAAGGACCAATCAACTACATGTTTAGTATCATAAACATATTTCATTAACAAATATGCATGGAAAACATTATGGACTCTTACATGTGCAGGTAACACTAGCTCATATGACACTAGCCCTTTCTTGGCTAGTATTTCAAAAGGTACACAAAATATAGGTGCTAACTTACCACACCTACCCAAGCTCAATGAGATTCGTTTGGATTTTAATTTCAGGTAAACACGATCACCTATTTGAAAGTCTTTATCTTTTGTTTTTCGATTTGCATAACGTTTCTAGCAGTCTTGTGCTTCTTTAAGGTTCACCTAGACCTTGGTAACCAACTGTTCCAAGTCCATCAATAAATCAGGCCCTAACATGAGTCGATCCACCGGGCTATCCCATGTGATCGATGTTCTATAGTTCCGTCCATAGAGTACCTCAAAGGGGCTCATCTTTGCTGAAGTCTAATAACCATTATTATACAGAAATTTTGCGAGATGTCCTTAATCCTCCCACTTCGTGGGGTTGTTCATGACATACATCCTAAGCATGTCCTCAACAATCTAGTTTACTCTTTCTATCTTCCCATCTGTTTGCGGGTGATATGCAGTGCTAAAGTCAGCTGCATCTCTAATCTGGAGAATAAATATCTCCAAAAGTTTCCTGTAAAATTAACATCTCGATGCGAGATGATTGCCTTGGGTATCCCATGCAATCTAAATATCTCCTTCAAGAATATATCAGCAATGTTCACTGCCTTGTAGGTCGACTTCATGGGAATGAAGTGTGCTGCTTTGTTGATGTATATGTAACTTCGGAATGTATTCTTCTATGTATCTTATATATTGTAACCCGATGATTATTCTGGGATGTATCTATTATGTATTTGAGTCATGTGGTCATGCCCCAATGTTCCGATCGGGAGGATTAATAATGTAATCAAGTCATATCAAGTCATTAGGTAAGTCCCCACAGTTTCAGGGCACTTGAGTTATTATACACTAATTAAGGTGTAGGATCGAGTAGTAATTATTAGGTTGAGCCTATGTGTGAAAAGGAAATTCAAGTGAACGAATGAATATAAATAGAGAGTGAGAGTCTATCTATTTATCACTTGCTCTCCAAAGTGTGGCGCACTACTGGAGAAGGAAATTTTGGGACTAGACAGAAGACAGAAGACTACTGCTGTTTTGGGAGATCTCTTACTGTTTTGGTGTTGATTCTATCTTAGAGGAAGTTGTAGGGTTTTATCCCTTATGGTTTCCCCAAGGAAAACTCTTTGTGTCTCTTGTCTCTTGTGATGTGCTTATGTTTTATTGCTGTGCTTGTTATTCTCTCAGTGAAAAGATCCTAAGATCATAATGCTAGCTTAATGTGATGAAAAACTAACATGGTATCAGAGCTAACCTGAGAACAAGACATTGTGAATCTACAGTAAATAGGGCTTCCTATTTTGTGGATCTTCCTCCACATATTTTCAGCAAAAGTATGCTAAGATGACTCCCCATTGAAAGGTGCATCTTTCTGTCGATGCGGAATTCAATCTCAAGCATTTTCAGTTTCGATGTGGAAATTAGGGATTTCTACAGAAGATGAATTTTTGAGTGATACCAGCATAGAATTATTCTCCTCATCAAAACCGAATTTTAGAGACCTGGATCAAGAAATTTGGTTGGGTAAAACTCCAGGAAAGTCAAACCCTAGTTTGACCCTGAGCTAGGAGAAACCTTAAATACTAAAACTGCTAAGTTTTGGTACATTCGCTATATTTTACGATTGGCGAAGTCTCAGAAGCTGAAAATTTTAGGGGCCAAATATAAAATCCTGATTAATCTTGTGTCCAAAAATTCGACTCAGATTCACTGTACTCCAGGAGATAAGATCTCTCCAATTTAGGGTTCCAGCTTCTTCCAGAATTCATCCCTAAACAGGACATCTGGGGAGATCTGCAATATCTTGCGCTAAAGAGGTCCAAATGGAATTCCTGAAGATGTTCTAGAAAGGGAATAGACTGTAATTTGTGTGGTCCAAATATCATACTCAGAAGATAAACTAGTGACACGTGGCATGCCATACAACTTCGCTGTTCGGAACAGTCCTGTAACAGGTCACCTTGGGAAAAGGATCCTAAATCCAAAATGGTGAAACCAATTCTGATGAAAACTGTGGTGTTGGATCTGGGACATGCAAGGTTACCTTAGTGGGAAATTTTTGACACAGAGGATCAGTAAGTTCATAGATATCATAGAAACAGTAACAGGAATTTCTACAGAAGAAATCAGTAAATTAGGGATTTTTGTTTCGGGAGCTTCCCTCCACTGTTTTCAGAAAAGGAGTACATTGGACAGCTCCATTTGAAGAGATCTATCTGTTTGTCCAATCATATCTGAAATTTCCAAGTTTTGAAAATTAGGGTTTCTGCAACAAACCCTAGATCAGCGAACTCCGGGACAAGGACGGACACCTCAAATCGGTAAGATCTAATCTTTTGTATTT
>LPNX010128975.1:376247-429212 GCA_001517045.1 Pseudotsuga menziesii
GATGTTCAAGTCATCATGTGGCCAAAAGGAAAGAAAATTGATGATGCGGTAGTGATTGGAGAACAAGAAGGAGGCTTGTACAAATTGAAGGGTCATCCAGAACAAGCCTTGATCCATGATACGGTAGAGCCAAATGAGCTTTGGCATAGAAGGCTTGCACATGTGCACTACAGAGCACTACCTATTGCATTCCAAACAAAGCATGATGGAGTTTGCAAAGGATGTGCGAAAGGGAAGAATACAAAGAAGACATTTCCTAGCAGTAAAAGAAAATCCAAAGGCATTCTAGAAATCATCCACTCTGATGTATGCGGTCCAATGTCATCAAACTCACTATGCGGGTATGCATACTATGTTTCTTTTATTGATGATTTTTCTAGAAAGACATGGATTTAATTTATGAAAAACAAAGATGAAGTGTTCAGCAAGTTCAAGGAATTCAAAGCCTTGATCAAGAACCATACTGAAAAGAATATCAAGACCATTCGATCAGATAATGGTGGAGAATTCACTTCAAATGAATTCAAAGAGCTATGCAAAGAAGCAGGGATTAAGAGGGAGTTGTCAACTCCTTATAATCCACAACAGAATGGGGTTGCAGAACGGAAGAACAGAATTTCAAGCTATTTGAAGGGAAGAACAAAAATCAGAATATGACCTAAAGAATCCAGTTGAAGAATGTGAAGATCTAGAATGCAGAGACCATGCAGTCATAAAAGTCTCTCAAATCAAGAACAACTTGAAGCGGTAAAAGAAAAAGTGAAGAATGCAGAAGTGGTGATGGCCACCTTGAATGGCCTCCTAGGATTGTAGGATTCATTCATTAGAGGAATGTGTGCCAGAAAGAAGTGATTACTTTCAGCAGAATCTAGGAAGAAGAAGAAGCTCGACTCATAAGAAGAGAAGAGAATATGGGAGCAATTGAAGATCAAGCTCTCACCATCCAAAGAAGATACCTCAAGCAATGAGGAATATGAAGATCTCAACTCTTGAAGAACTTCTTATCCACCGTAGCATTTGGATAAGAAACGATGCTATCATGAATGAAGAAGACGATGAAGCTGAAGACTCAAGAAGGAGTATACCCACAAAACAAATAAAGATAAGTATTCAATTGTCATTTCATGATATTGTTTTGTTATGCATTTGTTTATATTCAGTTATTGTATTATGCATACTACTAATATGCATGTGATGGGTAAGTAGCTCATGGTTCTATACAAATTATTCATTGCTACTTATCTAGAATGAAACCGCTTTGCTGACATATTGGAATAGTGCACAATCTCAATGTTGTCCTGGTAGAGATGGAAGGAATCTAGAAAGTTTCAGTGAGATATGGATGAATGTTGTATTGGATAAAGTAGTTGCATGATCATATATTTATGCATAAGAACTTGCTAGTATAAATATTCTTTATGAAATGTTTCTAACCATACAATTGCATTTGACTTGTAGGAAAGACCGCATACATAATCACCTACAAGCAAAGAAGAATGAAGACTTGTTCCGAAGAGCAAGTGATGACATTTCAAAATGAAGAATAATATGATGAGTGCAGTGACATCATTGATGTACAACCTTCCAGACGCCAAGAAGAAAGGGAAGACCAGTTCAAGAAGAATGATGTCAGGGCGCAGTATCAAGACCTGAAGAGAAGCTCATAGTTCCACCATGCAGTAGATGGAAACATCGTGGGATACAAAGCAATATTCGTAGCATGAGGATTCTCACAAAAGGAAGGCCTAGACTAAGAAGAGACATTTGCAGCCAGTAAGAGTTGAAACACATACATGATGAGATTGATGAAGATCTTAACCTTTGCTACAAGGTTGAAGATGCAAGTCTATACACAAGATGGTCACATAGAATATTAGTAGCATAGGAAGCTACTTGTCACTCCGGTACAGAATGTTTTTTAGTGCATAGAGCACAGAAGACAGAGGGAGTATGATGCTTCGCTTCAAAGGGAGTGACTACAGAAGATCTAAGGTTTGACATGATACGACAGGATGGGAATATTACTGATGACTCTAGGATTTACTGAGAGTAAAGCGGATTCCAACCTTGGCTTCAAGGTTGAAGACAGAAGACCAGTGATGCTCCTATTATGTGTCGATGCACTATTTTTCTAGGCATGGAGGTGTGGCAGAGTATAGATGGGATCTTCCTTGGGCAAGGGAAGTATGCAGTAGAGATCCTGAAGAGGTTCGGGATGATGGACTGCAAGGCGATGGCCACACCTATGGCATCGAACCTGAAGCTATTGAGTGATGCTTCGTCAAGAGTCGGTTGATGCTACGATGTATTGTCAGATGATTGGGTCATTGATGTACCTGACAAACACGAGACCAGACATTTTCTTTGCTGTGAACACCTTGAGCCTATACTTGACAGATCCGAGAAGTGTTCACTTGATTGTTGCAAAGCATATTCTCAGGTACCTGAAGGGTACAATTGATTATGGGCTCAAGTATGATGCAAATCAGAAGATTAACCTAGAGGGTTATGTTGATTCAGATTGGGCAGGCAGTGCCATCGACAGGAAGAGTACTTCGGGATGTTGCTTTAGTATGGGATCAGGTGTGATCTCTTGGTTTAGCAGGAAGCAATCCTGTGTGGCACTGAGTACAGCTGAAGCAGAGTATGTCGCAGCTTCTTCAGCTAGTTGTGAGGTAGTATGGCTACGGAAGCTACTATCTGATATATTTGATCTCCAGTTAGATGCTACTTGTATACATTGTGACAACCAGAGTTGCGTGAAGTTGTCAGAGAATCCAGTGTTTCATGACAGGTTAAAGCATATCGAGATCAAATATCACTATATCAGGGATATGGTGCAGAGAGGAGTAGTGAAGCTCCTGTATGTTGCAACGGAGGAACATATAGTTGATGTATTGATGAAGCCATTGGCTAGGCTGAAGTTCGAGTACTTCAGAGAGAGACTTGGTGTTCTCCAAATCAAGGCTTCCTCCCAGAGAAAGTGATGAGATCCATATCCATTTTGATGAGTAGGTTAGATATAAGGGCTAAGACATTCTGTCATGGTGGTAGGGTTTCTCCCTTCCATGTCAGATATGAGTGCTGGCCATTCTGTCGAGTAGGACAGATGTAAGAGCAATTGCCATTCTAGGAATGGAGGCACCTGGTTAGTTACTAGGAACACTCAGTGTAAGAACTGAGTAGCCATTCTGATGTGATAGAGGGATGTGTTCCCACTTGATCAGATGTAAGGGATGAACCATTCTATTCATGGCTAAAGGATTAAGTTCCTTCCATGTCAGATGTGAGTGTTGGCCATTCCGACGAGCAGGTCAGATGTAAGGGAAACTGCCATTCTCTAGGAGAATGGAGGCTCCTGGTCAGTTACCAGGTAGCTTAGTCGAGGAGGACTGGGGGCCATTCTGATATGATTATTGGGACGTGTTCCCCTCATGATCAGATATGAGTGCATTCCCTTCCATCGTTGTGAGCAGTATGTGTTCCCGCCTAGATGGATGTAAGTGCTGAGCCTTGTCACAGATGATAGTAGGTGTGTCATATCATGCTGGTGATTGTAAGTGCTGTTCCATTTCACAGATGATAGTAGGTGTGTCCTATCATGCTGGTGACTGTAAGTGCAGTGCCTTTTCACAAATGGTAGTAGGTGTGTCCTACCATCCTGGTGATTGTAAGTGCAGAGCCTTTTCACAGATGGTAGTAGGTGTGTCCTACCATGCTGGTGATTATAAGTGCTGAGCCTTTCCACAGATGGTACTAGCTGTGTCCTACCATGCTGGTGGATGTGAGCGCTGTGCCTTTCCACAGATGATAGTAGGTGTGTCCTATAATGTTGGTGGTTGTAAGTGCTGAGCCATTTCACAGATGATAGAAGGTGTGTCCTATCATGCCGGTGAATGTGAGTGCTGGGCCTTTCTGATGGGATTGTAGTTTACTACATGATCAGATGTGAGTGCTGGACGTGCCTTTCTGACGAGTAGGTCAGATGTAAGTACTGGGAAAAGACCTACATGAGGGTAGGCCTACAACCAGTATGAAAAAGGGCTGGCTCTGTAGAACTTCCTATGACGAGAAGAATCATGAGATAGCACCAGTGTTGATCCAGATCCAGTAATGATGATCCAGCAGTGATGATCCAGATCGAGTGATGATCCATATCCAGTCTAGTGATATTGATCCAGATCGAGAGATGATCCAGATCCAGTGATGATATTCTGTGTTGATCCAGATCGAGAGATGATCCAGATCTAGTGATGATGTTCTATGTTGATCTAGATCAAGAGATGATCCAGATCTAGTGAAGATGACTTGAAGACGAAGATGACTTGAAGATGAGATGATCCAGCTGATACAAAGAAGAATACTAGTGCTGAAAATTGTGTCGAAATAATACCTTCCTAGTTAAGAGGGAGTGTTGATGTATATGTAACTTCGGAATGTATTCTTCTATGTATCTTATATATTGTAACCCGATGTTTATTCTGGGATGTCTCTATTATGTATTTGAGTCATGTGGTCATGCCCCGATGTTTCGATCGGGAGGATTAATAATGTAATCAAGTCATATCAATTCATTAGGTAAGTCCCCACATTTTTGGGGCACTTGAGTTATTATACACTAATTAAGGTGTAGGCTCAAGTAGTAATTATTAGGTTGAGCCTACGTGTGAAAAGGCAATTCAAGTGAACGGATGAATATAAATAGAGAGTGAGAGTCTCTCTATTTATCACTTGTGAAACACATCACTTACTCTCCCAAGTGTGGCGCACTACTGGAGAAGGAAATTTTGGGACTAGACAGAAGATAGAAGACTACTGCTGTTTTGGGAGATCTCTTACTGTTTTGGTGCTGATTCTATCTTAGAGGAAGTTGCAGGGTTTTCTCCTTTATGGTTTCCTCGAGGAAAACTCTTTGTGTCTCTTGTCTCTTGTGATGTGCTTATGTTTTATTGCTTTGCTTGTTATTCTCTCAGTGAAAATATCCTAATATCATAATGCTAGCTTAATGTGATGAAAAACTAACATGATTTTGACAACTTGTCGATGACTACAAAAATAGAATCATTTTGCTTCTTACTTTTCGGTAAACCGGTGATGAAATACATACTAATGACCTCCCACTTCCATTCTGGAATGTTTAATGGTAGTAGTAATCTCGAAGGATGCTGATGTTCAGCTTTGACTAGCTGACATTCCTAACATTTCGCAATAAACATCCCAATGTCGGCCTTTAACTTATGCCAGAAAAAGGGTCTCTTGATGACGGATATCATCTTTTGATATACCAAGTTCTGTGAGTAGGGTTCTTGATAATATTCCGTGAGGATGCTGGACTGAATGTCCCCTCCTTCTGGAATGTACAATTGATCCTTAGACCATAACAGTCTAGATTCTTCTTCCTTGTATTCTTTTTGTTGTTGAAACAACCTGTCCTATTGGACTTTCATGAGGATTTCGACATAGAAGGAGTCAACTTTGTTGGTTGCTCTAATACTCTCATGCAAATTTGCATCAGTTTGACTCAAAGTCACCTCATATATAATATGAGCTCATCTGCTCAAAGCATTGGCAACCTTATTCTCTTTTCCCTTAATGTGATTTATCTAGAAATGGTACTCACTAAGGAAATCCAACCACCTGGCTTGCCTTGCATTTGTTAGAATAATCAACCCATAGTTTACCACCTTAGACATTAATTTAATTATTTTTGTCTTATTTGCCTAGTTCATGTGTCCCACCTTATGCAAGTTGTCAATTACCTATCCATAGTGGTCCAACTTTCCTAATTTGACCCATGTAGCACTTGGGAAACCTCAAGGAATCAATTCTGCTTTATTCCTGGCCTCCTAGGCACCCTTCTTTTTTTTTCTGCTTTATTGCCTGCTTTTTCAGTGCTTTAAGGCAATTGGGAAAGTTTGACTAGGTGAGGTGAACTAGTTTTTTTCCCTCTACATCCTCCACTCTTTTCTCCTTGGAAAAGCATGTATGAGTTGTCATTCCATCACTCTTTATCTTGCCTAAGCCTTTTTTCTAATTCGTGAGATCCATGACAGATTTGGGATCAACTTTTTACACCTATGGGGGATTTGCTTATTTTTGGTAAGCCTGCTTTATGCTAGATTCGAATTGATCCTCATGAATTTGAATCCCTGATGTATTTATTTAATACAAAAACCTATTATGTTACAGGCTTGGCTATTGTACACTTATTCAATGCATTTTAGTGTTCAGCTCATCATTCAGTCTCTTTTGTGAGTGATTTTGCATGATCAATTGATAATTGTTGTGAGTAAAATTAATCTATCACTAGGTTCAATTTCCACATGGTATCAGAGCCATTGTAGATCGATTTCTCTCCTTCAAAATTGTTTTGCAGGTTCGACATCAGGGACTGGGAGCCTTCTACTGATAGCCGGGACAATTTCTAAGCTATGGATCAATATCAGAAGATCATCTTGACTCCCTTCAATTTCTTTGAATGGAAAGAAGATATGGAGATACTATTGAGAGAGAAAGGCCTCTACAGGGTGACTATGGCAATAGAATAAAATCCCAATGCAATTACAGAGAAGATAAAAAGGCACAACAGGAGGGATGAGGCCTATGGTCTCCTGTGTCTGAGTATTTCCAGAGACCTCCTTTTCCATCTTAATGGATTGACATCACCGGATGAAGTATGGGAGAAGATTAATGATCTTTTTGGAAATATAGATGAGATGAGGGGACATCAAATCAAAAATGAACTGATCTCCCTGAGTCCCAATAGCTTTGAATCTCTGCAACTCTATTTCTCCAAGTTCAAAGCACTTGTTTTGCAGCTGAAATAGTGTGGGATCGAAAAGAAGGATGATCAGATAGTCTTGGCCATTCTATCGAATATTGGCCCTGACTATTCAGTGTTTTTTTTGACCTTCTATGCCACAAAATTGATAGCTCGAACCTAGAAGATGCCTAGCCTTGCATATTTCATGGAATCTCTCACACAAGAACAAGACAAGCTGGTGATGATGGGCACCATCAAACCATCCAAAGACCAAGCTCTGGTTGCTGGAGATTCAAAAGTGGATTCAAAAAGAAAAAATAAAGCTAAAAATACACCTGAGCAAAAGAGAGACAAGAACAAGTCTCTGGAGGAGCCACAAGGTTCCAAGAAGAACTACCAGAAGAAGAAAAACAAAGGAGAAATGAGCAAGTGTGCATACTGCAATAAGGGAAATCACACTAAAAGCTCTTGTATGAAGAAGCAAATAGACATGCTGACCCAAATCTTGGAGAATAATGGCATCTCCCTTCCAGACAGCTCAAAGAAGAGAGAAGGAGGATCAAGTTCATATGACAGAGAGAGAGTTCATGCATTGGTTGCTGGCACATCAAGCTCACCCAGTTTTATCATTGATTCTGGAGCTTCAAGACACATGGTTTCGACCAAGGAGGCATTCTCCTCACTTGAAATGTCGAAGGGACCACCTATAGTACTAGGAGATGACTCTCTCACTGAAAGTTTGGGCAAAGGGAGGATTGATATTGATCATGGTCAGTTCAGCAATGTGTTGTATGTGCCTGGTCTTGCATCCAACCTCTTGTCAATGTACCAGGTGACTCACACTGGGTCTCCAAAGAAGGTCATATTCTCCCTTGATGAAGTTGAGATCACAGAGATCTCAAGTGGTAAATTCATTGCAAAAGGAGTTGCGAATCATGCTCAAAAGGTATACATGTTCTCACACTTCCTACCCTACTCAAACCCCTCTGCTCTTCTAATTCATGCTAATGAAGCAAGCAAGCTTTGGCATGAAATATTTGGCTAACTAAACTACAAATATCTTTCTGATCTTAGTGAAAAAGAGATGGTCATAGGGTTTCCCAAGATAAAATTTCCCAAAGGAGTCTGCCAAGGTTGTATCCTAGGAAAACACCCAAAGCATAAATTTGAGAGAGCTAGTCATGAGAGAACCACTGCACCCCTCGAGCTGATCCACATTGATGTTATTGGCCCATTCCCTTATATGTCCATGAGTCAGGCCAAATATGTATTGAATTTCATAGATGAATTTCCCAGGTATTGCTGGGTTTACTTCCTAAAACACAAGTCTGAAGTTTTTGGCATATTCAAAGTCTTTAAGGCTTTGGTTGAGAACCAGTCTGGGAGGAAAATCAAGGTCCTCAGATCTGACAATGGTGGTGAGTATGTCAAGTCTGAGATTATTAATTATTGTGCAGATGCAGGTATTTAGATGCAGCATTCCATCCCTTACACACCACAGCAAAATGGTGTTGCTGAGAGGAAGAACAGATCACTGAAGGAGATGGCAGCATGCATGATGGAGGCCAAAACTTTGCCACCAAAGTATTGGGATGAAGATATCAACTATGAAGCATATATCTAGAATAGGGTGCCTCACAAACAGCTTGATGGCATGACTCCTTTTGAAGCATGGAGTGGGCACAAGCCAGATGTGACCCATTTCAGGATTTTTGGCTCAAGGGCTTGGGCTAGAATTCCAACAAAGAAGAGGAAGGCGTTGCAGCCCCAAAGCGAAGAGTGTCTATTTGTTGGCTACTCTAAAGATTAAAAATGGTACAAGCTGATAAATTTGAGCACAAACAAAGCCTTCATTGAAAGGTGTGTTCAGTTTGAAGAAGAACCCCTTGCAGCAGTGGAAGTTGGAGAAGCCTCTTCACCACCTGAACCTCTGAAAGTAAGTGAAGAGTTTGTTGAACATGCTGATTCTGATATGTCTGATAGTGATGAGTTTATTGCAGACCATAATATCCCTACAAGGCCAAAATGGGTAGCCAAGACACTACATGCAGCAAGAGAGCTAGCTGGGGATCCCAATGACCCAAGGAGGACAAGATCTCAATTTGAGAGTGGTCTGTGCATGAAGGATCCTATGTTTTCTGAGAAATGCTATTTGATGGTGGAATATGATTTTCAAACATATGAATAAGCAGTATGATATCCAATATGGCAAACATCCATGAAGGAAGAGTTCAGCTCACTCCAGAAGAGCAACACATGGGAGCTAGTGGATCTTCCCCCAGGGAGGAAGCTAGTACAGTGTAAGTGGGTCTACAAGAACAAATTTTCTGCTGATTGTTCACCTCTGAAGTACAATGCCAGATTGGTATCCAAGGGCTACTCACAGGTTCATGGCATAGATTACAATAAGACCTTTGCACCAGTGGCAAAGATGGACTCCATCAGGCTAGCCTTAGCCATTGCAGCCTCAAAGAAATGGGAGGTACATCACATGGATGTAAAATGTGTCTTCCTGAATGGAGATCTCATTGAAGAGAGATATATATGTAGCAGCCTCAAGGATTTTCTACTAACCCTTCTCTTGTGTGCAGGTTGAGAAAGTCATTGTATGGGCTAAAGCAAGTCCCCAAGGCTTGGTATGCCAAGATCGATAGCTTCTTTCTATCACTGAATTTTGTTCGATGCAAATCAGATCCAAATGTCTATTTGAAGTTAATTAATGGTTCATTAATGATAATTTTGTTATATTTTGATGACCTCCTCATTACAGGAAGCTCAAATGATGAGATTGCTTCCTTAAAGGGTGCAATGAACCAAGCCTTCTCCATGACAGATTTGGAGCTCTTAAGTCAATTTTTGGGGCTTGAGATTGCTCAAACCAAATCTGGAATCAAGGTGCACCAGTCCAAATATGCCTTGGACTTTCTAAAAAAATTCAAAATGAAGGACTGCAAACCAAGCAAGACTCCTTTCCTTTCAGGAGTGAAGCTGGAAGAAGCTGATTCTTCACCTATGGTAAACAATACACTGTATAGGCAATTGATTGGATGTTTGTTGTATATTACACATACTAGACCTGATCTTTCTTATGTAGTAAGTGTGGCTTCTAGATACATGGATCAGCCTCATGAGATCGATTGCAAAGAAGCCAACAAGATCCTTAGCTTTGTTCAAGGAACAAGGACACATGGGATCTTCTATAAAGCAAAATCTGATCTTGATTTGATTGGATTTACTGACAGCGATTGGGCAGGTGATAACATAGACAAAAATTCCACATCAGGATATGTTTTCATTCTTGCATAAGGGCCAATCAGCTGGTCAAGAAAGAAACAGAGTGCCATTGCACTCTCATCTACAGAAGCAGAGTACAAAGGAGTTGTTAATGCAGCAACTCAATGTTTATTGTTGCAGGGATTACTTGGAGAGTGTGGCTTCAAATCAGAGTACTCAACTACCATCTAATATGATAACCAGAGTACCATTTGAATATGCAATAATCCAGTTCAGAAGTAGAGAATCAAACACATTGAAATCCATATGCACTACATCAGAGAGCTTGTGCATGATGGCACCATTCACCTACTCTTCTCTTCATCTTCAGAACAAGTAGTTGATATCTTCACCAAATGATTTTGTGAGAAGACCTTCAGTAATCTCAAAGCACTGCTAGGGATTGCTGATCATGCTGTGAAGCATGAGTGAAGACAAGATTTCCAAATTTTGTTTTACAGTCCATGTTTAAGGGAGGATTTTCCCATGTGGTTTTTGCCTCTTTCCTTGGTTGTATGGACATGCAGTATGTAAAGGGTGACTAAGCCTTGTTTCTAGGCCCTATATTTTTCTAATATATTACTCATAAGTCAGGCTTAAGGTGGGGTGTTAGAATAATCAACCCATAGTTTACCACCTTAGACATTAATTTAATTATCTTTGTCTTATTTGCCTAGTTCATGTGTCCCAGGCTTATGCAAGTTGTCAATTACCTATCCATAGTGGTCCAACTTGCCTAATTTGACCCATGTAGCACTTGGGAAACCTCAAGGAATTAATTTTTCTTTATTCCTGGCCTCCTAGGTGCCCTTCTACTTTTTTGGCTGTATTGCCTGCTTTTTCAGTGCTTTAAGGTAATTGGGAAAGTTTGACTAGGTGAGGTGAACTAGTTTTTTGTCCTCTACATCCTTCACTCTTTTCTCCTTTGAAAATCATGTATGATTTTTCATTCCATCACTCTTTATCTTTCCTAAGCCTTTTTTCTAATTCGTGAGCTCCATGACAGATTTGGGATCAGCTTTTTACACCTATGGGGGATTTGCTTATTTTTGGTAAGCCTGCTTTATGCTAGATTCGAATTACTCCTCATGCATTCAAATCCCTGATGTAATTATTTAATACAACAACCTATTATGTTACAAGGTTGGCTATTGTACACTTATTCAATACAGTTTAGTGTTCAGCTCATTATTCAGTCTCTTTTGTGAGTGATTTTGCATGATCAATTGATAATTGTTGTGAGTAAAATTAATCTATCACTGGGTTCAATTTCCATAGCATTCAGATCTAGTTGATTGAATAAATATTTCAGACTCGTATTGTCTATCTTCAGAAGGAATTTCCTTCCCATGAGGTAGTGCCTCTACATCCTCAAAGCATGGATGATGGCTGCTAACTCAATATCGCGTGTACGGTAGTTTTTCTCATTCTCTTTTAACTTCCACGATTCACAACAAATTATGTGATCCTTATGCAGGAGGACTCCTCCCAGTACTTCCTTGCTTGATTTTGTGCAAACAACGAAATCCCCATTGGGATCCGCAATTCGTAACACTGGTGCGGTCATCAAAATTTGCTTAAGCTTTGAAAAAATTTCTTCACACTAAGCAGTCCATAAGAACTTACTTGCTTTCTTCTACAAAGTGGTCATGGGGCAAGTGATTCTTGAGAAGTTCTCAATGAAATTTCGACAATATCCAGCTAATCCCAAAAATGACCTAATGTCAGTGACACTAGTAGGGGTAGATCAATCCTTTGTGGCTTTATTCTTTTTTGGGTCCACAACTATCCCTGTCTCAGAGATAATGTGACAGAAGTACTGTATTTGTGGTTTGTAAAAATCACATTTACTAAACTTAGCATAAAGTTGGTGTTCTCTCAACACTTGCAGTACTATGCAAAGGTGTTCTTTGTGCTCTTCTTTACTCTTGGAATAAACCAGTATGTCATCTATAAAGACCAAGAAAAAATTATCCAGATACCTACTGAATATGTTGTTCATCATACACATAAAGTTTGCGCATGGATTGTTCAACCCGAATGGCATCACTACAAACTCGTAGTTCCCGTATGAAAGGCATATTTGTGAATATCCTCGTTGTGAATTCATACCTGATGGTACCCAGATCGCAGGTCAATATTTGAAAATATTCTGGCTCCTCCCACTTCATCGATCCCAGGGAGTGGATAACAATTCTCAATAATCATTTTGTTCAACTAACGGTAATCGATGCACATCCGCATTTTACTGTCTTTCTTATTTAGGAATAACATCGGTGCTCCCAAAGGAGACACACTGGGTTGGATATACCCTTTCTCTATCGGCTCCTAGAACTGCAATTTGAGTTCCATGAACTCAGGTGCACTCATGTGGTAAGGGGCCTTGGAATTCGAAACTGATCCTCGGGTCAGTTCGATGGAAACATCTAGGTCTCATTTCAGAGGTAATCCTGGGATTTCCTCGGGAAACACACCCTTGAATTCTTCAACAGCAGGGAAGTCTTCTATTCATTGTTCTCTTTCAGACTCTATGTCTCGAATGTTTACTGCAAACATCTTGCAGCCTTTCCTGATGCATTTCTTTGGTTGTAAGGCAGATATTTTCCTTACAAAAACTTTCTTTGGAATGCCTTGAACCTTTACTTGATTCCCTTGGCCATCAGTACACAAGATTGACTTATGTAAGTAATCGAGCATGACATGGTGTTTTTCCAACCAGTCCATGCTGATAAGTATATCGTACGATCCTAAAGGTAGGATGTTTAGGTTTAATTTCATTGATAAACCATTCATGTTTACCTCACATTCTTTAACTATTTCTGAAACTTTCTATTTCGTACCTATGGCTAACTGCACCAGCCAAGGTTTATCATGCTTTTCTTTTCCTAGTTTCCATTCATCAACAATTTTAGGCGAAACATAGCTCCGACAAGCACCAAGATCGATAAGTATTGAAATAGAAGTGTTCAAGATATTACCTTCTATAGCAACCATTGTAGCTTGATGATATGCCTGTCAGCCATCCAATGCTACATAAATCCATGGTGTTCCAGCTATGTCCTCAACAGTTGGCCCTTCTTGTAAGTTGTCCAAGACCCCACTAGTCTTGTTCTTACAATCTCGGGCATAATGAGGCCCGTTGCATTTCCAGCACTTGATCTATAGAAGGGTAGCATTGGCTCCACTTGCTATTGGCTTGTTAACATTAGGAGCTGGTACATAAGGCTTTGTACCAGATTTATTGAAGTTCTTGTTTGTTGGAAAGCTATTATTCTACTTTCTATATGGTTGTGGGTTAAACCCAGGTTTGCAGTTATCAACAAAGTTCTTAGACTTGTCTCTATTTTGGTCATGTTCTCTTGCCTTAGATTTCCATGCTCATAACAGAGCCTAGCTTTGTACAGTGTGGTATCCAAAGTTTTTGACACGTTGAACTCAATCCTTTCCCGAAAATTGGGAGGGAGACATCCTAAAAACCGTTGGATCTTTACCTTTTCATCGTGAATGTATGGTACATAATGTAATAGATCTAGAAATATTTTAATAAAAGCATCCATAGTCATTGATCCCATACGTAGCTCGAGAAACTCTTTCACTTTCCTATCGAATAACCTTTCTGACATATATTTCTCTTGGAAGAGTTTTCAGAAGTTATCCCAGCGTATTTCTCTTAGCTCATCTTTCTTGGTGTGTTTTAAATCTCTCCCCTTTCCATTCAAGTTATAGATGGCAAGTCGAGCCTTCATCTCACTTGAGTAGTTATGAGCTTGGAAATATTTTCTCAAGCCCAGCAGCCACTTTTCAGCCTTCTCCCCAGTGTTTACTTCACCTTCATAGGTCGGGGATCTTATTTTTCTAAACTTCCCATGAAGACTGTCATTGCTTCTTTTTTTATTTCTTCGGGGAGAAAGAGAGTCATCACTGGAAGGAGTCTGATGATCTCCTTTTGGTACTTCAGGGGTATGTTCCTCTTTTTCTTTTTCTCTTGGCATGCTGGCCCGTTTATGGTAAGGTTCTCTTTTGGAGCTATTTGTGGACTGAGTAGGTCTACCCTGCGGGATTTCTCCCATCATATTTCTTAGTAATGATTCATTTATAGCTTGTTGTTCTTTCCCTTCGTTCAGACTATCTTGAGTGTGAGAATTCACAATTCTTCTTGAAGAGTGTGTATAGCCTTCAAAATATCAGAATTCAGTTCCACCACCAGTTCTATTTCTGGGGTGGGGGTGTTCATCTTTCCTTGTAGGCTGTTATCTTCCTCAGTATTCATAAACTAAACTGTTCGATAAAAGTCTCCTAAAATTTAAAAAAAATTAGATAACAGAAAAATTTTATGTTAGTAACAAATTTAATAACATACTTTATTTTCTTTGCAGTAAATGCTTGGTGCACCCATAGGTCTCTTAATATTGAAAATGGGCTCTGATACCACTTGTAATGTCCCCAAAAATTGAAAATAATTTTTTTTATTATGTTCATAAAAACTAACTATGTGGAACATTATTGAACTTGCGGAATATAACATATGATAGATGTACCACTGTTTGGTCGTAAGTTGTTCTTATGTTCTATCATCTTACTTTCAGTTGTGAATATTATTGTATTTTAATTACGATGTCATAATTCTTGTTTTCTACATTATCATTATGGTTATACATTATGGTGTATGTGTCGTTACTCAATTATATGTTTCATTCATTTCTTCATAGCCTTACTTGTTATTTATATGCTTCTAACTTCACTTTGTTTCTGGAACTAAAGTGGGTCGAGTGGCGGGACTAGTTCTCCCATGACGGTTTGAAAGGTAAAGTGTTCACTTGTCTAGAAGGCTTACTTAGTTTAGTTTGAAGTAAGGCACCTCTTCTATTTCATATGAAGATTATAATTAGTGACAGAGATTTAAAGAGCGCTGAACATTTTGATCATTAACATACCTACTGTTTGTTATTACACTTTCTTACAGACTTAGATTGATATCAAGGTAATTACTATATTCATTAATTATTTAACATAGATAAATTATATATGTGATACCTTCTATTCATTTTGTAATTTCGGATTCATTGTTTATCTCTTCATCTATTTACATTTTAAGTTTTCCTTAATAAAAGTATTGACATACCTTTTATTATGTGTTTGACAGGTTCACAATTTGTTGGTTAAAGTCCCATTATTGGCTTATGGATAATGAGCTTACCATGGCATATTTCATATGCCATGGTTCTTAATTAGTAGGAAAACAAGAGTCAAGGTTGAGGGCTTAGAGCCTAAGGTTTACATCATACATACCATACTTGTGCATTGGGGATTGACTTTGGGATAGCGTATATTACATGGACTAAACATTACACTATACTTTACATTAAGCATTGGGGTTGCGAGTTATAACATATGGTTTTGACTTATGCAATCAGTTTTAAGGCCCTGCATGGAAATGGAGATCATGATAATGTAACGATGGTAAAATATGGAGATCTGGGTTTTGGTTTGATATTGGACACCAGGCTAGAGCCATTAATGCAACTTGAGGTTTGGGGAATCCCAAGCTTAGGGCTTGGCTCCATGATTGACTTAGTCATTTCTCATTTTTCCTTGATGGTTTGGTCTTGGCTCTGCGCAAAAGATGGAGGGGACACCCTGGTTAACGAATCTATGCTTCGTTGGTTTCATGGCAGTGTTTGATGTTTGATTCGTGGCTTAACTATTTCATAATTCTCATCCTCATCATTTTTGTTCGTGGTTACAGGTGACAGAGTTAGCGTGGGGCTTCATGGTTCATAGATTTAACACTAGTTCATGGGTGATGCCATAGGTGCATGGTAAGCCTTTTAAACACCATTCACTGGTCACCTCTTGGCATTGTGGGTAGGATTGGGTTATCACTTTGCTTAAAGGGGTTTTACTATGGGATTTCGATTCTCCTTCAGTCCCATGTATAAGTTTTGGGTTTGTAAAAAATAAGGGTTCTATTAGCAGCGAATGGGGAACATTGGGACTTTAGCAGACTCTTTGTTTTGTTTATGTAAATTGTAATTGAATTGGGGCTTTAAGCCATGGGCTGCACCATTGCTTGCAATGGTTACATAGCCCTTGGCATGACTGTGTAAATTTTATTGAGGTGATAAACCACTGATTTTTGAGTATATATTATGTTTAATTTATTTTTCCATGGTTATTGAAAAGAACTATGTGTATGAATCCATCCTGTGTTTTTATTAATTCATTGTGATTATTTAAACCTTGGGTTTACATATGGTGTTCAGCCTTCACGATCAGTATGTGTATTGTTACTTCCATTATTGTTCGTAGTTAAATGAATGGAAATGATAGTGACAATGTATGACTTGGGGCCATGCCATGAATGGCATGAGTGCACTTCCACGACAGCTACGACAACATAGAAGGTTTAGGATTCACAATTTGGTTTTCAAAATGTAATGTGGATTTATAAATACACCATGGGTGTAAACCCTTGTGTTGACAGGGATGTTGTATATTTCATTATTGTTTCGTTCATTACTATGTGATGTGGAAATGTGTAAGAGCCATGGGTTTAAAACCGCGATGGCTATCATCGCTGTTCGTTGATTTCTTGACAGAAATAAGTTTATCGCAGGGTTTAATTAGGGAACAGTGTATTTATTTTAAGTGGTTGAGGCCGTGCTTACAGTGTAGGGTGCAAAGACGAGCGTCTCACGACCTTGATGTAGCGTAGTGATGTTATTATTGTGGCCCGCATACACTATGTGTATAGCGTGGCTTTGATTAATGTACAATGACTCTACAGGATTCGAATCCTAGTCATTGTGGATATAATGAGTTGTATTTTTATAAGTAGTTCGTGATTTGGGGCTTAGGTTCCCACAAGATTCGATTCCTGCCCTCTATTGGATGTTTACTTAGACTGTGTAAAATATGATGTGGTTATACAATATTTCCTGTGTATTATTATTTGCTGTAGGTTTTAATGTAAGGGCCTCATGGTTATGTGAGCGAATAGCATGATAGTCTACAGGATTAGTTCCTACGACCTTAATGTAAAAATTGAGTTCTTTATTTAATGATTATGATATTTTTTGTGGTTATTTGTTATACTATGGCTGTGAGTTGATTATAGATGGGGCTATTCAATTTTTATGGCATATGTTTTGGTTAGGTAGATTTATATATTAGGATTGTGGATTTTAATTAGGAGATGGAACTTGAATTTATACCAAATAATGGGCACGATGCTTACCTTTTTTATTTGCTTATGATGAGGTTGTTTTTAATGAAAATGATTTAGTAGTTGGCATATATTTAGATATACAGACCTTGAAAGGTATTCTTGGTTTTTATCTTGGATTTTAATATGAAATGGTTATAAATTGTGCATTAGATATAATAATTGTATTTTTGTTTTATATATGTTAATATATATATATATATATATATATATATATATATATATATAATTCATACTTCTGATCTAGTCTATTTAAATCTAAAACAAGCCTCTGTTGACAAATGGAATATGTCAGTAGAGTATAAAGGCCAAAAGAGCTAATAAGTCATAGATCTGAAATAAAACCTGTACTTAACCCAGTTTCAACAGTAAACATAATACATAAATTAAAACTAGGGTGGAGAACCCTTAATAAATATTTATAAATGAATTAAACTTGCAGAAGCAAACTGATGAATAAATATTGGATAAGTCTGGTATAGAAAATAACTTACAGCCTAGGGTTATTATTTAAAACTACAAACCCTAACATATTTTAAACAAAGAAACAAATACATAGGGTTAGGAAATGAAATGTAATCATTTTTCCTAACATAGCCATCATTTATTATAGACATATGGAATAGGAAGTCCAGGGATTCTTACCTATAACTTGAAGCTCGTTTAATGGCTGAACCTATAGACTCAAATAACCATCATTAACAATTCAAAGGAAGATCTGACCTCTGTTTTTGATGACCAAATCACTTGGAAACTGCCACGTTCCACCCAACCATGACCCGAAACCCTTCCTGGTTTAACTCTGGATCCCCCCGAGCTGGACTCCAACATGCAAGTATCTTAGAGCTCCTAAGGTATGGTTTCCTATCTGGTATATCAGGTCTGGATCACTTCTCCTTTTTCCTTCTAGAAAAATGTTCTCCAAGAATTTACTTGAGAGAAAAATAGGCAAAAAATGACTCCTCCTAATGATAAATAAAAAACCCAAGCCTTTCCTTGGCTTGAGACTTTATAGATAGACTTTTCAGTCAAAGGGACGGTTAAATCAAGAAACCTTGGTTTCTTGATTTGACCCTTTCAAATTAATTTCGGTAATTTTTAATACTTTAACCTAGGAACTTTTAACTAATTCCTAATTTAGAATTTTGTAGGAATTGCACTATTTATTATCTTTAAATAATAAATAATAAATGATGGAGATTTTATTTATTTCTTTCATCATTAATATTATTACTATATTTATTCTTATACATACCATGTATAAAATACATAATAATATAACATTTGTTAACATTTGTCTTTGACCATCATCTACCATGATCCCTAGACTTAATGACCCTTCTTCATTAAGGTCAAATAGGTAGATGGTTAGGTCTACTAGGATAGGAAACTCTAAACATACTTGCATGTTGGATTTCCCTCGTATAATGTTGTAGTTCTTCAGTACTTGATGAGAATACAAAAGTTCAAAATTTCATTTAATCACTTATAAATAAGTCTGATGAGATCAATATTTTTCTCGAGTCATTTTCACTAAAAAGTTATTAATTTTTTTTTCAGTAACCCCTAGCGCTTACCAGACCCCATACTCAACGCTTAAACAGGGAGTTACAATTTAGTGAAATTCCAGAGCTCTTTGCTCAACACTAATGCTAGGATGTACTTGTACAATACACCTAGGGATGCAATGACCAAGGATCTGATTCTCTAGAGCTTATGCTCAACATCAACATGGAAGGCTCCAGGGCTTATGCCCAACCCTTCCAAATCTTATCTTTTCATGTGTTCCAGAGCTTCTCGTTCAACACAAACATAAGTACTCATGTGCTCCAGAGCTCCTCGCTCAACACAAGACATTAATTACCCATGTGCTCAATAGCTCCTCGCTCAACACAAAACATTAATTACCCATGCTCTCCAGAGTTCCTCGCTCAACACAAACATCTCATCAATCATGTGCTTCAGGGTCCACGCCCAACACAAACAAGCATATATATTTATCATCAACAATTGGCTTATGCCCAATATATAAAACAAATCATCATGTTCATAAGCAGTGGGGTCTTTGACCCAATATATCAAAATAAAATATCAAGACAACATTATAATCAATAGTCTCATGCTTATAAGTGTTAGGTCCAAAATTCGGGATATTACATTTATAAACGTTGGTAAAGTTATCTAGATGTATTTAGAATATAGAAAATACCTATATGAAGAGTCTCTCAGCTCTTACTACTAAATCTGGGAGTGTACATTTAAAAGGTTTGATTTGTAGTAATGTAGCACAACATAGGAAAATATTGTAGTTAGGATTTGTTTACCATTAATTTTTTCTAAATAAATAAGAGATCTATGTTTTTCTACATTCTGTAGATGAGAAAATAATAAATAGTAGCTTATACTAAGAACATACTATTGAAAGACACTAAAATATTATAAATAGATGCATAGTATAATTCTCAGCTTAAAATGAATTTAGAATTCAAATGTACACTCAAACTATAATTATCAGTACTAAATAGTTAATAAATTTAGTAAGGACACTTCTATCACTGTCGGGAAAACATAACTAAAGGTGTCGTTCCTCGAAACCAACTTCTCGAGAACCCTCGATCCTATTTGCTAAATAACAAGGACAAAATACGATGAATGCACCATCTCTTTGCTTCAATAGATTATTTCCCATCGATTGCAAACCTCCTACTTAGTTGGTGGACATATTATTTTATAGTATTTTTCCTAGGACTTGGTCATTTATGAGCCCCCTACTCTTTAGCACTCCACAGGGAGTCTTGACCTGATTTTGGGGAATATGTCTCCTACATCACTTGAGTTCTCACTCAACAACTTTCGCCAGTTGTCATTTTCCCTTCTGGGTCAACAAACACTCTTCTAATAGTTACTTCACTTATATTTCCTCTGAGTATTTTAATTATTCAATAATAATAATAATCCATTACATTCATTTTGAATTTATTGTCAAAATATTAAAAACAATATTCCAAATAATAAATAATGAACAATTGTTTGATGTTTTACATACACCTCTCCTAGTTACATCCCCAAGAAAAAAATTTATATTTTGTCGTGACATAAGTTGATTCAACAACGCCATACGGAGGAGCAAATTGGTGGGTGTGGAACTACGTTCAGGTATTTTCGTCTCGACGTTTCGATCTCTACTGTGAGATCATGTTCATGATACCAATAGAAGCTTAGTGAAAATTAATGATTGCCCAATTTGTTTTTAAATATAGAATATATGTGTTTTATAAAAAAATTATTATTATTCTTTTAAAATAGGTTGGCTTGGTTAGTTTTTTATTAATTTAATTTTTTAAAAGAAATGATAATTTAGGGTTTTAATATAAAATATTATTTTAAGATTTTTAAAACCTAAATTTACTGAAAGTTATTTCTAAATTTGAATTAAAGTTAATAATTATTAAGGGTTTAATATGTATTATTTAAAGTTTTCAAACCTAAACTTTTGGATATTATATTTGAAAACTTTTTAATTTAGTATTTCTATTATTACAGCATTAAATTTTTTTTATTTGTATTATTAATATTATAACTTATTAGGTTTAGAAATTAAGTTTTTAAAATAATTTTAGGTTTCCAAAAATTATTAGGTTTAAAATTAATTTAGGTTTTAACTTTTAATTTGTATTATTAATATTATAAATTATTAGGTTTAGAACCTAAGTTTAAAGGTTTTTATTTTAATTTTAATTTTTACATATTATTTAAATATAATCATTTCTTCTATGAAGTTCATTTAAATGTAGTTGTTTTCTATAAATAAATTGTTAGTTAGTTTGATTATTATAATCAAATTGTTAGTTTGTTTGATTGTTGCCAATGATGCTAAGGTCATGTAGAAAGGGTTTCCATGTGTCACTGAGTTTAGTACCATCGTATCTATTAAGTTAGTCTAGGGTGATGTTAATTTCTATTTTCTCTCTGACTTTTTGTTTAGTTAGGTTCTCCTCTTTAGCGATGACTCTGGCTTTCTCAAGGCAGATCTGGTGTTTGTTAATGTGATAATGTTCGACTAGTGCTGATTTCTTATGCCTATCATGTCTTATATGAGCACCGTGTTCCTTGAATCGCGTTCTCATGGATCGTCCAATTTCACCGATGTATTCTTTCCCACAAGGATATGGGATTGAGTAGACACCTTTGTATGCACCTAGATCAATAGGGTATTTCAATGAATCGACCATTTTTCTGATTGTGTTGGGCGAAGTGAAGATGACTCTGAAATTCTTTCTTTTTAGTGTTTTGGACAGCTTGTCCGTGGTACCCTTAATGTAAGGGAGGAAAATCTTATTTCCTTCATAATTATCTTCCCTTTTTTCTTTTCTTTTATTTTCCTCTTGGCCTTCGTGATGATTTTCTTGTATTGATTCTCATTGTAGCCATTTCTCAGAAACACATCAGCTAAATAGTCAATTTCTTAAAGGGGCATATGTGGGAGGTAGGATGCTTATGAGTATGTTGGGAAAGATGAACTTGTTGTGTGAGCAATTTGGTGTTAGGCAAGAAATTATGATTGAGTAAGTGAAATAATGTGATAGAGGTTAACTATCTTTCACTCTTGGTATGCATGATTTGGCTTGCGGGTGGTTAGAGAAGAAGGAAGAGCTGCTCTTAATCTATGATTGGGTAGAGAGTGGTTGTTCCTACCTCATTTTGTATTTATGAAATTTTAATGAGGTTCATAATGATGTTTAGTAATGTTATAGTTTGTATAATTTTATGTATTTATAAAATAATAATTTTAGGTATAAGGGATGATTCGATATTGATATTATGTTCTCAAGTTCTCTTTATTTTATTATTACAAAACCCCTCATTCCGTGCATTTAGGTTAAATGAAATAAATGGCTTATTTTGAAATATGAAAAGTAATTTTAATAGGATAAATGGAGCAACAACATTTCTACCTTTCCTTTAGATATATACGAAATTGTTGATTGTATTATGTTATGAATACAAAGCTCACTAAAATATTATGAAGTTGCTTATCTTCTAGCAAAAATAACATAGAGTGTATCTCATACATTATAGAAGCTAATTGATTATTGTCGGATCTAGAAGGGTGGTTTCTTTGTATGTATGATAATGTTACTATTAGTGCTAGCAATTTATTTGTGTTATACATGCATATCGGGTACTAATAAATTGTTATTCCCATATTGAGAAGGGTTCTTCTACTTTAATAATGGGAGCTAGATTTCTATGTAAAATATTTAAAATGGGACTTTGCTATAAGTTTTTGTATTACCAGAAGAAAAATGTTACCGCATACACATTAAAGGATTAATTATATTATCATTGAGGAATGAAGGTTATAGACCTTGCACCCCACCATTGAGGATCATCAAAGAACTTCGTCCTAACCACCGAATATAGCAGGATATCCAACCGACATCATACCACAGGATAGTTCTATTTCTCTCCAAGGGATTAAGTGAGATGGCTTAACACAATTGGTCCTCATGTAAATAACATGATAGTTATTAAGGAAAACCAACAGACTAGTGCACGGAGGCTGAAGTTGACACCATATTTCTTTAAACCCTAGTTGTAAGTTTTAAATTCACAAATATAATTAAATCCTCTGTATAATCCGATAACTCCTTTTATGAATAAAAAAAGAGGTGAATCATAAATATTTATTACTATAAATTGTATTTCTAACCATGATAATAGAATTTACAACGTATACTTCACGATCGTGGCAGCTTGTAGAGCTACCTTAGAAGGGGCCTAATAACTAATTAATGCATAAACATGAAATACAATTATTTAATTACTCAGAGAATAGACCAAATATTAATCTCTGATTAATTACCATAATGAAGTACCATGAAAATGAACTAATAACAAACTAATACGTTTGATAATCCATAGCATATCTCACAAAAAAAACTAACTGTATAGAGGATATCCATTGAATATGCACTACAAACCCTAAATATTCAAAGCATGAGTCTAAGTTAACAGTAGTTGGGTAAAACCTCTGTATATAGAGAATAAAAACCATTTTTTGGAATAAACTGAACGGTAAATAGATATGTTAAAATTATAGTTCATATTCCAAGAAAATTACAGTAAATAGTGTTTATACAAACCACAATATAACCATGGAGCAGAGTGGAAACAAAGCCTAACTTTTTTGTTTTAACAGCCCTATGAATTCACACATTTACATACTGACTTCTCCTCAAGAGTAAAAGACATAGAGCCTTCAAAAAAATCATTTTACAGCAGATAGTAAAGAATCCCCTACCCTGTCAAAAAGGAAAAATGATAAAAGAAATCAGCTTATCCTGACATCCTTGTTCCAGCGCAACCTTCAGAGAAGAATTGTGTTTTCATTTACCCTCTTCATTCCTCAGAAACGTGGGGTAACAACCGCAATATTTCATGGAGTTCTTTCATCAAAAAGGGAAGAAAAGGATTACCTATATCATGGATGTCGATGGAAAACTCTTCAAACCATTATGAAAAACTCTGATTTAGAGTCTGAACACAGAGCAAGCGAACACAACACCACCAATTTAGTTGTTGATGGTTTGGAGATTCAAATCCTATGTATGCTAGAGGCTACTCCATCAACCCAAACCTATTTTTATTTAAGAAACCATACATGTAAGGTCTATATTTACTCACAGAAGAATAAGTTGGCCAGGAAAGGAAGACAAAGATCGAGGAATAGCTCAAATATGGTTAAAACCCTAATTTTTATGCCTCTAATCATTCACACCGTGGAATGGTGAAGTATTAAATGAGTATTGTACTCTCGATATGATTGCATACCACTTTTATTTAAGACAAAGGACCTTACATTTATTCATTTGGACAGAGCACAACTAGCAATAGTACATATGTAATTTACCTTGGTACAATACAGTTGGATATAACTAAAATAGTGGTAAGCCTTATACCAATTAAAAAACTTTGAAATTTTTGAGCGTAGTAGTTTAGATATGTCAATGGTGGGATGATGTGGTTATGACTTAGGATATAAATATGATTTTTTATCTAGGGTATGCACACCCTTGTTTTCTAGGATCATCTTACAAAACTTAGGAAATAGACCTTAAACCCTGTTTGTTATTATATGTTGATATATGTTCCATAAAGAAGGAAAATTTCAGTTTAGTAGGTGTCCTTATGAAGGAACTAAAGGAATAATTGTAACAATAACTAGTAAAGTAGATTACCTTGGTGTCCTTATGAGTGTACTTATTCATTCCTTTCGACCAGGGGCTTGGGGAAAGGCACAATTATGTTGTATGAAATTTATATAGAAGAAAATGAGGTTCAAGATAGTTTAGGATATTTCTAGTTAAGTTTGGATATTTTAGGAGTGAATTGAGAATTTTTGGAAATTTTGGACTAGACGAGTACTGTGCAATGGAGGATACCAAACCACTATACAGACTCAACAAATTTGAAATATGGAAGTATGTATGAATAAATTGGTATTTCATTGACCCACAACAACTTTCTGAATCGAAAATGAGTGGGTGGAACTCTTTTAATTGTAGAAAGTGTAAAACTAGTTAATTATAACTAGCGATCTAGCTAAGGTGCATAATTAAACATGAATTTCATAGTAGAAGTGATTCAGATATGATAATTGAAATAAAATAGCCTAATATAGCTGATATCAACACATTATATCCCTCATAAACATTCTCATGGCCTTAACTCATTCATTATTTCATTTATTTGACCAAAAACCCTCATTTAAGCATGGATTGGAGCTCATTAACAAAAGGTGCCATATCTGAAATAATTGGAAAGTATGTTGAAAGTAATAAAAGAGATATGATAATTGAAATAAACATTCTCTCATAAACACATATGATAATTGAAATAAAAGAGCCTAATATAGCTGATATCAACACCTTATATCCCTCATAAACATTCTCATGGCCTTAACTCATTCATTATTTCAATTATTTGATCAAAAACCCTGATTTAAGCATGGATTGGAGCTCATTAACAAAAGATGTGATATCTGAAATAATTGGAAAGTATGTTGAAAGTAATATAGATATATATATCACATAAATTCAACTGGTGCATAGCAAAAGGGGAATGGTTGACTGGCCACTAGAACATAGAGCTCAAAATAGTGGGCACAAGGCCCAAAATCATATATAAAATTGGTTGGGAGCATAGGTGAATATTGGGCTTCACTGGGGCTCAATTTTTCTAAATGGGATGGCTGCAATAGGACTGATATGAATATGTTCTCATGGGATCATCTTCATCTTCTCCAATACGTGAAAAGAAACTGAATGGGAGGAAGAAGAATGGGAAAGGAAGGAATTGGGGCACATCACCCAATGTCTAAGGAAAAATGAATAAATAATAATACAAACTGAGTAAATGAGCTCTAATTATTCTTTAATAGATTTCTAGGTGGCTTTGTTAGCAAGTAAAGGAAATAGGTGACATGTAAGAGCAAGTCCTCCACCTAGAAGCCCTAACCCTAGCCACATATGCACCCTCCTTGAGAAAATTGGAATGTATAACCATGTGGAGATGTTTCCATGTCCAATTCACCCATATGACTTAGAAACAGCACCATCCTTGGTCTAAGTTTTTTTTTCTTTGATCCTTGGAAACTTTATTCTTTTCCATGCTTTTGAGAGTCTCCAAAAGCAAATTGCACCCTCCTTTGCCAAAAATTTCCTTCTTTTGTTCTGACAGTTTTTTTGAGTCTCAAAAAGGAAAATGCACCCTCCTTTGCCAAAACTTTCCTTCTTTTGTTTTGACATCTTTTGTCATATTTGTTTTGCACCTTCCCTTTTCTCTATGTCTTCTTTTGTCATAGAGTTTCCACTTTCTTAATCTCCTCCCATGGCAAGTTGGGTTTCCAATTTTTCTTGACATGGAAAGCTCAATTCCGTATGTTATTTGCACAATAATTAATTTATAATATTAAAAATTAAACTAAGTATAAGCCTCATAAATAATATTTGGACAAAATTCCCTAGGCAAGGTAATTAATGCATCTTTGATCCCCCCCAAGGTGTTTGGAATGGTCAACACTTTTATGTCTAGAAATATGGGGACATGATAGTCCTCCCCTCCCAAATATTCCTATCCTCAAGCAGAAGAAGTCCAAAGTGCTGCCAATTTGTCCACCATGTAGGAGAACGGGAGCCGCGAAATCATGTGCTATTTTTTTTTTTACTTGCTCAATCATTCCAACATGTAAAGCTTCTCCAAAAACAAGCAATTTCAAGGTCCCGTTGATTGCATTGTACCCCTGTCAGTGAGAATTCCTTCCAAAATAGCTTATCAAACAAAAATATGTTTGGATCCCATTTCCTCAACTATAAGTATCCAAACATTAGTACCCTCCATGAAAATTTACCATCACAGGAAATGAGATTCATGATGTGGAAATCATACCAACACATCAGCATTGAATATCATAATGGGGGTGCTGCAATGACATACATGTGAGTCCCATGTCCCAAGTCAATTATGGGCATCCTCCCACAACCATAGAATCCCAAATTGTTCACAATAAGATGATGTATCCATATTTTTCTCCAAGAATGCAAGCAAGGAATACATATAAGTGTCCCCTCATCCAACCTGAGAAGGTACTGACACTCCTACCAAAAGTTCCATGTCAACACTTCTAATGGCTCAAATCTCTGCCATTGATCAAACAATGCAAGCATTTATCCAACTATGTGCATTTCCTCTACAAAGACCACCTTATGCAAGATATTTTCCACAACAACTTCTCGTTGCAGTTTGCTTGCTTATCTACCTTTCATTGATCGTGTATACAAGATTTCAATTTTGTGGTTGAAAATAGATTGCTTCTTGCAATATGGTTGCACGTCAATCACATGATGGGATAAGATAAGATAAGATGTGGCAGAGATAAAATTTACATAACATTATTATTAATAACAATATAGATTTATTATAATATGGTAATTTGCATAACATTATTATTATTAATAATATAGATTTATTATACTATGGTAATTTTAAAATATTTTTTAAAGTTAATTTTTATAATTTTATGATTATTTTAAAGTTAGTGTAAGTGGATTTTAATAATTATTATTATTATCAAAATTAAAAAAATTAGTATTTTTTAGATATAAATAATTTCTTCCTTTAAAAAAATAATGGTATTGTCTAAAATTACCATAACATTATTATTAATAATAATATAGATTTATTATACTATTTTTTATAATTTTATGATTATTTTAAAGTTAGTGTAAGTGGATTTTAATAATTATTATTATCATCAAAATTAAAAAATTACTATTTTTAAAATATAAATAATTTCTTCCTTTAAAAAAAATTGGTATTGTCTAAAATTTTGAGGATTTCATGGATTTCCGAGTAGAAGTTATCACCGTTTTATTTTTATTTTTTGTGCACCATTGACAAAATGAGATTAAAAAGAGAGAGAGAGAGATCTTGAATAATAATGTTTAAACTTATGCCATGTCACATAGCCTTAATTTTCAGAAATAAAAAAATTGTGTACGATTTATTATTCATTCTTTATCGTAACATGAATCTATTGGTTGTAGTATATTCATATTTGTCTTAACATACTATTGATTTGATTGCAAGGATGATTTTTAACTAGACCTCTTGTTGTTGGATGATAAGGATAAGTTTTAATTAGACCTCTTGTTGTTCAATGACAAGGCGTGTCTTCCATTTGGCGTGGTATCCATTTACAACGATGACTTGGTCGTAGCCTCACCTAGGCGATGTTTAAGGCTTTGAGTTTATTATGGTTTTATTTCTTAGCACATAAGCCTATACCTATGGCTCAGTCCTCGCTACATTTTTATAAAACATTTAGTTGGTTATGCTTATGATTTTCACCCCCCCTTCATATGAGTTTCTTTAGAAAAGGTGGTTATATAATTGTTTAATAGCTTGATAGTTGGTTACACAATGTTGGAAGGCTGTATATCTAAGACTTAAGCCATGTTTTATAGTCCTATCAAGTCGACTTTACCAACCATGAGGGTGATATCGTATAATATAAAGTTTGATATATATATATATATATATATATATATATTCGAGGGGATACAAGTGGGTGCCAACAGTTTCATGAGGGTTTACAAAGCTTGTATTAAATTTATGGCATAGCCCTAGCTGGGAGTTTACAGTGCAACCACGAACATTTAATGACTTGGTTATTCACATGCATTGTGGGAAGATTCTCAACCATCCATTTGTCATTGATCTGGTTCCAGGGTTTTTGTAGGGTTTTAATGTGGCATTAAGCTCACGTTAATGTTTTTCAAAGCATTCATTTGGTCTTTTCTATGTTTTTTTTATGTTAATGGAGGTTGATGCTCAGTCGTTCCATGGGCTGTGCATGCAACCATTCTTTCCCTTTGTGGTCTCTTAATGAGTGTTTAATTTCTATCCTGTAGTCTTGAGTTTGTTGGAGGTTTATTACTAGTTATTGGAAATGTGGCTGCCATTACAATCTCAACCATTAATGCCTCATCATAAGGTTTACATGGAAGCTCAAACACCTTCCTTTGAGTGCTGGAAGAGACTTTGCAACCTACAGGGTTTTAATTAACATGTAAGGAAGAAAAATAATTCCATCTTACTTTCCAATTTCATTTTTAAAACATTTTTCTTAGTTTAAGTTAGAGTTGACATCCTCATTTCTTACTCTGCAGGAAGAGGAAGAAAAAAGAGCCAGGAGGAGCTGACGCTTGGCCCTTTACACGTCTTAGCAAGGTAAGCTTCTTCTTTGTTTGAACAATTTAGAAAATACATTCATTAATAAATTGGGGTTTTTATTCTAACTCTGTCATCTTGTTGAAAGGTGAAGTCAGAATACATAGAAACGCCTTGGATGAGATTGATTAACCTTCATGGCCCCAAGCTTGAAATGCAAGCTAATGCTTACAATATTTTTCTTTATCCTTAAATCACGTTACAATTTCCAATGCACAGTTTTAATAATACTTAAATGTTAATGCAGGTTTCCAACCATGGGACAAATGAGAGCGAAAAAAGGGTCACCTCCTCTCGAGCTTCCTTCATCTCTGCCGAGAGGTCAAGGATTTACCCCGTACTCTATTAATATGAAGAATATGCATAAATTTTGGTTGTTATGGGCATTTACTAATGCCAGTAGGTCCATGTGCATGTGAACACTGGTGCGTCATGGCTTATGTACTGTACACTCAGATCCATCATATGTCATAAGGTAAGACTCTGTTTAGGTTTAGGGTTAAGTTGGGTTCTCTATTTCTTTGGTTCACATTTCTAATGGAAGATAGGGATTTACAATCACTAAAAAAATACAAGATAAGTTTTGTTTATAAACATAACCCTTGTCGGGTATGTACTTAGATACAAAAATTACAAAGCGGGATTTGCAGCCTCTCGCACTCATAATGTGTTTGATTTTCCAGTAGTTTGGTCTGAGATTTGAATAGATTGGTTTCAAAACCAACACAGATTTCAAATTTCTGTAATTTGTTTAATGTGTACAAGATCTACTTGTAAATCCAATTGGAAAATAAACTTGACCATGTGTTGATGATTACTCGATATTTAATTTTGATTTGGTTTTTTCTATGATTTGGAAGATCAGATCTTTAATCAAATGACTATTACTTATATCTGGATATCATTATTTTCTGTTTAATTAATTCTTAAGCAAGATATCCTTATTTCTAGGTATGGAAATCCAAAAATAGAGACTGACCATTTCTATTCGATTATGTTCTTAAAACCTGTAGGTGTGATTTGTCAATTTTAGATCATACTATTTGTTGATTTTGTGGATAAATCTCACTTTATGTTTAACTCAATTTGATTATCGTCGAGTTCAGAAACTCATCTCTACAAGTTGGGCATTGATGGTTAACTTGTTAAATGAATACTTGGTTGGTAGTGGTCTGATTGATCGCGATCCCTTGATTCAGTTCTTTTTATTGATAATATATTTATACATGTCCTAATATGGACATGGTAGCCTAAACAAAGGCTAGGTTTATTAAAATATATTCGTATTTTTTTAAACAACGATAGATTCTCTGTAGAAGCCCTCGGCTCCTAAAGGAAATTAATTGGTTTACACTTACTTAGATATGTTTTATTAAGTCGATATATATATAAACTTTTATTGTAATGTCCCCAAAAATTGAAAATAATTTTTTTTTATTAGACTAGTAAAAACTGTTAGTTTTGTACCTAGGGAAGTGTTCCCCTAGTGAATTTTTCTTTAGACACTTAGAGAGGGGACATAAAGTGACCCTTGCATTAAATGACTTAAGTAAAAGCATTTAATTTGACTTTAGAGCATTAAAGTCACTTTTTGATAAATTTAAGTGGGTGAGTGAAATTAATATTTTAGAAATAAAATATGAGCATTTAATTTCAGCCCTTGATCTAATCTAATCTCCACCGTTAAATTAGACTCACCCTAGGTTTTTCTCAAAAAGACATGGAAAGGGAATTTTGCCTCACTTTTGCAGATTGAAGTGAGAAGACAGAGTTGAGAAGAGAAGTTTCCTTTTCTGAGATAGAAAGGAAAATTTGCAGCATGTAAATCGAGGAGAGGACATCAGCAAAGAGGGCACGAAAATTAAGGAGAGGATAGCAGCATTTATTGATGTTCCGTACAGTCTGTATAGTATGATTTTTGAAGCAGCGGGCATGTTTTTCGAGGTAGATTTTTGGGCACGATTTTCGAGAATTATTTCCCTAGGCATAGATTTCGAGGTCTGTACAGTCAATCCGTATAGTTTGTATAGCGGCATGAAAATCGAGGCAGAAGACATGAAAAAAAATCCAAGTTTGATTTTTTCTGTTTAGCACAGAAAACAAGGAAGAAATTTTCTCTTATGGGTTGAGATAAGTTGGTCTAAAAATTTCTGAGTTTTTTTGTAAATTTCCTTATAATAAAATCTCTTTCTCTCTGACTGGTTTTCCCCTAGTGGGTTTCTCCAGGGCCATTGGCCAAAAATACTAGTGTTCTGTGTGTTGAATGGCGTGCTGATATTTCATTTACTGTCACCGAAAAAAATTAGTTATAGCAGTGTTTTAAGTCTAAATTTTTTTGTTTATTTCCAACACTTTATTTTTCTGAGAATGTCATAAATAGAGATATAATTTTTTCTTAAAATCGGTGGCTGAAAACTATAAAAAATCTACATGGTATTAGAGCGGGTTGTGGGAGAAAATTAAATTTTACCAGAGAAACAGTCATTTCTAGAATTCAAAAAAACCTTTGTGACAGTAGTACATTTTGCTGAAACTTGTTCTTTAAGAAAAAATTACTTCCATGGGGTTGAGAACTGAGGATAGGTTGGATGGGGTAGTGAGCTTTGTCTCATGGAAAGCCTGGATTTTACTTGTGCTGAAGGAGAATGAGTTGTGGGAGGAGGTAGTTAGAAACACTACAACAAATCCCATTACTATTCCTGCTTCTACTGATGCAGCATTACTTACAGCCTTTAATAAGAAGGATATTAAATCCATGAGGATAATCTTAGATTTTGTTAAATACCATGTTATTGCACATATTTTGTCAAAGGATCACGCACATGAGATTTGGTCTGTTGTAATCTCATAGATCACATAGGGTTACCAATAATACACATTAAAAGCATACAAATACAACAGAGACAAGAGACAAGAACATAGGTAGAATAAGAGATTATACTATAGTGAAAGGGTCCATACAATACGGAGAACTGAACCGAGTTCTTATCTGGCTCAAAAGCCTAATATATATGATTGACAAAACAGTTACAAATAACTACCTGTCGGTTCGGTTAACTGACACGACCCTATGTGGCTGACCTAATCTCTAATTAGTTGGCTGATCGACTTAGTCAGTCTATTGTTCTAGTCAGCTTACCGACTAGCTCCTCCAACATCTCCCCCACAAACAAAATTGTTCTTCGTCCCGAAGAACAGGGAGGTACAAAAAAAATGCATTACCTGTCTTAAGTATTTATAGCTATCTTTCGACCTTCATCGGCTGTGAAGTCTGATAGTTGGTATTTTCTGTACACAGACTTCGACAATTGCTTCAGCTGTCACTGCCAGCTGATTTTGGAATTCTGTCCAACTTTGCAGCACTTTTTGGATGTCGATTGTTAATGTTGTAAGGCTTGAAAATGTTGACATCTTTTCTTGAATGAAAAGGTCTGCTATCCTTTCCATGTCGGGACCCAAAAACTGTTGTTTTTCTTCTGCTATCTCCAGAAGTTGTTTCATTTGTGGGTAGATGATATCTAGTTTGTCTAAGCTCAGAATCGCTTGTTGCACCCACTGGTGTGCTTGTTGCTTGAGCTTATGCAGTTTGTTTGTCTCAAGCACGATTTGATTTTCAATGGTGCTCCTGAGTGATTTTTCCATGATCTTCCTCTTCTTGAGCGCTTGGATGTCTTGTTGGGTCTGTCGTGTCTACTGGAAGACTTGCCCATAATAAGCAGGCCAGTCTCGGAGTACTCCTTCTGTAATGACCGACTCCTCCATGTGATCTTGCAGCACTTTGTATGCTTCTGAGAAAGCTGTGTGTTGCTGCATTAGTAGTCGAGCCATTTATTCTTTTTGCTCCTATTTTGTGTTCTACATCTATGTCTGTAGTGCCAACACCACACTCTCAAACAACTAATAGGCTTTCTCCAGTGGTTTGTCGGTGTCGACCTCTATTGGTCCTGGTACCACAGACTGCGTAAGGTTTCTGCATTTGTTTAGGAACTCGAATTGTTCTATTTCATTGTCGTCAAGCTCCTTGCATATACTCTAGCTCCTTGTCTTTGCTTCGATGGCTAGGGTTTTCAAAAGTTGTCCCAAATCTCCATATTTCATCTTGGTTGCGTCGACTACAATGGTCGACCCAAGTTGATTGATGTGGACCTTTGTCGTTTGGGTTGGATTGTCCTTCTTCTTTCTGTATTTTTTATTTTTGTGCTTCTATTGTTCTGCTTTCTTTTGTACTTGTGTACCTATGAGAGTTAGGTTTTCTGGTAATGGGTTGTCTGGTTGCTGGCCTGCAGTGGTCGTGGGCATTTCTGGTTGGGTTGGTTGGACGAGTGCTACAGCTCAATGTGTAGCTGGTTGATTTTGTACACAGGGTCCAGATACAGAGGTTGTTGGTACTCATGGTTGTTGCCGAGGTGGCTCTGATGTAGCTGGTTTGGGTGTAGGTTTTGGGTTGGGGGATGGTGGTGGTGATGGTGATGGTGATGGTGAATGGTTGGGTGTGATTGGAGTGGTGGGGATGTGGTTGGATGTAAGGTCGTGAATTTGTGGAGGTGAACCTTCCTGAAGGTTGGACAACAATTCGTCGATTTCTCGATTTATTTCTTCCATGTTCTCTTCTTCCTCATTTATTGTTGGTTCACTAGCTGGTGGGGGGGTTTAGGGTTAGTTGGAATGAGGGATGTAGTCTGACTTGTGACAACTTTAGCTTGCTTGTTGGGGTTTCTTTGAAATGTCGAACTCAAAATTGCAACAGTCCTCGACTTCTGGGGTACTTGGCCAGGTTGAGGAGTGGGCAGTCTAGATCCACTAGATTCGAATAAAGGGCACTTGGTGGTGATCTTCTATACCGAGGTGAGTAACTTAGGAAATTTTTCTAAGTACGCCTGGAAGTCTCTATCTCGGTTGAACCTTTCCTTCAAGGTTTTCGTCATAGAATTCTTGCATATGTCTATTGGAATTATGGAAGGAGGCTCTAGAATTGTTTCTTGGGTTATTTTGGTCAGAGACAGGGGTGGGGGTGTAGACACAAGATCAACAACATTCTCAGCCGTTGAGGTATTTGTCCTTTTTTCCTTTTTAGGTCGTCCTTGTTGTGCTCCTGCTCCGACAAATTTATGGAACTATGCTTCCACCGGGATTTTATTCGCAACGGTATATTTGATGATGTCGAATGCCATTGTTGCTAATTCATGTTCATCTTCTAATGATTCCATGATGATAAGATTGCGTTTTCCTTTCCCCCGCTCCTACTCCTGTCTTCTTTTCCTTTTCCTTGAGGCTTCTATCTCCTTCGACAGTTTGCGTATGTTTTCTTTGGGTATAGCATACTCGGGATTTTTAGTTTCTATCTCTCCCCCTTGTTGTTGAGACGAGACGATGCTTTCTTCAGATGGATTGGTTACCTGTTGTTCTGTCTATCTCTTCCCTTTTGGCTATCGATGATTTGATTGTAATTTGCAGACGATCGGTGCCTTCTGCTGGTGTCTCCTTCGACACAAATGTGCTAATGTGTAATCATAGGTCATAATCTTCTTCTTTCTTCTTTATCTTGGTCTATTAGTGGCTCCTCTATTGATAGGTCTATCTCTTTGGCCTCTGCTGGTATCGACAGTTTTGTACCCGACTGTCGAGCTAGCTCCCGAAAGATCTCTTCGCCTGTTCGGTAGTAGTCGAGAGTGTTTGCTCTTGCCTTGGAACCGTGCATATACCACACCGCGGTATGGTCGAGTTCTAAATATATGTGGGCAATTTTGGGTAGACTTCGTCGGATGTTGTATGGCACCCTCCATCTGGTCGTTCAGATTTCCAGCTGTTGGAACTAGTTTTCCAACAGCACTTTGCCTTTTGATAGTTCCTTCATTGTTCCAGTTTGGGCAAACAGTTTGAATATCCACATATGGAATTTTTTGGGTTCTTGAAACTGCTTGTCCCTGACAGGATACAAGTAATACATGATTGTCCATATCATAAGGGATGGGAACCTTATAATCCCTCCCAACTCCTGGCATTTTTCACAGATGCCTTTGAGCATGTCAGGGATGTACTCAGCTCATCTGTGGACTTTCCCTATGTTGGCAATGGTATCCACTACCTCCGACATATCTATTTTTAGGTCGCTTCCTTGACCTGTCGGTGTAAGCCCAATGGCTATGATTTTAGCCATAATTTGTGGTGTTTGGGCTTGTATTTGGCTAATCATAGGCCCTTTGGAGTTTTTGCTCAATGATGATCCAATTAGTTCCTCTACCAACCCTTCTTTTATGTCGACTGGTACTGGGTCACCTTGGTTTGATAAACCAGTCAATTTATAGATTACTTCATTGAAGATCTTGACTAGTCTGTTGAAGTAAAACATGTCGTTGTGATATCGGCTAATGATGAATTTCACTATTGTTTCCTTTGTGCCTCCAAAACTAGCCATAAATGATGTGTTTATGTAGTTTACAATAGTACTGTAATTTATTTTCTCTACAGCTGCAGTAGGCTTTTTGTTGACATAGGTCCATTCTTTGATCTTGGCCCATAGTTTTTCCCATGAGCTCTCCTGAACCTTAGCGTTCTTGATATTTCTTAGTCTCCTTATTAATGGTGTCTCCATAGTTTGTAGTTCTTTAGACTTGGCTATAGCTCTAGTTTGTTTTGGTGCTATTCGGTCGGTTTGCTGGTCGATTTTACTTCGATATTCTCAGCTTTCAGTCTTCTAGTTGCTGAGTTTCTCTCTTTGTTTGAAATACTATAAATGATTCTTTTGCAGTCCAGTATTTATAGTTGATGCATTTAACGTTTCTGTCGAGGGGTGTATTAATGGCGGACGTGATGGTTCAGCATGAGCACTTGAGTTTGCATTAATGGTGATTTGATTTTGGTGCTCATAGTCATGAAGGCGTGATGTGACTTTTGAGGTCGTTGGTCGATGTCGATCATGTGAGCGGTCGATGTTGTTATGTCGATGGGCATGATGTTAGCTGTCGAAGTGTTGATTCCCTATCATACTTTCTTATGGATATTGGTTCTATTTTGCTTTTTGGATTTTTTTTTCAGGATTTTATAGCTTTTGCTTCACTGTTATGGTCATTATATGTTTTTTTTTTAAGTTTCTGTACCACTTTACTCGAGCACCATTAACAATTTTTTGAAATACTATGCCTTGTAATGTCCTTAGTCGAACTGATCCGTTGGCATGAATCTCTTCAACAACATAGGGTCCCATCCACTCTGTATGTAACTTTTTGGGTTTCCCTTTTACTTGACTATTGTATAGTAAATTCAGGTCCCCTACTGACAGGTTTTTGTTTTTGATGTTGTGATCATGCCATGTTTTTGGCTGTTGTTTCTATATTTCCTTATGTTGTAGAGCAATCAATCAGTGTTCTCCTAGTTTACTTAATTGCATCAGTCGGTCCTTTCTTCCTTATTCGAAATCAAAATGTAAAATCTCTACAATAATAGGTGTCTGTTGTCGAAAGTGTAGTGGAACTACTGCTTCTAGTCCATAAACTGGTCAAAACGGTGTTTGGTCGGTTGAACACTTGTATGTTGTTCTATACACCCATAGTACTACATGTATCTTTTCATCCCATCCGTCTTTGTCAGTGTTATATATTTTTGTTAATCCTTTTTTTAATGTTTTGTTAAATGCTTCAATTGCTCCATTCGACTGAGGGTGGTAAGCTGTACTCCGGCTGTGGTCGATTTGGAACTGATCTATTAATGTTTTAATAGTTTTATTAATAAAGTGTGTTACTTGGTCACTGATTAGGGTTAGTGGAAATCCAAATTGGGTAATGATATTTTCATAGATAAATTTGGCATCTATCTCACTAGAACATGTGTCGACTGGTTCTGCCTCTGCCCATTTGGTTACGTACTTGACTGCAGTTATTATGTACCTTGCACCTGTTCCTTTTGCTGGTATGGGAAATGGTCCTATGAAGTCAATGGCCCAAATTTCAAATGTCAAGCTTGGGTTTACTGATATCAAGGGAATTTCTATACTAGGCAGAGATCGACCCAGCCGTTGACATCTGTCACATTGGCTTACAACCTTTTCACAGTCTCTATGAAGTGTCAGCCACCATAACCCTGATTGTTGGATTTTCTTGGTAGTTGTGTCTGCTTGAAAATGTCCTCCCGCAGGTCCATAATGTGCTTCATACATATTATTATTTCTTTCATGTTCTAGTACACAACTTCTGAGGATGTCGTCCAAACCCATTTTATATAAGAATCCATTTATGAGACCATATGGTGCAGCTTTCATGGCTAAGATTTGTTTCCTCTTTGTACTCATGCCTTCTGGTGCTTGTCCATCTTCTAAAAACTGAGCTATTTCCTCTAACTCTACCAGGACTGCTTCTATTCGAAATAACTGTGAATCTGGTAAGTCATTTTCGACTCCTGCTGATTCCTCTCCTATGTCGATTCGGGATAAGTGGTCAGGACTGACATTTAATTTTCCTGGTCTGACAATGAATTCAAATTCAAATTCTTGGAATAGAAGTATCCATCAAGAGATTCTCCCATGGTGTGAAGCTTTATTTACGAGATATTTTAGTGCTTGATGGTCGGTATAAAAGATAAATGGATTAGCTAGTGTTGATATTTTTGTAGTGCGAAGACCATTCCTAATGCCTCTCTTTCTGTTGTCAAATAGTTTCTTTCAACTTTATTTAATTTTCTGCTGCTGTAAACTATAGGGTAGTCCATTCCATCGTCTCCTGGTTGAGTTAGGATTGCTCCTATTTCCAGGCCTGATGCATCGATGTGTACATGAAATTTAGTAGTCTAGTTTGGAAACCTTAGGATGGGTACTTTGACTAGCTTTATTTTTATTTTTTCAAATGATATGTTGCATTCCTCTATCTAGTTGAACTCCTTATCTTCTCTTAATAGTTCTTCCAGTGGGTACGTCATGTCTGAATAGTATCTTATGAATTTTCTGTAATATCCTATATGACCAAGTAAACCCTGACTTGTTTCGGGTTCACTGGTGGTTTCAAGTCGAGGATAATTTTTATTTTTGCAAAGTCGACTTTAATTCCTTCTTTGTAGACAATGTGTCCTAACAATATCCCTATGGGGGTCAGAAATATGCACTTCTTGATGCTCAAAGATAGTTGGATTTGTTGGCATCATTCCAACATAAGCCTTAGCCATTTGCAGTGATATTTTAACATAGAGTATATTGTCCAATCATCAAAGTATACTACGATTGTTTTATAAATATATTCTTGAAATGTTTTGACCACAATTCTGGAAAATACTACAGGTGCGTTTTTTAGTCCAAAAGGCATAACCTTGTAAGCAAATGAGCCAAATTCACATACGAATGTTGTCTTTTTCTGATCTTCTTTGGCTATTGGTACTTGGTTGTAACCTGAGAATCCATCTGTAAATGAGTAGCATTCATGTCCTGCAACCTCATTTAAGATTTCATCTACATAAGGAGTTGGAAATGTGTTTGTTAATGTAACTTTATTTAGCTCTCTGAAGTCGACACAAATTCTTAACTTGGTTGGATCATGTTTCTTTGGTTGAACAACCATTGGACTTGCTCATTCTGATTGGTCAATATGGTAGATAATACATGTTGCAAACATGTTATCAATCTCCTTCTTGACTATCTCTTTGTATTTATGAGCTAGTTTATATGGTCTTTTCTTTACAGGTCGTATGTCAGGTTTAATGTTGATCTTCATTTCACCCATTTCATGGACTAAACCTTTGAAATCTTGGTAATATCTGGCAAATACATCCTGAAACTCTTTTAATAAGTTCACTATTCTCATCGTCTGTTCTTCATTCCAGTAGTCTCCAATTTTATCCATTTTTTGTTGGTCATCACTTGAGATGTTAAAGTCTTTAGTTTTGACTTTAGCATCTAGCCATTCTGGTGCTTTGGCTTCATTGATTGGTCGGCTCCCTTCCTTAAACTATGAAAATGTGGCAGGAAAGTCTACTGCAGTCATTCGGTCGATATCTTCTTTGTCAGTTGTCTCAACTTTGAGCACTATGCAAATTGGTTTTGTTATTTCGGCATGGTTTGACTACCATCTAAAGCTTTTCCCTTCCGGATTTTCATTTTCCATCTGTAGTCTTGTTGACTATGATGTTGTCCTAGTTTGTATATTATTGCAGTTTATTGTTGGTTGGTTGTATTTTAGGGTTTTTTTTTCTGTCAGTTGTATAAATGTTTTGATATGTTTTGTTGTTTCGACCATATTCTCATCTTGTGGTATAAAGTTGAAATATTTGATAAAATTCTCTTTGAGTTCTTGCCATAGGAATGTTTCACCTCGAGCTTCTTCCATTTTGTACCATTTGTTTGGTAAGTCGGAGAGCATTGATGGAAACAGGTGTGGCCATGTACGTTCATCCTTATACCTGAGTCTTTTCCATTCTTTTTCACGTGTCCTTATGTGGTCTTCTGGATCCTATCCTTGGATGAACATAGGTATTTGGGCTTGATTGGTTAAATTTTTCCCTCCAAATATTTCTATTAAGAAATTTGAAGTTGTTGTCCATGTCTGCAGTCTTGATTGATGGGTATCCCACCATCTAGCAGCTTGTCCTGTAAAAGTTTCCACTAAGCTTTGTAGTCGGCCATGTTCACCNTTAAATATTTTTGGGATGATGGATACCAAGAAGCACTGTTGGATTGGTTTTTTCTGCACTTTTTGAATAGTCCAGCAGCCTCTTGCTTGTGTTTCATAATTCTCAACTTCCCAATCATATAGTTCTGCATCTGAATTGTATCCAACTGAATCTTGGTTGCCTAAGTAAAGTTCACTGTAGACAATAGGTTCTATGTAATCTTCATTATTATGTATCTTATATAGTTGTCAGATGTCAACTTCTTCGTCAATAGGTTCTATCCAAGGTTCTCCTTGGGATGGATGAATAGGTACAATAACCTTTTGTAAATTTCCTTTTAGTTTTATTCTTTCTTTGTCTAAGGATATTGATGCTCTCTTTTTTCTTCCCCAAGGTCTACCTACTAATGCTGGGAAGGAGTTGGATTCTTCCTTAGGGTCAATAATTTCAAAGTCGACTTTGATCGATATTCCTTTTATTGTTGTGTTGACATTTCTCCATACTCCAATAGGTTCAGTCAGGCCTTGGTCAGCTAGTTTTAGGTATATGCTTGACTCCTATAATCGAGGTCTTCCTAACTGTTCCTAAGTGTCACGAGTCATAATATTTACCTGTGATCTGAAATTGAGTACAACTTGTCGGGCATGGTATCCTTCAATTTCTAGGTCGACAAGTGGGCCGAAATCATTTTTATCTTTTTGGTTTAGGCTAGACATATTCTTTGTTCATTTTTTGGTGTTATTGTTGTGTTTTATTTTATAAAATAAGTCGATGAATTGAGATATTGTTTTGTCTTTTTGTACTAAGTTTATTAACTCTTTTACTATGTTTTGTCGATTATCATCCTCTTCTTCCTGTTGAACAAATTCTATAAATACATTTGTTGCATCTTTATACAGTTGTTTTTGTTTAACTGGGTCAGGATAATCATTTTTTTATTTTATTTTGCTTATTCGTGTGTTATCATTCCCAATTTTTGTCCCATGTGGGGTTACGATATGCAAGTTCTTCATATTGATAATATCATGTTTTTGTACGCACGACAAGAAATTAACATTCTTTTTATTTATTTTTTCAAACATAGTAGGGAAATCCTCTAATGAGTGATCCCCAAAGAATCGACCTTGACCTCCCTATCCTCCACACCAGTTGTCGAAGCGGTATATTGATGACATTTGTACCTTTGACTATTCTGATCATTTTGCACATTGTTTCGTTGCTCATTGTTCTGCACGACTGCGTTAGTCTGGTAGACTGCGTGGTAGTTTTGTCGATTTTTTAGATTCAGGTGGTAATCAATGGTGGTATGATTTTTACTTTCACAGATTGCACACCATGATGCTTTACCATTCTTCATGTTGAATGGGAAATCTTTTGTGGCCTGCTCTCCATGCTCTTGGTAGATGTTACAAAAACATTTTGTTTGCACAAATCGAACATCATGTCGACTGATATCCTGTTGACAATTATCTTTTGAATGTCTGGTCAATGAGCATTTCGTGCACTAGATGTCCTTACTTTTAAGGTTTATCTCTTTTAAATATTTATGCATGATCTCGAGTTGTTTTTCCAACCTATTATTTGTGGGATATGCCGAGAAGTCTTCATCCATATCTACTTGTAAGGATTTAGTAAGCGCATCTTCATATGTATTGAATGTCTCCAGGCTTATATGCCACTGAATTTTCTATGAAAGACCTGGAAGGAACCACTGAATTAGCAATTGTTCATCAATTACGTAGTCAAGTTGGCTGAAAAGATCCTTCTGGTGTTTGTCGTACTCTGAGACAAATTCTGCTGGATTTTGCGAAGTTGTTTTTAATTTTTTAGCTTCCAAATGTTTAGCATCTCGAGTTTTAAAAAATGATAGAAATTGCACTTTAATTTCCACCTTGGATGCATTGGGGGTTATCTCATAAAATGCCATCTACCAAGTTAGAGCTCTTTTCCTCAATGCACCAGTGAACTGTGCCATTTGTCTATGTTCTGTTGTAACCTGGTTGGCCTCCCATGTCGAATCATAGATGAACCAATGCCATCTGGGATCTTCGTCACCCTCATATAGAGGGATATGCATTGATCCGTGACCCATTTCAGATTCACTGTCGCTGTCCTTCAGGAGGTGGAAATGGTGGTGGGATTAGTGGGATGGTTTGTTTATCTTTTTGTGTAGAGCTATTGTCGATATAACTCTTGTTTTTGTCGGTTTTTTTATTTGTCGTTTCTTCTCCGACAAGCAGTCAGTCGGGGTCGACTTCCCCTATCGATGTCCTACTGCAATTGTTTGTCTGCAAGTCTGATTTTTCTGTATTCTCCAAAGCTGTATTTGGCAGGGGGGTCGCTCCTTCATGTATCAGGTAAAATAAGTGGATACTTCTGTTGAAAGGGTACGCTTGAAGCGTGACCCAATTTCCTTCTTCTGCTTGATGGATAAGTAGATGATTATCATTGTCTATCTCATTGTCCAGTCAGCTCCATATACCAAACTCACCATCTCTTAGTCTGAGGTCCTCTTTGACAATGAATTGTATCTTGGTACTCGAATTCCTTGGACATAGAGGTATTACCTCTTAGGGAACTTCTATTTGGAGAGCTTCTCGCTTCTCTATCCACAAATCTTCTTCCATAGGTGATGCTTCTTCTTCCACACCTTCTTATTGTCGGTCATGACTCAACTCTAGAGGATTTCTCTCTTGGTCTACCACCCTAGCATTCATTCCTCTTTGCAATGCTATAGCTCTTTTTCTTCTTTCTTCCCTTCTTTGCAGCCTCTTCTCTCTCTCTATTTTCTATAAATCCATCGTACCTTTGTGTGACACTGTCTATTCGATTTCCTTTTTAGGCTGACTTTTCATCGCTGGTGATAATATCTCTTTTTAGTTGACTAGAATCCTCTCCATTTTACCCCAACATATGACTAGTTTCCCCCCATAGCCTACCTAACTCTTTAGAAAGATTGGATAGTTCTGTTTACTTGCTTAGGAAATATTCCCACTACATTTCGGTAATGAATTTCTCCCACTTCTTTTGTTTCTCCGCCTAGTTAGTATTTTGTGGTGGTTCACGTAGTAATGGACAAGGTTTGACAATATGACCCACTCCTTTTTCTATCAAGAACTTGAACAACAAGGTCGGTAAGAAACATAGGAATTGCTCGGTAAGGTCTGTATAGAATTTCTTTTGAATGGTTTCCACTGAAGTTCTTTCTTCTATAGCTTGTTCCTCATAGAATTCATCGGTGATATTTTCAAACCACTCCGTTAGGTTTGTCCTTCCCCCTCGAGTCAGTTTTTCTAGCAGCTGTTGGTCTTTATTCGCTTCCAACTTTTTCATCCAGAAGTTTTTTCAAGAGCTGGGGTACCGATTCTACAAAATTCTCATGGGTTTCAGTAAAGAAACTTTCTTTTGCTTGAGTAGTCGTTAATCTATTTCTTCATGGGTATTTCTGCAAATAATTCACTACCTTACACTCCCAGCAGTCCTTAATCTCCTATTCTGATATCATCTGCTTGTATTCATCTTAGATATGTACTACCGGCAACAGAACCAATGTTGTAATCTCGCAGATCACATAGGGTTACCAATAATACACATTAAAAGCATACAAATACAACAGAGACAAGAGACAATAACATAGGTAAAATAACAAATTATATTATAGTGAAAGGATCCATACAATACAGAGAACTGAACCAAATTCTTATCTGGATCAACAACCTAATATATATGATTGAAAAAATAGTTACAAATAACTACCTGTTAGTTCGGTTAACCGACACGACCCTATGTGGCTGACCTAATCTCTAATTAGTCGGCTAATCGACATAGTCAGTCTATCGTTCTAGTAATATTACTGACTAGCTCCTCCAACATGGTTTTCTTTGACTGGGTGATTTGAGAGTACTAATGAAAACGAGAATATGGTGCTTAGAGAGAAGCTAAAAAACATGAAGATGGTCAAAGGTGAGATGTGTATGACTTATCTTACTAGGATTTCTCAAGTGAGAGATGAGTTTGCAGCTAATAGTGAGGTGATTACTGGTCTTGAGTTAGTGCGAACAGCCTTGAATGGGGTGATTGCACCTTTTACTGTATTTGTTCAGGGGTTAGTGACCAGAGAGAAATTACCAGATTGGGATAGAGTATGTGATGACTTTGTTCAGGAGGAGACTCGGAGGGGTTTCTTACAGTGCAGTGGTTCTACTAGTAGGGGAGATAAGGAGGATGTGGCATTGGAAGAAAAGGGGAAGAAGAAGATTAAAAAGGGTCCCAAGAAGGGTGGGGCCAAGCAGTAGCAAGATGGGAAGAACAAGGATATGAGCATTGTGAAGTGCTTTGCATGTCACAAGATGGGACACTATGATGCTACGTGTCCAAACAAGAAGAAGAAGTAGCAGGAGACAACCGCTTCAACTGAGATCGATGATTTTACAGCACGAATTTAGAGAGAGTTTTCTTTATGCACTAGGAATATTGAGAGAGAGAGAGCATCCATTCTTACTAGTGTAGATGTTGACAGATAGAGGGAGTTTTCCTGTGTGATAGACTATTCTTATAGTGCATCTACTTTCAGCACTTGGTACATAGATAGCAGAGCCTCGAGCCACATGACAGGTGCTCATGAGATGTTCTCTGAGCTTTCATAGGCAGAGATAGATGTGGAGGTTGTATTAGGAGATGACTCAGTAGTCAGTGCTATTGGACATGGGACCATTACATTTCAAAGGGAGTCCATGAGTCCTGTGGTATTGTGGGATGTATTGTATGTACCTGGGATGAAGAAGAACCTAGTGTCAGTTTCCATGATCGAGGATCAGGCTCTTGGGGTGTCTTTCCTAGATGGACACGTGCATATGTTTCCAAAGACTATAGGACTATCTGCTTCAGTTACCATTGGAGTAATATGTGGGAAAATGTATAGGCTCTTGTTTCAGCCACAGTATGCTTTAGCACATAGCAGCAATAGTGAGTTATGTGAGCTTTGGCATAGGAGGATGGCTCACTTGCATCATCCAACCTTGGGGTTGTTGAGACACATGGTTACAGGATTACCAGAGTTTAGCACATGGCATAGTGATGTGTGCAGGGGGTGTGCTTTGGTAAAGTACACCAAGACTGCTTTTTCGAGAAGTGATAGCATGTTATTTGGTACTCTTGACTTAATGCATTCAGACTTCTGTGTCCCTGAGGGGATACGAGCATTATGTGACTTTCATTCATGCCCATTCTAGGAAGACCTGGATCTACTTTATGAAGAAAAAGAAGTCCAAGGAAGTCTTGTAGAGGTTCCAAGAGTTCAAAGATCTTGTGGAGAACCAAACAGGGAGGAAGATCCAAGTCTTAAGATTGGATAATGAGGGTGAGTATACCTCCAAGGAGTTTTATGGATTTTGCAGGCAGGAGAGTATCAGGAGATAGTTGACAGTTCCGTATACTTTAGAGTAGAATGGAGTAGCAGAGAGTGTTGTAAAGGAAAATGTCCTATGGCTAGGGTTTAAGAGGCCATCAACGTACTAGGGTTGAAAGAGAGATGCACAATGTTTAGCAAGTATATATAAACAATATTAGATATGAGAAAGATCCACACCTGACTAACTGAAGGCTGGTCCAAGCTTTCTCTTCAATCCTCTTCTTGCTCCTCTCGCTCCAAGAGACCTGCAAAACAAGTTATACCTTCCTCAAGCCATTATGACCACATATAAGACAATGATAATCAAATAAACATAAAAAAATGATCTGAATAACATCATCATATGATCAGAAACAGAGATTCAATCACACATTGAACAATGATTTGGGAAGAAGAAGGACATCACATCTTTATTAATCTTGAAAACAAGTACAAGTATACCTTCTCTTCAAGTTAGGCACCTCACGAAACCTTGATCTAGATCTACTGTTTCTCTTCTCCAAAGAACTCAACCTCCAAGCTCTGCAACACAAGGGAAAGCTCCTAGGGAAAATGTGTAGGCAAAGGGAGTTCCAATTTCTCCAGCATAACAATGCATAAAATTCCAAGTCCCCTCTCATGGCCTTTCCTACCTATATTTATATGGGTGAAATAAGGTAGTTCGAAGGTTAGAGAAGTTACAGCAGTTAAGGAAATCCAGTTACATGACATAACTAATCTCCAGTTAACGCATTTTTTAATATTTAAATGTTAAGAAACACATTCGCGGGTCTGCAGTAGAGCAACCCACGAATGATGCGCGACTATATAGAAGAGCAACCCGCGAATACAAGGATTTGTGACTTGCTACAAGGGAGACTCGTGAGTGATGCATGAGTTTTCAATAGAGAGAGTCGCGCATACATCCTAACATGGCTAAAATGGCAAAGTAACTGGCTGGATAAAGGCAGAAATGTATTCCATAATAAGCCAAGCTATAGTGTTCTGGGAAAAACTCAATCCATAAGTGTCCTTTTGTGTGCCAACATGAGGAAAGTCAGCACTCGGATGGAGAGGTGCCATTCTGGTGTATAACAGATACCCCCTAATGTGTGAGGTTAGAGGGGAAGACGATAGCCAAAATACATTATAAAGGAAAGAGCTGAGTATGGAGAGAGAGAAGAGAATCCAAGATCGAAAGGCTCGAGTGAAGGTACCTGAAAGAGAGATAAATGTTAGAAAACTGATCTCTAGAACATACACGTCCATATACAAAACATCGCCATAAAGATACAGGTGGATCCAACATATGTATAACTGATAAAACTACCATGGTCACTCAATATGAAAAAAGGTGCCATATCAAATCTAAAGGAGCCATGGCCAGAAATGAACAAGGTGGATCCATGCTCAACAATCGATCATAGCCACAAAAATACAAGGTGGATCTATGTCTCAGCAAAAAGTCATATAAAGTATAACAAGGTCTTGCGCAACTTGGGCAATAGCAAAAATGAGGATGCTACTGTCAGCCCCAAGGTCTTCAATCCAAACCGCCCAAAAAAGGTACGAATCCTAACCATGCGAAATAAAGGAGCTGAAGTCGAACATGGAGGAAACCGTTTGATTACCGGTCAATAATGAGAACCATTAACAAACATGAGGGAAACCACCATTAATGAAAATGGTCCCCAAGGTACCTAGTACATTCTAACAAGTGTGATTATAAGGACTTGAAGTCGAACACTTGAAGAATCCATCGAGTAGGAGACATTAAGGTATCCCCACTACCCAATAGCGAGGGAAATTGCCATTGAGGACAACAATTCCCAAGGTACTGTCATAAAACTCTAAATATCATTCCCAGAGCAAGATGTGTTGCAGTCGATAGGAAGATATCCGTTGGAAGGAAGGCATTAAGGCATCCTTCATCATCCAACACAAGGTAAGTCAAAGACTAATTGGATCTGGAAATGGTACTGAATTTCACAAAAAGGACCGCTGAAGACATGATGTAATGAACTGATACCAGGGAATGGCCGACACAAAAGGTCAAGGCAACTGCAGAATGGCCAACAAAGGTTTAAGCCTTGAACAGTGAGCATGACACAAAAGTGACTTAGGCAGCTTTTGACACAAAATAGGACCAGCAAAACAAATCTGCAATGTAGGAGACATTGACAGATTCCCCATATAATTGGAAAAGAGACCAACTGGAGGAGTAAGAAAACTCTGAATCAGGATAAGGTCAAAAGACTAGGTCCCAACTGTTGATAGACTCAAAACTGGTGCTTTGTTCAAGGAAACAAGACTTGCTGCCATGATATAAAAAGACATGGAAATAAACCTTCCCCTTCCCTTCTTTCTTGTAAAGGTTTAACGAGTCCAAGAAAGCAAACTCGGGACCATCTTCATTTTTTGACAAGCTCAAAGAAAAGAAAGAAGAATGCTTGATAAGGCACTGATTCATGGATTTTACGAGCCCGAACTAGTACATGCTTGACGGTGTTTTCATAGTTTAGAGAGTCTGAAAAATCCAAAGAAGTCTCTAGGGGGGGTCCTTTTTCGTACAATTTAGTCTCCTGAGGCCGAAAAAGTATAAAACAAACCAAAGAAGAACTCTCTTAACTTCCAAATAAGAAAAGGTGCACCTTTTTCTTATTTAGTTAGGAAGGTCCGAAAAAGGTTAAATTACCGCCTACCCAACGCTCCTTCAAAAGTAGCATATAGCCTGAGTTTTACGAGTGTGAAGGAAGGCAAGATCACTCGGAAAGATCCATTTTATTACGAGAAATGGAGCTTACAACAATAAACTCGATGCTTTGTTCTTTAGGGTTTAATGAGCATGACAAAGACATAAAGTACACTCAGAATCTTTTTCATGTTTTGGTCCAGAGCATGAAAAAGAGAAAACTAAGCTCATATCGGGGGTTCCTTTTCCGTAAGTTTAGTCCCTCAGGTCCGGAAAAGAGATAAATCTATGCCTGAGAATACTCTTCTCAATTCAAAAAGAAAAGAGAGGGATCCTTTCTCGTATTATTCCACATGGTCCGAGAAAGAGATAACCTACCACCAATGTGGATGCCCATTCACATATTCTTAACGATCCTGAATGGACAAGTTTACTCGGCAGTCAAGTCTATTTTAAGGAGTCAGAATTGGGCCTAAAGAAACTCATAATCTTTCCCGTGAAGTTTTAACGAGTCCGGAAAAGTCAACTCGCGGCCTCCTTACTGTTTTTAACGAGCTCGAAGGAGAGCAGAAAGAATGCTCTAAATGCAAGGAGACGAGTGTCATAGACAGGTGAAACTAGTTCCAAGCGCAAGGAATAGACCTATGCATAATGCAAGGAAAGCGAGCAAGATAAAGACACTCGGGGAATGTCTCCTCAAGGTAAAGGGTGTCAAGTTGCAAAGGCGAAATGATACAAGGCTTAGCGGCAATGCGAACAAAGATGAGGTCTTATACAATGAGCTAAAAGTGTGGAAGCCGGCATCAGGCTCATAAGCGCGAGCAAGGTGTATGCAAATGCAATTACAGCTTGAACAACAAGGTGAGGCCCATAAACAGTTGTGAATCCAACTAATAATCATGTCTCCAAGAAACAACAACATCAGAAGAAATGATTCGATGCGGGTCACTTTGGCAGAAACACTTGTGACTTTGCTATCTTCTACAAAAGGAAAAGTCAAGGCAGAATCAACCGAAGAATATTCTATAGGACCAAGGCTCGAGGGTTTATAATAAACAAGATCAACCTTAGAAGAGAAGCGAAAATCAACAAGGGAGATAGAGTTTGCAGGAACAAACTCAAAATCACAGGAGCTGAGAAATTCATAAGAAAAAATCAAACTCATCAGGATCACTAACTTGCTTTTCAAATGAAGAATCAAAAGACTCAACAAAAACCAACATAAGAAAAAGGGAAGGCTTACTAAGCAAATCAGGGTTAGAATTAATCACAACTAAAAAAGAAGGTCAGACTGTATCAAAGACTCTAGGAAGACTTCATCCGGAAGGAGGAAATCATCCGAGATAGGACACATATCTGAACTTTCAAATGGATGGACAGAGTGGAGAGAAGGCTCTACAATTTGTATAGGATGACTCACCCGATCAACTGCTGGGACCAAGTCCCGAGAAGGTAAGCATGAAAACAGAGGCTTCCTCTCAGTAGCAATTGAACACAAATGACAAGAAGCCACATAGTTCACCTATGGTGGGGTAGTGTCTACAGAAACATTGGGAATCAACAAAGGAAAGACTTGGTCTCCAGTTGGGTCAGGAGATGGATCAAGAAAATCCAACTAATCTATAGTGACAATTTCTTCTCCATTATTAAAGTACATCACATGAAAGAATGTTGACACCATAGCTTGCATGGCATAGACATAATCACATCCAAGGAGCATATTAAAGTCCAAAGGGTCTTCTATTACCATGAAATCAACTAAGACAGTCTTCCCACCCAAAGTAACAGGTGTTTGAGCAATAATTCCCAACGCTAAACAAGTTCTTCTATCAAACGCCAGTAACTGACTAGCAGTGGACACAAGGCTGGGAGATCCCATACCTCGCCAAGCACGAGCAGAAAAAATACTAACTGAGGCTCCTTCATCAACAATGCAATGAGCAATTGTATAGGGTTCAACTTTGACCTTTATCTGGAAAGGTGCAACAGAAGGAAGGCACGGCTCAACTAGGCTATCCCAATCAAAGGAAGCAATCCGAGAGCTTGGTGGGGGTTGATCCGAAACAAGTTCAGTGCCCCCTTGTTCAGTAAGATCTGAAGTGGGCAGTGAATAAAATGTGACTAGTAGACACTTCACTCTCCAAAGGAAGAGTGGGATTGATCGATACTGGGATCGATTCAACTGCTTGGTGAAAGTCACTCTCCGAAGGGAGAGTGGGATTGACCAAAGATGACATTGGTTCAATCACATGAGGAGCACTCTCCGAAATAAGAGTGGGATCGACCACTTGATCAACCAAAGGTTGAGTAGGATTTTGAGAAACTATAGGGTGTTCAGAAGAACGAAATCCATGAGTCTTGGACCACACTCTTCGCACCTATGGGATAGCAGGGCACAGATGAGTAAGATGATCTCCCTTGCATAGCACACAAGGGAACTTAAGATGATGCTTCAAACGACCAGTTTTCTCAACGGTATCAGCATGACTAGCAGTGGCTGACAGTTTTCTCTCAACATGACCTGCAGAGGATGAGAGTTTTCCCCCAACGTGAACCACAGAGGCTGGGTGACTGGGTCCAACCTCACTGAGAGAGGCTGGTTGTTGAGAGACTCCATAATGTTCAAAAATGGAATGACCATGAATCCAAACTCTTCGCACCTCAGCAATAGAAGGGCATTTATAAGTAAGGTGGTCTCCCTCACAAAGCTTACAAGGAAACTTGAGCTTGTGTTTTGAATGGGTAGACTTGTCAACAGTGTCAACATGACTTGCAGTGGTTTACTGGGCACCATCAACATGCAAAGCAGAGGCTGAATGGTAAGGATCAACATGCTTTGCAGCAGTTGAGTGTGTGCCCCCATCTTGAGAAACAGAGGCTGGGTGAACAGATCCAACTTGAACAACAGAGGTTGGATGGGGAGGTTCAACTTGAAAACTAGAGGTTGAACGAGTGCAGTCAACGTGAACACCAGAGGCTGAGTGACAGGATCTGACATGACCTGGAAAGGTTGGAAGGATCCCACCAGCGTGAACACCAGTCACTGGATGGATGGATCCAACTTGAACAACAGAGGTTGGATGGGAAGGTTCAACTTGAAAACCAGCGGTTGAATGGATGCACTTAGCTTGAACACCAGAGGTTGAGTGACAGGATCCTACATGACCTAGAAAGGTTGGAAGGATCCCCCCAGCTTGATCACTAGAGGCTGGATGGATAGCTCCAACATAAACAACAGAGGTTGGATAGGATGGTTCAACTTGAAAACCAGAGGTTGAACAGGTGCAATCAACGTGAACACAAGAGGTTGAGTGACTAGGTCCAACATGACCTGCAGAGGTTGGATGGGTGCCCCTAGCCTGAAAAGCCGAGGCTGGGTGGTGAGGTTCAACTTGACTTGCAGAGGTTGAACGGGTTCCCCCTTGCTTATGTGCTTTCTTCCTATTCCTCCTTCTTTTACTCCTTTTAGACTGCCGGTTACTAGTATCAGTACTTTCACCGCATGAGGTAGAAGGAGGAGGAGAACTAACTACAGGTGAAGGGGAGACATTGTTTTGATGCCCTTGATATAAGGTGCTTACTTGAGAAGCATCAAGAGCATTCAGGACATTTGGAGTGGAAAACAACCACACCGGTAGCCCTAGGGTGAATCCCGGAAGATTCAAGGTGGCCATCAAGGGAACACCAACATTCCCTGTGAGAGGAATAGGACAAGGAGATCCCATCATGGGGATCTCTTGGTTGGTGTTAAAAGGGGCGTTCGCCATAGTTTCATAACAAGAGACAAAGTCTAAGTTTGATGGTCAACCAAAATTACGAAGAAGACACCTAAAGGCCCACTAAGTACAGACAAACCACACAGCACTCACTAAAAATTCCTAAAGCCCAAGCAGACAAACGGGTATAAGATGTACTTTCCAGAAGAAAGCTGATAGATAGTTACTTGGCGTCCTTGAGGTGGTTCTCAGGCACAAGAAAAGAAATCACCCACCACCCTCCTGCACTTTCCACAAGGGTTACCTTCCAAGCCCGTCCAAGGTCAACCAGAAATAACCTTCCAGTTTACCTGTGTATGAACCCTAGATGTTAAGAGACTAAAGGCTACCTTGGCAATACCAACAGTCTGGGGGGATAGTCGCAAGTCGGACTCGTATGCATGGGCAGGGTAGCTGAGCCCGAAACTTTGTCTAGGACAGAATCCCCAGATGCGCAAAAGTCCTGAGTTACGCTTTGACAAGGATTCGGAGGGTTATCTCCTCTGTCCAAGCCTCCACGCGGCCTCATGCTTAACTCCCGTTTGAGAGGAGCTTCCCAGATACAGTGATAAAGTCAAGGATTTACCTAGTGATAGGCCAACTACGTCTCAAAATTTAACACTTGTGGGGAGTTGAAATTCCCTAACCCATAAGTCTAGCCTAAGCTAGTTGGTGTATGACCCTATAAAATAAAACTTTCTAGTAAATTTTAAAATTATATCGTTTAGTTTATGGGGTGTTTTTAGTTAGAGGGTAAATGCCATGAAACTGATGTGCTGTTTTGACTCAAATTGAAACAAAACTGACTAAGCAAAGAGAAATAAAATGCAAAAAGCAAAAACTATTCTCTTTATATTTTCAAATAGAAACTTGAAAGCCAAAAAGATAAAATCTTTTTATATTTTTCCAAAAACAACGATATGCTATGCAATCTAGAATAAGAACCTAATCTACATGCATATAAAGCAAATACATGTTTTTGTATTTTTCTTTTATAAATGCAAAAGAAAAAATCAGCCTATCAACTAATGCAAGCAATTACTGTAAGCAAAGCAAATAGACAACTACTTTATACCCCAAAAACAAACCCTAGGTTTCCCTAAAGTTGAATATAAACCTCTTTTAAAAGGAAAGCTTACAAAAGTAAACAAGCCAACACTTTGGAATGAAAATACTGAGCATAAAGACTGACATAAACAAAGGTCAAGAAGTCCCAATCATCAATCTAACCTACAAACAAAGGCTGCTCAGTACCTTGTCCAATAAGGTCAAACCAAAGAAAGAGGTAGGAGGAAAAGCAGGAAAAAAAAGTTCTTTTTAATTTTCTTTTATAAAATGCAAAAGAAAAACTACCTAAAAAGCAAAGCATGCAGATAAAAAGAGCAAAGCAAAAGGAACTTTTCTATGCAACCACCCAACAAACTCTAGAACCAACTAAAGTCAGCATAAACCCTACTTGGAAGAAAGGCTTGTATAAGAGACAAGACA
>LPNX010128975.1:429506-537926 GCA_001517045.1 Pseudotsuga menziesii
AAAAGCAAAATTGACTTAAAAAATCCTAACTTCCAGGTATATACGCGACTGTCTATAAGGGCAGGTCGTGAATGACATGTGACTATTCAATGCAGCAACCCGCGAATGCAAGCTTCCATTCGTGACTATTCAAAAGAGCAAGTCGCGAATGGGGAGGAAAATCTTAAAAAAGATCAACAAACTGCCTTAGGAAGGCAGGGAAGGTTTGCTATCAGACTTACAAGGTGTTCCTAAGTGGCAAGAAAGACCTGAAACAATGCAAAAGCTGAAAGAAATCAAGAGAAAAACCCCAAACAGACAGGGCTAGTCCCCAACGGAGTCGCCAGTTCTGTTGTAAAGGAAAATGTCCTATGGCTAGGGTTTAAGAGGCCATCAACGTACTGGGGTTGAAAGAGAGATGCACAATGTTCAGCAAGTATATATAAACAAGATTAGATATGAGAAAGATCCACACCTGACTAACTGAAGGCTGGTCCAAGCTTTCTCTTCAATCCTCTTCTTGCTCCTCTCGCTCCAAGAGACCTGCAAAACAAGTTATACCTTCCTCAAGCCATTATGACCACATATAAGACAATGATAATCAAATAAACATAAACAAATGATCTAAATAACATCATCATATGATCAGAAACAGAGATTCAATCACACATTGAACAATGATTTGGGAAGAAGAAGGACATCACATCTTTATTAATCTTGAAAACAAGTACAAGTATACCTTCTCTTCAAGTTAGGCACCTCACGAAACCTTGATCTAGATCTGCTGTTTCTCTTCTCCAAAGAACTCAGCCTCCAAGTTCTACAACACAAGGGAAAGCTCCTAGGGCAAAGGTGTAGGCAAAGGGAGTTCCAATTTCTCCTGCATAACAATGCATAAAATTCCAAGTCCCCTCTCATGGCCTTTCCTACCTATATTTATATGGGTTAAATAAGGTAGTTCGAAGGTTAGAGAAGTTACAGCAGTTAAAGAAAATCCAATTACATGACATAACTAATCTCCAATTAACGCATGTTTTAATATTTAAATGTTAAGAAACACATTCGTGGGTCTGCAGTAGAGAAACCCATGAATGATGCGTGACTATATAGAATAGCAACCCGTGAATACAAGGATTCGTGACTTGATACAAGGGAGACTCGTGAGTGATGCTCGAGTTGTCAATAGAGAGAGTCGCGCATACATACCTAACATGGCTAAAATGGCAAAGTAACTGGTTGGATAAAGGCAGAAATGTATTCCATAATAAGCCAAGCTATAGTGTTCTGGGCAAACCTCAATCCATAAGTGTCCTTTTGTGTGCCAACATGAGGAAAGTCAGCACTCGGATGGAGAGGTGCCATTCTGGTGTATAACAGAGAGGAATAACTGGTCCATTGTTGGAGCAAGCCAAGATATGGTACATGACCAGTCACTTCCTTTCTTTCTCGGGGATGAGGCTTGCAGCACCGTTATATATCTTCAGAATAGGAGTCCCCATCAGGCAGTGGGGAACATGACACTTGAGGAGTGATTTTCAAGAAAGAGGCCCGAAGTTGGCCATTTTCATATATTTGGTAGTCTGACTTACTCTCATGTCCCTTCTGAGAAGAGGACAAAGTTGGAGCCCACTGCAAAGAAGGGCATATTTGTAGGTTATGATGAGACTATGAAGGCCTTCCATATTTACCTTCCCTCTCAGAGGAAAGTGGTGGTGAGAAGGGATGTGAATTTTGAGGAGGAGCGGGCCTTCAAGAAGTCAAGAGAGTCAGAGTAGGGAGAGAAGCAGGTCCCCGCACCTTAGATTGTGGCACAGGTTCCATCTACGCAGTAGTCAGGATCATAGGTTTTCGGGGTTACAGGACCGCAAAGTGTTGGCATAGGTTCACCAGGTTCAGTGTTTAGGCCAGCAGGGTCTTCGGAGACAGGTGGTGGGTCTACTATTATAGGTACATCTTACATGGGATCAAGATCAAGATCAGGATTACAGGGTACACTTGGTGTTGGCACACCAGGTTCAGGTTCATGAGTTATTAGGGTTTCCCACTCTATTATTTCTTCAGATGATGACCTCCCAGTGTGGGAGAAACCTCCAAGGACAAAGGAACCTAAGTGGCTTCGAGATACCTTGAAGGAATCTCAGGAGTTTGGGACACCCCGGAAGGAGGTGAGAGCCATCAAGATGCCTGAAAGATTGGGCATGTTGTTGGTGGCTAGTACACGAGATTCTGAGCCTTCTACTTTTGAGGAGGCCTCCCAACATTGGGTATGGAGAGATGCCATGATAGATGAGTAGCATTCCATCATGAAGAATGATGTATGGGAGATTTTTATGAGGCCTGAGGGGAAGTCAGTGTTGAATTCTCATTGGCTTTACAAGATGAAGCATGCGGAAGATGGGAGTGTGGAGAAGTACAAATATAGGTTTGTAGCATGGTGGTTTTCATAGGTTGAGGGAATTGATTATGATGAGACTTTTGTGCCAGTTTCTTGATATACTTCTATCAGGAACTTGATCTCCATTGCAGTAGAAATGGGTTGGAAGATGCATCAGATGGATTTGAAGAATGCATTTCTCAATGGGATCATAGAGGAGAAGATTTACATTGAGCAGCCTCAGGGCTTTGAGATAGATGACAAAGAGGCACATGTATGCAGGTTGAAGAAGGCCCTTTATGGGTTGAAGCAAGCTCCAAGATCTTGGTACTTGAGGATTGATTCTTACTTGTTGAGTATGGAGTTTCATAAGAGTGAAGCAAATCTGAATCTCTACTTCATCATGATTGGAGATGATCTACTTATGCTTCTGCTATATGTTGATGACATGTTTATCACAGGGAGAGAGAGACCCATTGTGGCTTGCAAGAAATATCTTGCGGCAGAGTACGAGATGACTAATATTGGGCTGAGGCATTATTTCTTAGGATTGGATGTTTGACAGGAGCATGGACATATTTTCTTGGGGCAGGGAAAGTATGTGGTTGATATTTTGAAGAGATTCGGGATGGAGGATTGCAGGCCTATGTTGACACCTATGATCGCCAACTAGAAGAAGATTCATGCTTCTGAGGGAGAGTTGGTGGACCCTACTTTATATAATCAGCTTATCGGGTCATTGATGTATCTGGTCAACACTCAGTCAGATTTATTTTTTGTAGTGAGCACTCTTAACCAGTTCATGGTTGAGCCTAGGAGTGTGCATTGGGTCGCTGCAAAACATGTGTTTTGTTATATTTCAGGGACAACATATTTTGGTTTGGACTATAGGAGGTTAGAGGGGATCAAATTGGTTGGCTATACAAATTTAGATTGGTTGGCTATACAAATTCAGATTGGGTAGGCAATGTGGCATACCAGAAGAGCACTTTCAGACGTTGTTTCAGTTTAGGCTCGGCAGGAGTGTCGTGGTTCAGTCAAAAGGAGAATTCTATTGCATTGAGTACTGTAGAGGATGAGTACATGGCAGCCAGTTTGGCCAACTTCGAGGCCTTGTAGCTTCACAAGTTGATGGTGAATTTATTTGGTCAGAAGCTTAGGCCTACGGTGATTTACTTTGACAATCAAAGTTGCATCCAGCTCTCTGAGAATCCTATATTTCATGACCGGTCAAAGCACATAGATATCAGATATCATTTCGTTCGATACTATTTTCAAAGAGGATTAGTCACGTTTCAGTACATTTCCACTGATGAACAAGTAGAAGGCATACTGACGAAGCCTTTGGGGAGGGGAAAGTTTGTCTTCTTCATAGACAAGTTGGGAGTGGTGCAGAACACCTTCCTTGGTAAGAGGGAGTGTAAATTTTCTACCTAGGGAAGTGTTCCCCTAGTGTTTTTTTCCTTAGTCACTTAGAGAGGGGACATAAAGTGACCCCTGCATTAAATCACTTAAGTAAAAGCATTTAATTTGACTTTAGAGCATTAAAGTCACATTTTGACAAATTTATCTGGGTTAGTGAAATTAATATTTAAGAAATAAAATATTAGCATTAAATTTCATCCCTTGATCTAATCTAATCTCCACCGTTAGATTAGACTCACCCTAGGATTTTCTCAAAAAGGCATGGGAAAGGCATTTTGCCTCACTTTTGTAGATTTAAGTGAGAAAAGAGAACTGAGAAGAGAAGTTTCCTTTTCTGAGATAGAAAGGAAAATTTTGCAGCACGCTAATTGAGGAGAGGACATCAAAAAAGAGGGCACATAAATTGAGGAGAGGACAACACATTTATTGCTAATCCGTACAGTCCGTACGATACGATTTTTGAAGCAGTAGAAACGTTTTTTAAGGCAAATTTCTGGGCACGATTTTCGAGAATTTTTTCCCCTCGAAACGAATTTCGAGGTCCGTACAGTCAGTACGTACGGTACAATCCATACGAATATTCAGTACAGTCCGTAGAATTGCATGAAAATTGAGGCAAAAAACAGAAGAAAAAAAAATATGATTTTGATTTTTTCTGTTTGGCGGGGAAAACGAGGTAGAAATTTTCTCTTCAGGGTTGAGATAAGTTGCTCTGAAAATTTCTAAGTTTTGCCATAAATTTCCCTATAGTAAAATCTCTCTCTCTCTCTGACTGGTTTTCCCCTAGTGGATTTTTCCAGGGCCATTCGACAAAAATACTAGTGTTCTGTCTGTTGAACGACATGCTGATATTTTATTTACTATCACTGAAAAAGATTAGTTACAGGAGTGTTTTAAGTCTGAAAAATTTTGTTTATTTCCATCACTTTATTTTTCTGAGAATGTCATAAATAGAGATATAATTTTTACTTAAAACCAGTGGCTGAAAACTATAAAAAATCTACAAAAACTACCTATGCGGAACATTATTGAACTTGCAGAATATAACGCGCGATGGATGTACCACTGTTTGGTTGTAAGATGTGCTTACGTTCTATCATCGTACTTTCAGTTGTGAATATTATTGTAGTTTACTTACGATTTCATAATGTGTGTTTGCTACATTATTCTTATGGTTATACATTATGGTGTATGTGTCATTACTCGATTATATGCTTCGTTCATTTTTGCATGGTCTTACTTGTTATTTATATGGTTTTAACTTAACTTTGTTTCTGGAACTAAAATGGGTGGAGTGGCGAGACTAGTTCTCCCATGACGATCTGAGAGGTAAAGTGTTCACTTGTCTAGCAGTCTTACTTAGTTTGGTTTGAACTAAGGCACCTCTTCTATTTCATATACAGATTATACTTAGCGATGGAGATTTAAAGAGCATTGAACATTTTGATCATTAGCATACCTACTGTTTGTTATTATGCTTCCTTACAGACTCAGATTCATAGCAAGGTAATTACTATCTTCATTAATTATTTAACATAGATAAATTATCTATGTGATACCTACTATTCATTTTATAATTTCGGATTCACTGTTTATCTCTTAGTCTATTTACATTTTAAGTTTTCCTTAACAAAAGTATTGACATACCTTTTAGTATGTGTTTGATGGGTTCACAATTCGATGGTTAAAGTCCCATTATTGGCTTATGGATAACGAGGTTACCATGGCATATTTCATATGCCATGGTTCTTAATTAGTAGGAAAACAAGAGTCAAGGTTGAGGGCTTAGAGCCTAAGGTTTACATGATACATACCATACTTGTGCATTGGGGATTGACTTTGGGTTAGCATATATTACATGGAATAAACATCACACTATAGTTTACATTAAGCCTTGGGGTGCCGAGTTATAACATATGGTTTTGACTTATGTGATTGGGTTTAAGGTCCTCCATGGAAATGGAGACCATGATAATGTAACAATGGTAAACTATGGAGATGTGGGTTTTGGTTTGATATCGGACACAAGGCTGGTGCCATTAATGCATCTCGAGATTTGGGGTATCCCAATCTTAGGGCTTGGATCCATGAGTGACTTGGTCGTTTCGCTTGTTTTGTTGATGGTTTGTTCTTGGCTCTACATAGAGGATGGAGGTGACACCCTGGTTAACGAAGGTATGCTTCATTGGTTTCATGCTAGTGTTTGATGTTTTATTCATGGCTTAACTATTGTATACTTCTCATCCTCATCGTTTTTGTTGGTGGTTGTAGGTGACAGGGTTAGCGTGGGGCTTCATGGTTCAGAGCTTTACCACTGGTTCCTGGGTGATGCCATAGGTGCATGGTAAGCCTGTTAAACACCCTGCGTTGGTCACCTCTTAGCATTGTGGGTAGGATTGGCTTATCACATTGCATAATGGGGTTTTGCTGTGGGATTTTGATTCACCTTTGGGCCTGTGTATAAGTTTTGGGTTTGTAAAAAATAAGGGCGTTGTTAGCAGTGAATGGGGAACCTTGGGACTTTAGCAGACTCGATGTTTTGTTTAGGTAATTCATAATTGAATTAGGGCTTTAAGCCATGGGCTGCACCATTTCTTGCAATGGTGCCATAGTCCTTGGAACTACTCTATAAATTGTATTAAGGTGATAAACCACTAATTTTTGAGTATATACTGTGTTTAATTTATTTTTCCATGGTTATTAAATAGTACTGTCTGTATGAATCCATCCAGCGTTTTTATTAATGCATTGTGATTATTAAAACCTTGGGTTTACATATGGTGTTCAGCCTTCACGATGAGTCCGTGTATTGTTACTTCCATTATTGTTAATAGTTAAATGAATGGAAATGATAGTGACAATGTATGGCTTGGGGCCATGCCATGAATGGCATGAGCACCCTTCCATGGTAGCTGCGACAGCGTAGAAGGTTTAGGGTTCACGATTTGGTTTTTAAAATGTAATGTGGATTAATAAATACACCGTGGGTGTAAACCCTTGTGTTGACAAGGTTGCTGTAGATTTCATTACTGTTTCGTTCATTAGTATGTGATATGGAAATGTGTAGGAGCCATGGGTGTAAACCCACGATGGCTATCGTCGTTGCAGGTTTATTTGTTGACAAGCATAAGTTTATCACGGGGTTTAATTAGGGGACTGTGTATTTATTTTAAGTGGCCGAGGCCATGCTTACAACATAGGGTGCAGAGACGAGAGTCTCATGACCTTGCCGTAGCGTAGTGATGTTATTATTGTAGCCCGCATACACTATGTGTATAGCATGGATTTGATTAATGTACAATGATTCCACATGATTCAAATCTTGGTTGTTGTGGATATAATGAGTTGTATTTTTATAAGTAGTTCATGATTTGGGGCTTAGGTGCCCATAGGATTCGATTCCTGCCCTCTCTTGGATGTTTACTTGGATTGTGTAAAATTATTATTTGGTTTATACAATATTTCCTATGTATTATTATTTGCTGTAGGTTTTAATATAAGGGTCACGTGGTTATGTGAGCGAATAGCATGATAGTCTACAGGATTCGTTCCTGCAACCTTAATGTAAATATTGAGTTCTTTATTTAATGATTATGATATTATTGTGGTTATTTGTTATACTATGGTTGTGAGTTGATTATAGATGGGGCTATTCGATTTTTATGGCATATGTTTTGATTAGGTAGATTTATATATTAGGACTGTGGATTTTAATTAGGATATGGAACTTGAATTTAGACCGAAGAATGGTCACGTTGCTTACCTTGTTCATTTTCTTATGATGAGGTTATTTTTAATGGAAATTATTTAGTAGTTGGCATCTACTTAAATATAAAAACCTTGAAAGGTCTTGCTGGTTTTTATCTTGGATTTTAATATGAATTGGTTATAAATTGTGCATTAGATATTATAATTGTATTTATGTTTTATATATGTTAATATATATATATATATATATATATATATATATATTATTTTAGCTATATTTAGTATATTAGGTTCACTAGATTGTAAACTTATACTTATGTATATAAAATTGTTACTTCTGCTCTAGTCTATTTAAATCTAAAACAAGCCTTTGCTGACAAATGGAATACGGAAGTAGAGTATAAAGGCCAAAAGAGCAGATAAGTAATAGATCTCGAATAAAACCTAGTTTGTACTTAACCCAGTTTCAACAGTAAAAATAATACTGAAATTAAAACTAGAGTGCAGAACCCTTGATAAATATTAATAAATGAAATAAACATTGCAGAAGCAAACTGATGAATAAACCTTGGATAAGTCTGGTATAGAAAATAACTTACAGCCTAGGGTTATTATTTAAATATGCAAACCCTATAAGATTTTAAACAGAGAAACAAATGCATAGGGTTAGGAAATGCAATGTAATCATTTTCCTAACATAGCCAACATTTATTATAGAAGAATGGAATAGTCAATCCATGGCTTCATACCTGTAACTTAAAGATCGTTTAATGGCTAAAGTTGCACTCTCAAATGACTAGCATTAACAATTCAAAGGAAGATCTGACCTTTGTTTTTTATGACCAAATCACTTGGGAACTACCATGTTCCACCCAACCATGACCCGGAATCGTTCCGGGTTTAACTCCTGATCCCATAAGCTGCACTCCAACATGCAAGTAGCTTAGAGCTCCTAAGGTAGAGTTTCATATCTAGTATATTAGGTCTGGATCAGTTCTCTTTTTTCTATCCAGGAAAATGTTCTCCAAGAATTTACTTGAGAGTAAAATAGGTAGAATAACTCCTCCTAATGATAGATCAGAACCCCAAGACTTTCCGTGGCTTGAGACTTTATAGAAAAACTTTTTAGTTAAAGGGACAGTTAAATCAAGAAATATTTCTTTCTTGATTTAACCCTTTTCAATTAATTTGGGTAATTTTTAATACATTAACTTAGGAACTTTCAACTAGTTCCTAATTTAGAATTTCGTAGGTATTGGACTATTTATTATCTTTAAATAATAAATAATAATGGATGGAGCTTTCTTTCTTTCTTTCATCATTAATATTATTACTATATTTATTTTTATACATACCATGTATAAAATACATAATAATATAACATTTGTTAACATTTGTCTTTGGGCGTCATATACCATGATCCCTATACTTAATGACACTACTTCATTAAGGTCAAGTAGGTAGATGGTTAGGTCTACTAGGATAGGTAACTCTAAACATCCTTGCATGTTGGATTTCCCTCGTACAGTGTGGTAGTTCTTCAGTACTTGATGAGAATACAAAAATTTGAAATTTCATTTAATCACTTATAAATAACTCTAATGGATCGATATTTTCTCAAGTCATTTTCACACGGAAGTTATTAAATTCTTTTCAGTAACCCCTAGTGATTACCAGATTCCATACTCAACGCTTAAATAGGGAGTTACCCTTTAGTGCAATTCCAGAGCTCTTCGCTCAACACTAATGCTAGGATGTACTTGTACGATACACCTAGGGATACAATGGCCAAGGATCCGATGCTCTAGAGCTTATGCTCAATATCAACATGGAAGGCTCCAGGGTTTATGCCCAACACTTCCAAATATTATATTTTCATGTGTTCCAGAGCTTCTCTCTCAACACAAACGTAACTACTCATGTGCTCCAGACCTCCTCGCTCAGGATAAGACATTAATTACCCATGTGCTCCAGAGCTCCTCGCTCAACACAAAACATTAATTACCCTTCTGCCCCAGAGATCCTTGATCAACACAAACATCTCATCAATCATGTGCTTCAGGGTCCATTCCCAAGACAAACAAGCATATAGGTATATCATCAACAATTGGCTTATGCCCAATATATAAAAAAAGAGCATCATGTTCATAACCAGTGGGGTCTTTCACCCAATATATAAAAACAAAATATGAAGACAACATCATAATCAATATGCTCATGCCTATAAGTGTTAGGTCCAAAATTCGGGATATTACATCCCTCCCCATTTAGAACAACACCGTCCCTAGTGTTCTAGGGACTCGAAATTACATCATGAAACAAGGTGGGGTAAGCCTTTCTCATGGTGGATTCATTCTCCCAAGTAGACTCACCAGCCTCAAAGTGCTTCCATTGCACTTTCAACTAGACTATGGTGCACTTTCGAAGATGCACCTCTCTCTTGTCCAATATATGAATAGGCTTAGGGGCAAATTCCCCTTTAGGTTCCACCTGTAACAAGGACCAATCAACTACATGTTTAGTATCATCAACATATTTCTTTAACAAAGGTGCATGGAAAAAATTATGGACTCTTACATGTGTGGGTAACACTAGCTCATATGCCACTAGCCCTTTCTTGGCTAGTATTTCAAAAGGTCCACAACATCTAGGTGCTACTTACCACACCTACCCAAGCTCAATGAGACTCATTTTGTATTTTAATTTAAAGTAAACATGATCACCTATTTGAAAGTCTTTATATTTTCTTTTCCTATCTGCGTAATGTTTCTAGTGGTCTTGTGCTTCTTTAAGGTTCACCTAGACCTTGGTAACCAACTATTTGAAGTCCATCAATAAATCAAGTCCTAACATGATTCGATCCACCAAGCTATCCCAAGTGATCGATGTTCTACACTTCCGTCCATAGAGTACCTCAAAGGGGCTCAACTTGGCGGAAGTCTGATAACCATTGTTATATGGAAATTCTATGAGATGTCGGTAATCCTTCCACTTCATGGGGTTGTTCATGACAGACATCCTAAGCATGTCCTCAACAATATGGTTTACTCTTTCTGTCTGCCCATCTGTCTGCAGGTGATATGCAATGCTAAAGTCAATTGCATCTCCAATATGGAGAACAAATATCTCCAAAAGGTTTTTGTAAAATTAACATCTCAATTCGAGATGATTGCCTTGGGTATCCCATGCAATATAAATATATCCTTCAATAATATATCAACAATGTTCACTGCCTTGTAGGTCTACTTCATAGGAATGAAGTGTGCTGGTTTTGACAACTTGTCGATGACTACAAAAATAGAATCATTTTGCTTCTTACTTTTCGGTAAACCGGTGATGAAATACATACTAATGACCTCCCACTTCCAATCTAGAATGGGTAACGACAGCAGCAATCCCGAAGGATGCTGATGCTTAGCTTTGACTAGCTGACATTCCTGGCATTTCAGGATAAACATTGCAATGTTGAACTTTAACTTATGCCAGAAAAAGTGTCTCTTGATGGCGGATATCATCTTTTGATATACCAGGTGCCCTAAGTAGGGTTCTCAATAATATTCCATGAGGATGCTGGACCGAATGTCACCTCCTTCTAGAATGTACAATCGATCCTTGGACCATAGCAGTCTGGATTCTTCTACCTTTTCTTCTTTTTGTTGTTGAAACAACCTATCCTCTTGGAATTTCATGAGGATTTTGGCATACAAGGGATCAACTCTGTTAGTCACTCTAATCCTCTGATGCAAATTTGCATCGGTCTGACTCAAAGTCACCTCATATATAATATGATTTTGTCGGCTCAAAGCATCAACAACCTTATTCTCTTTACCCTTAGTGTGATTTAGCTCGAAATGGTACTCACTAAGGAAATCCAACCACACGGCTTGCCTTGCATTCAAATTTGGTTGATCGAATAAATATTTCAGACTCATATTGTCTACCTTCAGAAGGAACTTCCTTCCCATGAGGTAGTGCCTCCACATCCTCAAAGCATGGATGATGGCCGCTAACTCAAGATCATGCATATGGTAGTTTTTCTCATGCTCTTTTAACTTCCACGATTCATAACAAATCACGTGATCGTTCTACAGGAGGACTCCTTCCAGTACTTCCTTTCTTGCATATGTGCAAACAACAAAATCCCCATTGGGATCTACAATTCGTAACACCGGTGCAGTCATCAAAAGCTACTTAAGCTTTCAAAAAAATTCTTCGCACTAAGTAGTCCATAAGAACTTACTTTCTTTCTTCTGCAAAGCGGTCACCGTGAAAGCGATTCTTGAGAAGTTCTTAATGAAATTTCGGTAATATCCGGCTAATCCCAAAAATGACCTAATGTCAGTGACACTAGTAGGGGTAGATCAATCCTTTGTGGCTTTAATATTTTCTAGGTCCACAACTATCTTTGTCTCAGAGATAATGTGACCTAAGTACTGTATTTGTGGTTTGTAAAAATCACATTTATTAAACTTAGCATAAAGTTGGTGTTCTCTCAACACTTGCAGTACTATGCGAAGGTGTTCTTCATGTTCTTATTTATTCTTGGAATAAACTAGTATGTTGTCTATAAATACCAAGAAAAACTTATCTAGATACCTACTGAATATGTTTTTCATCATACACATAAAGTTCGCAGGTGGATTGTTCAACCTGAACATCATCACTAGAAACTCGTAGTCCCCATACGAAAGGCAGATTTCTGAATATCCTCATCATGAATTCATACCTGATGGTAGCCAGATTGTAGGTCAATATTTGAAAATATTCTGGCTCCTCCCACCTGATCGAACAAGTCATCAATCCCAGGGAGTGGATAAGAGTTCTTGATAGTCATTTTGTTCAACTGACGGTAATCAATGCACATCCGCATCGTATTGTATTTCTTATTTAGGAATAGCATCTGTTCTCCCCAAGGAGACACATTGGGTTGGATATACCCTTTCTCTATCGACTCCTGGAACTGCAATTTGAGTTCCACGAACTCATGTGCACTCATGTGGTAAGGGACCTTGGAAGCCAGAACTGATCCTGGGGTGAGTTCGATGGAAAAGTCTAGGTCTCATTTTCGAGGTAATCCAAGATTTCCTCAGGAAACACATCGTTAAATTATTCAAGAACAGGGAAGTCTTCTATTCATTGTTCTCTTTCAGATTCTATGTCTCAGATGTTTACTACAAACATCTTACAGCCTTTCCTGACACATTTCTTTGGTTGTAAAGAAAATATTTGCCTTACAAAAACTTTGTTTGGAATGCCTTGAACCTTTACTTAATTCCCTTGGCCATCAGTACACAAGGTTGACTTGTGTAAGCAATCGAGCATGACATGGTGTTGTTCCAACCAGTCCATGCTGATAAGTATATCATACGATCCTAAAGGTAGGATGTTCAGGTTTACTTTCATTGGTAAACCATTCATGTTTACCTCACATTATTTAACTATTTCTGAAACTTTATGTTTCGTACCTGTCGCTAACTACACCATCCAAGGTTTATCATGCTTTGCTTTTCCTAGTTTCCATTCATCAAAAATTTTAGGTGAAACATAGCTATGACAAGCACCAGGATCGATAAGTATTGAAATATAAGTGTTTAAGATATTACCTTCTATCTCAACCATTGTAGATTGAGGATATGCTTGTCAGCCATCCAATGCTACATAAATCTGTGGTGTTCTAGCTATGTCCTCAATAGTTGGTTCTTCTTGTAAGTTGTGCAAGACCCCATTGGTGTTGTTCTTACAATCTCGGGTATAATGAGTCCCGTTGCATTTCCAGCACTTGATCTGTAGCAGGGTAGCATTGGCTCCACTTGCTACTAGCTTGTTAACATTAGGAGCTGGTACATAAGGATTTGTACCATATTTATTGAAGTTCTTGTTTGTTGGAAAGATATTATTCTACTTTCTATATCATTGTGGGTTAAACCCAGGTTTGCAGTTATCAGAAAAGTTCTTAGACTTGTCTCTGTTTCGGTTCATGTTATCTTTCCTTAGCTTTCCATGCTCATAACAGAGCCTAGCTTTGTGCAATGTGGTATCCAAAGTTTTTGGCATGTCAAACACAATCCTTTCCTGAAAATTGGGAGGGAGACATCCTAAAAACTGTTGGATCTTTACCTTTTCATCCTTAATGTATGGTACATAATGTAACAGATCTAGAAATATTTTAATAAAATAATCCATAGTCATGGATCCCATACGTAGCTCATGAAAATATTTCACTTTTCTGTCGAAGAACCTTTCTGACACATATTTCTCTTGGAAGAGTTTTCGGAAGTTATCCCAACATATTTCTCTTAGCTCATCTTTCTTGGTGTGTTTTAAATCCCTCCACCACCTTGCTTCCTTTCCATTCAAGTTATAGATGGCAAGTCGAGCCTTCATCTCACTTGAATAGTTATGAGCCTGGAAATATTTTCTCAAGCCCGGCAGCCACTCTTCAGCCATCTCCCCAGTGTTTACTTCACCTTCATAGGTCGAGGCTCTTATTTTTCTAAACTTCCCCTGAATACTGTCATTTCTTCTTTGTTTATTTCTTCAGGGAGAAAGAGAGTCATCACTGGAAGGACTGTGATGATCTCCTTTCGGTGCTTCAGGGGTGTGTTCCTCTTTTTCTTCTTCTCTTGGGTTGTTGGATCGTTTATGGTAAGGTTCTCTTTTGGAACTATTTGTGGACTGAGTAGGTTTACCCTACGGGCTTCCTCCTATAATATTTCTTAGTAATGCTTCATTTATAGCTTGTTGTTCTTTCCTTTCATTCAGACTATCTTGAGTCTGAGACTTGGCAATTATTCTTGAATACTATGTATAGCCTTCAAAATATCAGAATTCAGCTCCACCACCAGTTCTGCTTCTGGGGTGGGGGTGTTCATCTTTCCTTCTCGGCTGTTATCTTCCTCAGTGTTCATAAACTAAACTGTTCAGTAAAAGTCTCCCGAAATTTCAAAAATTTTAGATAACATAAAATGTTTCTGTTAGTAACAAATTTAATAACATACTTTATTTTCTTTGCAATAAATTTTTGGTGTACCCATAGGTCTCTTAGTATTGAAAATGGGCTCTGATACCACTTGTAATGTCCCCAAAAATTGAAAATAAGTTTTTTTATTAGGCTCGTAAAAGCTAACTATGCGGAACATTATTGAACTTGCGGAATATAACGTATGATGGATGTACCACTATTTGGTCGTAAGTTGTTCTTATGTTCTATCATCTTACATTTAGTTGTGAATATTATTGTATTTTAATTACGATGTCATAATTCTTGTTTGCTACAATATTCTTATGGTTATACATTATGGTGTATGTGTTGTTACTCAATTATATGCTTCGTTCATTTCTGCATAGCCTTAATTGTTATTTATATGGTTCTAACTTAACTTTGTTTCTGGAACTAAAGTGGGTGGAGTGGCGGGACTAGTTCTCCCATGATTGTCTGAGAGGTAAAGTGTTCACTTGTCTAGAAGGCTTACTTAGTTTAGTTTGAACTAAGGCACTCTTCTATTTCGTATGCAGATTATACTTAGTGATGGAGAATTAAAGAGCATTGAACATTTTGATCATTAACATACCTACTGTTTGTTATTACACTTCCTTACAGACTCATATTGATAGCAAGGTAATTACTATCTTCATTAATTATTTAACATAGTTAAATTATCTATGTGATACCTGCTATTCATTTTGTAATTTTGGATTCACTGTTTATCTCTTAGTCTATTTACATTTTAGTTTTTCCTTATTAAAAGTATTGACATACCTTTTATTATGTGTTTGACGGGTTCACAATTCGTTGGTTAAAGTCCCATTATTGGCTTATGGATAATGAGATTACCATGGCATATTTCATATGCCATGGTTCTTAATTAGTAGGAAAATGAGAGTTAAGGTTGAGGGCTTAGAGCCTAAGGTTTACATGATACATACCATACTTGTGCATTGGGGATTGACTTTGGGTTAGCGTATATTACATGGACTAAACATTACACTATAATTTACATTAAGCATTGTGGTTGTGAGTTATAACATATGGTTTTGACTTATGCGGTGGGGTTTAAGGACTTGCATGGAAATGGAGACCATGTGTAACAGCCTGGTTTTGACCCTGCTACATTAGATGTATATGATGTATATATTGTAAAGAATCATGGTGTGGAGCTAAAGGCCAAGGCCCCACCATCGATTGGTTATGCTATGTTTTAGATTGAAATTGTCACTGATGGTATATCGAGGCATGCGACATACATATTAAGTTTCGTAGTCATGTAAATATACATTTTTCAATTAAATAAAACCAACCAGCTATGCTCACTGCAACCATGATGAAAAGGGCATTATTCTCATAAGGATAAGGGTGGGGAATGTCCAATTTTGGGCTATAGGGGGGAAATCCATGTGTCACCACCCTGTTTAATTGCCCATCTTTCCTTGTCTTATCCAACTACCACCTTAATGTTTTGCTGGGTAGTTGAGGTAGTTATGGCTGGGAGTGGAGTGTGGCAGGACTGTCAGTCCTTGCCCACACACACACTCCACCAGTGGACTGAACCTCACGATGGGAAGAAGAATGACTACACCCCTCATTCCACTCTCTCCACTACTATGTCCTTCTTTCCCTTGTCTGTTCACCCTCATGCGTAGTCTGCTCATTATCACACACAGGCATCTTTTCTGTTTGATCTCGCGTAGCCAGGAGGGGGAAGCAGCTCAGATGTCATTCACGTTCCTCCAGAGTGGTATCTAGCGTGTTTTCCATCTGAATTATATAGGTCTGATGTAAATTTCCCTCATGCACAAGTTGGGAGTCTGTATTTTCTTCTGCAATGCAGCTTGTGTAAGTCTTTTCCGATTGCTTCATTGCCTAGGACGAACTGTTTTTTTCCCCATGTTGTGATCTATGTTACTGATACATTATGGGATTGTTGTAATTCACTTGGGAGTCATTTTGGCCATGATAGGGCCAAGAATGACTTGGGAGTCATTTTCCCTATTTAAGCTATAGCTGTTGATTGATTGCATGCGTGCAATGGTTGGTCTTTGGACTGTGGTAGGAGCAGGGATGGGGGATTGGGTTGCTTGATAAACCTGGTGTGTTTGGAAACCACACAGACAGAGCCAGAGGGTTGGATTTCTTCTCCACAACCCTTGAATAGCACTAGAAGGGAAGTCAGGGCCTAAGGGACTGTGTAGTAGAGAAGGGACTGATTCCTTGTGTTGGGTGTGTGTGGATGTCTTAGAGGTCAGGCTAGTTCTGGTGTAGGTGTTCCTAGCTCTGTAATGAGCTCACCAGCTTAGCATTTAGCCTTTCCCAACTCCTGGATGGCCTAATAAACATGACCACATTGGCTTGGCTGTGTTTTGTTTATCCTTGGCTATGTGGAAGCCTGCTTGTTCCTTATTCCTTGGAGTATCATGCCCAGCTCAGGGGTGGCAGCGTTGCTAAGAGATTAAGGAGCATGCTGGCCTATGATTGGGTGGAACGTTGCAACGACATAGCCATTAGAGGAAATTTCAACTCAAAATGGGCCTCCTAAAATGAACTAATAAAATAATATTTGTTAATTTTGGAGGAAGAAAAGAAAAAAACTACTTTTTTGTTTGTATTTTTAACATATCTCCCCGTGTTTTTACTCAAATTTCGATCAGGAGAGCTCGTTGGATGCGGAATTAAATTCCGTATCCAACGAGTACCCACTCGGCATACTTTTGACGGACCCCGCTATCCCAAAAACAAGAAATACCTGAAAAAATGGAATGATGATGTCATCATTCCATTTTTTCAGGTATTTCTTGTTTTTGGGGAAGCAGGGTCCGTCAAAAGTATGCCGAGTGGGTACCCGTTGGATGCAAAATTTAATTCCGCATCCAGCGAGCTCTCCCGACTGAAATTTGAGTAAAAACAGGGGGAGATATGTCAAAAATACAAACAAAAAAAGTAGTTTTTTTTATGATACCTATCCCCAAATTTATATTAAAAAAGTGTTTAAGACCTATACAGTATTTCAAATTTAAAGCAATTTCATTGGCTAACACATAATGACATGGAATTTGAATAATTGAGTTGAAATTTCCCCTAATGTGGTTGCGGAACGAGTTCTTTATGAGATAAGTAATATTGTCCATTTTACTTCTGCAATCCTAATTATGGTTAATGATTATGCTGACCATGTTGAATGCTTGTATGATTGTATGTTGCTTCCATTTTGTATGATAAATAATTATGTATATGTGTATGTTCTACTTCAATGCATTTGTTTTCAGTATTTTATGAATGCACATGTTCATGGGGCTGTTTTCCCGGATGGTTAAGGCCTTGGTAGCGTCCTCTTCGCCAGTCAGAGGGTCAGGGACATTACAGTGTGGTATCAGAGCTCATCTTGTAGGATGGGCCTAAATGAGCCATGAAAGACCAATTAGCAGAGGCATGCTTCTTTCTACCCAGGAAGAAATTAGTGAATGAATGGGAAATTCACAAAAATTGTCTAAGTGTTTAAACAATCGGTTAATCGGAACGCTTAGTGGCAAGGAATTCCGATGTAGTGGAGAGCTAGGAAAACACAACTGACGGAGGACTGTTGGAAGGAAAATTGCGGGAAAATTTTCTAAGTGTTTGATGGTCGTCGGTGGAAAATAGATGTTGGGTTCATTGACACCGTGCAAGAATTTAGTGGTTTGTAAGTCTGTCGTTGCGGCTACTGTAGGGACTAAAACGCCGATGCAGCGATGTTAGTGGTTCTGATTACTGACAGTAGGAAAGTCTCAAAATTTGATTTAAGTGTTGAAATCATCGACGAAAAACAGTGGAAACCAGAGCCGCAGTTGCGGAGGGAATCAGCCGAAGGCCACCGATATGTCAGCAAAACTTAGTTGTTCGAGGTGCCGATCAGCAGTGGAGGAGTTAGGTGATTGCTTGGTGAAATTTAGAAGAAGAGAAAAATTTTGAAAAATTTGTCTAAGTGTTGAGACCATCAGCGATTGGTGGAAGTTAGTGGTTTCGACCGATGATGCACCGGAAGAAGGTTAGTTGAGGAGACCACTAATGCCATCGGCAGAAAATAGTTGATCGATCACCCGCCATTGTGGTTGGCTAGACAACTACGCATCCGATAGGTAAGGCCTCTGACCGCCGACACCGTAAAGAAAGAAAGTTTTAAAAAATAAAAATAAAAATTCTAAGGCCCGAAATCATTGGCTATCGGAAGAAGATAGTGCTTCGTGCGTCTGTTGTTGCGGAAGCCTAGAGCACTAGTGTTCTGATAGGGAGAAGCTCCGACTGCCGATGCCAGTCAAAATCAGTTCGCCAATCGGAGAGCATTAGTATATTGGGCCACCGATTGGAAGAAGATCGAAGATGGTGTTCCACCATTGCAGCTGCTGATGGAACTATTTCGCCGACGAAAAGAAGAGAATTGAGCCGCTCAAGCGGTGAAAAGGGAAGACTAAAGGGAAAATTTCAAAAATTTCTCTAAGTCCTGGAGTCATCATCCAGCATATGCAGTTAGTGGGTTGAATGTTCACTGTTTCAGCTGCTTAGTCGACTATCTTGCCGACGAACTTGTCCTCCAGTCGCCGATGCCGAAGCAGTAATGAACAACAACCCCGGGCGGCGGCGACAAATAGTGGATGACCGGCGATGGAGAGGGCAAGTTTTCACTGATAGGAAAGAAAAGGATCGACAAAAAATAGTTGATTGGTTTGCCGCTGTTGCAGACACCTAGAGGACTGAGAGTCCGATGCCATAGTGGGATGACATTTCGACCGCCGACAAAACTGTGATCCGCGGAAATTATAAGGGGATTGTTGGTGGCCATTGCGAAATGATAGACCACTGCAGGCCCGATACATGGAAGGAAATTAGACAAGCAACTTTCCTATCGGAATTATAGATGTTTGCCTGTGGAAATGGTAGGAAGATCAATTCCCACCGTTGCGGCTGCTCAAAGGACTATGCACCCGATGCACAGTCAACTTGGTCGCTGATGTAGATTGGAAGCCTAGTCATATTATCATAGAGGTCTTAATGAGATTTCTTTCCACCATTGTGGCTACCCAAGCAACTGTGCATCCGATGAACAACAGAAGAAGCTAGTTGTTTTGACCGCCGAAACATCGAATTGATAGTTGGAATGGGATCCGATTCTGTAGAGGAAATCTTGGCCGTTTTTCAGTAGGATTTTTAGTCAGTTTTCAGCAGATTTCAGCAGACTGTCTATGGTCACGGGGTTGAATATGAAATAGAAAAGAATTTGGTGTTTTAGCATAATTGTTGTGTTATGAATTTCCAGAAGAAAAGGTAAGTAGTTTTGATTTATATTAATATTATGAATCTAACCGTTTGATACAAACACATTTGCAGAAATTTAGATAACTTCCAAGAACAGTACTCTAGAGAGAATAGTGTGGTAAAGCCAGAGGTGGTTCAGTCATGAGAACCCATGATGGGTATGATGCTATGGATTCTTACGAGAGAGCAAAAGATGCCATGGGAGAAAATATCTGTAATGGGAATGATGACATTGCGTCTAATGGAAGGAGATTCCAGGGGACACTGTCCGAGGTTCCAGCCACCATGAGAAGATTGATCAAAGCCCAAGAAGAGCAACACTAGTTGAATGTTGCAATGTTGTAGAGTTTGACAGACTTGTAAAGAAAGATAGACTCTGGATGAAGTACAGCAAGACCGGAAGGAAGTAAGAGCAGTACTAGGAGAAGGAGAAGGACTTCTAGTAGGTCATCTGACTCTGAAGAGTTCAGCGGGGATTCTAGTTCCTCTTCTCATAAAAGGAAAATAAAGAGACACCATAGGGATCACTCTCGGGATGAATTTAGGAAAGCTAAACCTCCTACATTTGATGGTGAGGTAAAGACTCAACAAGAGGCTGAAGCTTGGCTTCTTGGAATAAAGAAATACTTTCACGTGCATGACTATTTGGGAAACATGAAGGAAAGAGTTGTCATATTCAATCTGAATGGAAGAGCATCCATTTGGTGGGAACACTTCAAGCAAGTAAAGAGGATTAGTGAAAGGAGACTTAAGTGGAAACAGTTCAAGAAGTATTTCAAGCAGAAACACCTCTCTGATAGGTATTATGATGACAAGATTAAGGAGTTCCATGAACTGAGATTGGGACAGCGGACCATGGAAGAATATACAAATAAGTTTTTGGAGTTGTTGATGTTTGTCCAGTACATCAGAGATTAAAAAGTGAAGGTCCAGCATTTTCTGAGTGGATTGCCTCAGTCTTACAAAGATAGGATTCACTTTTATGAACCTAGAACTCTTGAAGAAGCAATAAGGAAGGCTAAGTATTGCTATGAGCAAAGCAGAGGTAAGTATTGCTATGATGCCTTATGGTAATCCTTCCATGCCAGATTACCATAAGGCATGGAAGGATAAGAAGAATGAGAAGTTTGACCAAAGAATGAAAGGTTTCAAACCTTCTAACTTCAAGAATCAGCAGAAGCAGCCATCCCAAGCTACGAGTAAGGCTGTTGGAATGACAGGAGAAAATCCTAAAGATCCACAATAGAATAAAGGACCACTTCAAGGATGGAAATGTGGAGGACCCTACATGCGCATAAATTGTCCACTCGAGAATGAGAGTGCAAGGCCAGCTTATAACATTCAAGAAGCAAGGGAAATCCCTAGGATTTATGCAGCACTGGAGGACTGCCAAGCAGATCACTAGTCAACTGTGGTTGAAGTAGTAGGTAAGATTGTTGAGCAATCTGTTTCTATTTTGATTGACCCTGGTTCTACTCATAGTTACATTACTCCTATAGTAGTGGAGATTTGTGCTTTTAAGAAGGTGAAGCATAGAAAATCTTCGTTAGTTCAGCTAGCCACTGGAACTAAGAGAAAAGTTAGTGAAGTGGTAGAGAAATGTCCATTGGTCATGGATGGATTAGTCACTTGTGTAAATCTGAATGTTCTACCGCTTGGTTCCTATGATGTTCTCATTGGAATGGATTGGTTAGAAGCTCACAGGGTGAAGCTTGACTGTTACAGTAAGACTTTTGAATGCATGAATGAAGAAGGGAACCTAGTAGTTGTGAAAGGTATCCCAAAGGTGATTTCAGTACGGCAGGTTTCAGCAATGCAGTTGAAGAAGTTCTGTAGGAGGGGTTGCCAGTTGTATGCAGCTCAGATTTTGGAGGCAACAAATGATGAAAATCCTAAGTTGGAGGACTATCGGGTGTTACAGGAATTTAGGGATGTGTTTCCTGATGATATTCTAGGGCTTCCTCCAAAGCGGGACATTGATTTCACTATTGAACTTGTGCCAGGAGTAGCACCAGTGTCCAACGCACCCTACAGGATGAGTACACCAGAGATGCTAGAGCTGAAGATGCAACTGCAAGAGTTGTTGGAAAAGAAGTCTATCCGGCTGAGTGTGTCTCCTTGGGGAGTACCAGTTCTGTTTGTAAAAAGGAAAGATGGTACACTCAGGTTATGTATTGATTACAAACAGTTGAACAAGGTTACTGTGAAGAGTAAATATCCTTTTCCTAAGATTGATGACGTCTTTGATCAAATGAGAGGAGCAAAGGTATTTTCCAAGATTGACTTGATGTCTGGTTACCATCAGGTGAGAATCAAGGATGAAGAAATTCATAAGACAGCCTTTAGAACAAGGTATGGACATTATGAGTTTGTAGTGGTACTATTTGGTCTCACAAATGCACCAACTACATTTATGTGCCTTATGAATAGTGTCTTCAGTAGATATCTGGACAAGTTTGTTCTTGTTATCCTTGATGACATTCTTGTTTATTCTAAGAATGAGAAAGAGCATGAAGACCATTTGAGATTGACATTGCAATTGCTCAGGGAGCATCAACTGTATGTGAAACTGAGCAAGTGTGACTTCTATAGAGATAGAATTCAGTATTTGGGTCACATTAACTCAGAGGAGGGTATATTTGTGGACCCTGAAAAGATTGAAGCCATTATGAATTGGCCTACTCCAAGAAATGTGATAGATGTAAGATCTTTTATGGGACTTGTAGGATACTACTGGAGGTTCATTGAGGGATTCTCCAAAGTTGCACATGCCATCACTTCTTTGCAAAAGAAGGGGACGAAGTTCGAATGGACATCGAGGTGTGAAGAAATCTTCCAGCAATTGAACAATCTTCTCACCAGTGCACCAGTATTGAAGGTTGTAGATCCAGTGAAAGATTTTGTGGTGTGTACTGATGCATGCAGACAAGGGCTTGGAGGAGTCCTTATGCAGGAAAACCACGTGATATGTTACGAGTCAACAAAGTTGAAGGAGCATGAGAAGAACTATGCCACCCATGATCTAGAGCTTACAGCCATAGTACATGCTCTCAATATGTGGAGATATTACTTGATGGGCAGGAGATTTGAGCTCATAACAGATCATTGTGGACTGAATTATTTGTTTGATCAGCCTACTCCGAATGCTAGACAAGCGAGATGGCTGGAATTTTTATGTGAGTTTGATTTCGAAATCAAACACATAAAAGGGAAAGAGAATAAGGTAGCTGATGCACTCAGTAGGAAGATGCAAGAAATGCATGTGGCATCTCTTAGTATTTTCCAATCAGATTTGAGGTAGCAGATTGTTAGCCATGCTGCTGGAGATGAATTGTATGAGCAGGTAAAAGACAAATTGCAACAGCAAAGTCTTAAGAAGAGGTATGAAGGATATAAATTGGAAGAAGATGGACTTCTCACTTATAAAGGTAGAATTTATATTCCATATGTAGCAGATTTGAGGAGAGTTGTTATATATGAAATCCATCAAGCTCCGTATTCTGGTCACCCAGTATATTAGAAGACAATTGCTATAGCTAGAAAGCAGTACTTTTGGCCAGGAATGAAAAAGGACATGGCTGAATACATTTCAAGGTGCATGAAATGTCAACAGGTAAAGGTTGAGCATCAACATCCAACATGCTTGTTGCAACCTTTTCCAGTTCCAAAATGGAAATGGGAAGTTATTTCCATGGATTTTATTACAGGATTGTCGATGACTTGGAGACAACATGATTCCATCATGGTTGTGGTGGACAAGTTGACAAAGGCAGGACATTTTATACCGGTTAAGTCTACGCATAAGATGGATGACATTGAAAAGATCTTCATGAAGGAGATTTTCAAATTGCATGGATTACCGAAGGCACTAGTCTCTGACAGAGATGTCAAGTTCACTTCCAACTTTTGTAAGGGGTTGTTTTCATATTTGGGTACAAAGCTAAACTTCAGCACTGCATACCATCCTCAGACAGATGGGCAGACAGAGAGAGTTAATCAGGTGCTTGAAGACATGCTTCGCATGTACATGATGGACAAACCAACCAAGTGGGAAGATTACTTGCACTTGGTAGAGTTTGCTTATAACAATGGACATCATGCATCCTTGGGGATTAGTCTGTATGAAGCTTTGTATGGAAGAAGGTGTAGGATGCCAGTGACTTGGGATAACCCAGTGAACAGGGTTGTGCTTGGACCAAAACTGCTCAAGGAGATGGAGCAAGAGGTTATAAAGATCAGGCAGAATCTAGAATCTATGCAGATAAGCATAGGGTGAACAGGGAGTTATGTGTTGGGGATCATTTTTACCTCAAAGTGAGGGAAAATAAGAGTTCCTTGAAGCTTGGAAGTTGTGCCAAGCTATCACCTAGATACTATGGGTCATTTGAAGTGCTTGAAAGAATAGGGCCCATTGCATATAGACTTGCATTGCCTACTAGCACTAGGGCTCATAATGTTTTTCATGTTTCTTTGCTTAAGAGATATGTACATGATCCTAACCATGTGATAAATTGGGATGTAATTCAGGTGGAACCCGAGGGAGAGTTCCAAATCAAGCCAATGTGCATCCTCGACAGGAAGGTCACAATGCTCTGGAACTGGTCCATAGGTCAAGTAAAGGTGCAATGGGAGCACTACGGGCCTGAAGAGGCTACATGGGAGCTGGAGGATGCCATGCGATTGGCACATCCATTTTTGTTTAATTCCATGGAACACTGAGGCGATACCAGTGTAGCATTTTGTTCAAATTTTGTAAAGCACTGAGGACAGTGCTATTGAAGGGGGAGGGGAATGTAACACCCCGGTTTTGACCCCGCTACATTAGATGTATATGATGTATATATTGTAAAGAATCATGGTGCGGAGGTAAAGGCCAAGGCCCCACCATCGATTGGTTATGCTATGTTTCAGATTGAAATTGTCACCGATGGTATATCAGGGCATGCGGCATACATATTAAGTTTCGTAATCATGTAAATATACATTTTTCAATTAAATAAACCTAACCAGCTATGCTCACTGCAACCATGATGAAAAGGGCATGATTCTCATAAGGATAAGGGTGGGGAATGTCCAATTTTGGGCTATAGGGGGGAAATCCATGTGTCACCACCCTGTTTAATTGCCCATCTTTCCTTGTCTTATCCAACTACCACCTTAATGTTTTGCTGGGTAGTTGAGGCAGTTATGGCTGGGAGTGGAGTGTGGCATGACTGTCAGTCCTTTCCCACACGCACACTCCACCAGTGGACTGAACCTCATGATGGGAAGAAGAATGACTACGCCCCTCATTCCACTCTCTCCACTACTATGCCCTTATTTCCCTTGTCTGTTCACCCTCACGCAGGGATAGTAGTCTGCTCATTCTCACGCACAGGCATCTTTTCTGTTTGATCTCACGCAGCCAGGAGGGGGAATCAGTTTGGATGTGATTCACGTTCCTATACAGTGGTATCTAGCGTCTTTCCCATCCAAATTCCAGAGGTATGATGTAAATTTCCCTCACGCATAGGTTGGGAGTCTGTATTTTCTTCCCAAATGCGTCCTGTGTAAGTCTTTTTCGATTGCTTCATTACCCAGGATGGACTGTTGTTTTTCCCCATGTTGTGATCTGTGTTACTAATACATTTTGGGACTGTTGTAATTTGCTTGGGAGTTTTTTTGGCCATGATAGGGCCAAGAATGACTCGGGAGTCATTTTCCATGTTTAAGCTGTAGCTGTTGATTGATTGCATGCATGCAATGATTGGTCTTCGGACTATGTTAGGAGTAGGGATGGGGGATTGGGTTGCTTGATAAACCTGGTGTGTTTGGAAACCACACAGATAGAGCTAGAGGGCTATATTTCTTCTCCACAACCCCTGAATAGCACTGGAAGGGAAGTCAGGGCCTGAGGGACTATGTAGCAGAGAAGGGACGGATTCCTTGTGTTGGGTGTGTGTGGGTGTCTTAGAGGTCATGCTAGTTCTAGTGTAGGTGTTTCTAGCTCTGTAATGAGCTCACCAGCTTAGCATTTAGCCTTTCCCAACTCGTGGATGGCCTAATAAACCTAACCACATTGGCTTAGCTGTCTTGTTGATGGCCTGAAAAACCCAACTGTGTTGGCTTGGCTGTGTTTTGTGTATCCTTGGCTATGTGTAAGCCTGCTTGTTCCTTATTCCTTAGAGTACCATGCCCAACTTGGGGGTGGAAGCATTGCTGAGAGATTAGGGAGCACGCTGGCCTATGGTCGGGTGGAACGTTGCAGCAACGTAGCTGGTTGCAGAATGAGTTCTTTATGAGATAAGTAATCTTGTCCATTTTACTTCTGCAATCCTAATTATGGTTAATGATTATGATGAACATGTTGAATGCTTGTATTATTGTATGTTTCTTCCATTGTGTATGATAAATAATTATGTATCTATGTATGTTCTACTTCAATGCATTTGTTTTTAGTATTTTATGAATGCACATGTTCATGGGGCTATTTTCCCGGATGGTTGAGGCCTTGGTAGCGTCCTCTTCACCGGTCGGAGGGTCGGGGACGTTACACCATGATAATGTAATAATGGTAAAATATGGATATTTGGGTTTTGGTTTGATATTGGATACAAGGCTATAGCCATTAATGCATCTCGGGGTTTGAGGCAGCCCAAGCTTAGGGCTTCGCTCCATGAGTGACTTAGTCATTTCACATGTTTCACTGATGATTTGGTCTTGGCTCTGCATAGAGGATGGAGGGGAGACCCTGGTTAACGAAGGTATGCTTAGTTGGCTTCATGGAAGTGTTTGATGTTTTATTTGTGGCTTAACTATTCCATAATTCTCATCCTCATCATTTTTGTTCGTGGTTGCAGGTGATAGAGTTAGCATGGGGCTTCATGGTTCATAGATTTAACACTGGTTCATGGGTGATGCCATAGGTGCATGGTCATCCTATTAAACACCCTGCACTGGTCACCTCTCGGCATTGTGGGTAGGACTGGGTTATCACTTTGCTTAAAGGGGTTTTACTATGGGATTTCGATTCTCCTTCAGGCCTGTGTATAATTTTTGGGTTTGTAAAAAATAAGGGTTATGTTAGCAGTGAATGGGGAACATTGGGACTTTAGCAGACTCTGTGTTTTGTTTATGTAATTCGTAATTGAAATGGGGCTTTAAGCCATGGGATACACCATTGCTTGCAATGGTGTCATAGACCTTGGCACGACTGTGTAAATTTTATTGAGGTGATAAACCACCGAGTTTTGAGAATATACTGTGTTTACTTTATTTTTCCATGGTTATTAAAAAGTACTATGTGTATGAATCCATCCCGCGTTTTTATTAATTCATTGTGATTATTTAAACCTTGGGTTTACATATGGCGTTCAACATTCAAGATCAGTCTATGTATTGTTACTTCCATTATTGTTAATAGTTAAATGAATGGAAATGATAGTGACATCCTATGACTTGGGGCCATGCAATGAATGGCATGAGTGCCCTTCCATGGCAGATGCGACAATGTAGAAGGTTTAGGATTCATGATTTGGTTTTCAAAATGTAATGTGGATTAATAAATACACCGTGGGTGTAAACCCTTGTGTTAACAGGGATGCTCTAGAATTCGTTACTGTTTCGTTCATTACTATGTGATGTGGAAATGTGTAAGAGCCATGGGTTTAAAACCACGATGACTATCGTCGTTGTAGGTTGATTTGTTGACAGGAATAAGTTTATCAAAGGGTTTAATTAGGGGATAGTGTATTTATTTTAAGTGGCTAAGGCCATGCTTACAGTGTAGGGTGCAAAGATGAGAGTCTCATGACCTTAATGTAGCGTAGTGATGTTATTATTGTATCCCGCATACACTATGTGTATAGCGTGGCTTTGATTAATGTACAATGACTATACAATATTCGAATCCTGGTCATTGTGGATATAATGAGTTGTATTTTTAAAAATAGTTAGTGATTTGGGGCTTAGGTTCCCACAGGATTTGATTCCCTCCCTCTATTGGATGTTTACTTAGACTATGTAAAATTATGATGTGGTTATACAATATTTCCTGTGTATTATTATTTGTTGTAGGTTTTAATATAAGGGCCTCGTGGTTATGTGAGCGAATAGCATGATAGTCTACAGGATTAGTTCCTGCAACCTTAATGTAAACACTTAGTTCTTTATTTAACGATTATGATATTATTATGGTTATTTGTTATACTATGGATGTGATTTGATTATAGATGGGGCTATTCGATTTTTATGGCATACGTTTTGATTAGGTAGATTTATATATTAGGACTATGAATTTTAATTAGGAGATGGAACTTGAATTTAGACCAAAGAATGGGCACAATGCTTACCTTGTTTATTTTCTTATGATGAGGTTGTTTTTAATGAAAATGATTTAGTAGTTGCCATGTATTTAGATATACAGACCTTGAAAGGTCTTGTTGGTTTTTATCTTGGATTTCAATATGAAATGTTTATAAATTGTGCATTAGTTATAATTATTGTATTGATAGATTAGAGTTGTAAGCTTATACTTATATATATAATTATTACTTATGCACTAGTCTATTTAAATCTAAAGCATGCCTCTGCTGACAAATGGAATATGTCGGTAGAGTATAAAGGCCAAAAGAGCAGATAGGTAATAGATATGAAATAAAACCTAGTTTGTAATTAACCCAGTTTCAACAGTAAAAATAATACATAAATTAAAACTAGGGTGTAGAACCCTTAATAAATATCTATAAATGAATTAAACTTGCAGAAGCAAACTGACGAATAAACACTGGATAATTGTGCTATAGAAAATAACTTACAGCCTAGGTCTATTATTTAAAAATACAAACCCTAGCATATTTTAAACAAAGAAACAAATACATAGGGTTAGGACATGAAATGTAATCATTTTCCTAACATAGCCATAATTTATTATAGAAATATGGAATAGGAACTCTAGGGATTCTTACCCATAACTTGAAGCTCGTTTAATGGCTGAACCTACAGACTCAAATAACCATCATTAACCATTCAAAGGAAGATTTGACCTCTGTTTTTGATGACCATATCGCTTGGGAACTACCACATTCCACCCAACCATGACCCGAAACCATTATTGGTTTAACTCCGGATCCCCCCGAGCTGGACTCCAACATGCAAGTATCTTAGAGATCCTAAGATAGGGTTTCCTATCTAATATATCAGGTCTGGATCACTTCTCCTTTTTCCTTCCAGAAAAATGTTCTCCAAGAATTTACTTGAGAGAAAAATAGACAGAAAATGACTCCTCCTCATGATAAATTAGAAACCCAAGCCTTTCCTTGGCTTGAGACTTTATAGACAAAATTTTCAGTCAAAGGGACAGTTAAATCAAGAAACCTTGGTTTCTTGATTTAACCCTTTCAAATTAATTTCGGTAATTTTTAATACTTTAACTTAGGAACTTTCAACTAATTCCTAATTTATACTTTTGTAGGTATTCGACTATTTATTATGTTTAAATAATAAATAATAAACGACGGAGCTTTTATTTCGTTCTTTCATCATTAATATTGTTACTATATTTATTCCTATACATACCATGTATAAAGTATATAATAATATAACATTTGTTAACATTTGTCTTTGACCATCATATACCATGATCCCTAGACTTAATGACACTTCTTAATTAAGGTCAAATAGGTAGATGGTTGGGTCTAATAGGATAGGAAACTCTAAACATACTTGCATGTTGGATTTCCCTCGTATAATGTGGTAGTTCTTAAGTACTTGACGAGAATACAAAAATTCAAAATTTCATTTAATCACTTATAAATAAGTCTGATGAGATCAATACTTTTCTTGAGTTATTTCCACTTGGAAGTTATTAAATTTTTTTTAGGAACCCCTAGTGTTTACCAGAGCCCATACTCAACATTTAAATAGGGAGTTACAATTTAGTGCAATTCCAGAGCTCTTTGCTCAACACTAATGCTAGGATGTACTTGTACTATACACCTAGGGATACAATGGCCAAGGATCTGATTCTCTAGAGCTTATGCTCAACATCAACATGGAAGGCTCCAGGACTTATGCCCAACACTTCCAAATCTTATCTTTTCATGTGTTCCAGAGCTTCTCGCTCAACACAAATGTAAGTACTCATGTGCTCCAGAGCTCCTCGCTCAACACAAGACATTAATTACCCATGTGCTCCAAAGCTCCTCGCTCAACACAAACCATTAATTACCCATGCACTCCAGAGCTCCTCTCTCAACACAAACATCTCATCAATCATGTCCTTCAGGGTCCACGCCCAACACAAACAAGCATATATATTTATCATCAACATTTGGCTTATGCCCAATATATAAAACAATTCATCATGTTCATAAGCAGTGGGTTCTTTGACCCGATATATCAAAATAAAATATCAAGTCAACATTATAATCAATAGGCACATGCTTATAAGTGTTAGATCCGAAATTCGGGATATTGGATTTATAAACGTTGGTAAAGTTATCTAGATGTATTTAGAATACAGAAAATACCTCTATGAAAAGTCTCTCAGCTCTTACTGCTAAATATGGGAGTGTACATTCAAAAGGTTTGATTTGTAGTAATGTAGCACAACATAGGAAAATATTGTAGTTAGGATTTATTTACCATTAATTTTTTCTAAATAAATAAGAGATCTACAGTTGTCTACATTCTGTACATGAGAAAATAATAAATAGTAGCTTATACTAAGAACATGCTATTGAAAGAGACAAAAGATTAGAAATAGATGCATAGTATAATTCTCATCTTAAAATGAATTTAGAATTCAAATCTATGCTCAGACTATAATTATTAGTAATAAATAGTTAATAAATTTAGTAAGGAACCTTCAATCATCATCAGGAAAACATAACTGAAGGTGTCGTTCCTCCAAACCAACTTCTCGAGCAGCCAAATATTACTTGCTCAAGAACCCTCGATCTTGTTTTCTAAATAACAAGGAAAAAATCCGATTAATGCACCATCTCTTTGCTTCAATAGATTATTTCCCATCCATTGCAAACCTCCTACTTAGTTGGTGGACATACTATTTTATAGTATTTTTCCTAGGACTTGGTCATTTACGAGCCCCCTACTCTTTAGCACTCCACAAGGAGTCTGGACCTGATTTTTGGGAATATGTCTCCTACATCACTTGAGTTATCACTCAACAGCTTTCTCCAGTTGTCATTTCCCCTTGTGGGTCAACCAACACTCTTTTAACAGTTACTTCACTTATATTTCCTCTGAGTATTTTAATTATTCAATAATAATAATAATCCATTACATTCATTTTGACTTTATTGTCAAAATATTAAAAACAATATTCCAAATAATAAATAATTAACAATTGTTTGGTGTTTTACATACACCTCCTAGTTACATCCCCAAGAAAAAAAATTATATTTTATCGTGACGTAAGTTGATTAAACAACGCCATACGCAGGAGCAAATTGGTGGTTGTGGCATTACGTTCAAGTATTTTCTTCTCGACATTTCGATCTCTACCGTGAGATCATCTTCAAGATACCAATAGAAGCTTGGTGAAAATTAACGATTGCCCAATTTATTTTTAAATATAGAATATATGTGTTTTATAAAAAAAAATTATTAATTTTTTTTTAAAAATAGGTTGGCTTCTTTAGTTTTTTATTAATTTAATTTATTAAAGTAAATCATAATTTAGGGTTTTAATATAAAATATTATTTTAAGGTTTTTAAAACCTAAATTTATTGAAAGTTATTTCTAAATTTGAATTAAAGTTAATAATTATTAAGGGTTTAATATGTATTATTTAAAGTTTTCAAACCTAAACTTTTGGATATTATATTTGAAAACGTTTTAATTTAGTATTTCTATTATCAGAGCGTTAAATCCTTTTTTTAATTTTTTTAATTTGTATTATTAATATTATAACTTATTAGGTTTAGAAATTAAGTTTTTAAAATAATTTAAGGGTTGAAAAAATTATTAGCTTTAAAATTAATTTAGGTTTTAACTTTTAATCTGTCTTATTAATATTATAACTTATTAGGTTTAGAACCTAAGTTTAAAGGTTTTTATTTTTATTTTAATTTTTACATGTTATTTAAATATAATCATTTCTTCTATCAAGTTCATTTAACTATAGTTGTTTTCTATAAATAAATTGTTAGTTAGTTTGATTATTATAATCAAATTGTTAGTTTGTTTGATTGTTGCTAATGATCCTAAGGTCATGTAGAAAGGGTTTCCATGTGTCGCTGAGTTTAGTACTGTTGTCTCTATTAAGGCAGTCTAGGGTGATGTTAATTTCTATTTTCTCTCTAAATTTTTGTTTAGTTAGGTTCTCCTCTTTAGCGATGACTCTGGCTTTCTCAAGGCAGATCTGGTGTTTGTTAATGTGATAATATTCGACCAGTGCTGATTTCTTATGCCTGTCATGTCTTATATGAGCACTGTGTTCCTTGAATCGCGTTCTCATGGATCATCCAGTTTCACCGATGTATTCTTTCCCACAAGGATACGGGATTGAGTAGACACCTTTGTATGCACCTGGATCAATAGGGTATTTCAGTGAATTGACCATTTTTCTGATTCTATTGGGCAGAGTGAAGATGACTCTGAAATTCTTTCTTTTTAGTGTTTTGGATAGTCACGGGGATTTCACTTAGTGAACCTCTCACGTAGCACGTGCAATCGTGGGATATTAAAGAATACCCTTAATTTTGGTAGATATTGACCCAGACTCTGTTTGTTGAAACCCCCTCCCAATACCTAAAACCTTTCCCCCACCCCTTTTTATACCCTAATCCTTATAAACGACCCTACCCCCCTCAAGCTTAAACCCCTCATCCCCCCCAATACCTGCAATATATTGGTTCGATTTTGGACAATTTTAAAACCCACAATATGAACTAATGTGCTAGGATATTGGCTAGCAAGTGAATCCCCTATGTGGACAGCATGTCCGTGGTACCCTTAATGTAAGGGAGGAAAATATTATTTCCTTCATAATTGTCTTCCTTTTTTTCTTTTCTTTTATTTTCCTCTTTGCCTTTGTGATGATTTTCTTGCATCGATTTTCATTGTAGCCATTTATCAGAAACATGTCAACTAAATAGTCGATTTCTTAAAGGGGCGTATGCGGGAGGTAGGACGCTTCTGAGTATGTTGGGAAAGATGAACTTGTTGTGTGAGCACTTTGCTGTTAGGAAAGAAATTCTGATTGAGTAAGTGAAATAATGTGATAGAGGTTAACTATCTTTCACACTTTTTATGCACAATTTGGCTCGGAGGTGGTTCGAGAAGAAGGAAGAGCTACTCTTAATCTATGATTGGGTGGAGTGTGGTTGTTCCTACCTCATTTCATATTTATGCAATTCTAACGAGGTTCCTATTGATGTTTAGTAATGTTATAGTTTGTATAATTTTATGTCTTTATAAAATAATAATTTTAGGTATAAGGGATGATTCAATATTGATATTATGTTCTCAAGTTCTCTTTATTTTATTATTCCAAAATCCCCCATTTCGTGCATTTAGGTTAATGAAATAAATGGCTTATTTTGAAATATGAAAAGCACTTTTAATAGGATAAATGGACCGACAACATTTGTACCTTTCCTTTATATATATAATAAATTATTGATTGTATTATGTTATGAATACAAAGCTCACTAAAATATTGTGAAGTTGCTTATCTTCTAGCAAAAATAACAAAGAGTGTATCTCATACATTACAGAAGCTAATTGGTTATTGTCAGATCTAGAAGGGTGGTTTCTTTGTATGTATGATAATGTTACTATTAGTGCTAGCAAGTTATTTGTGTTATGCATGCTAGTGCAAGGGTGAAGTGTGAAAACCATTGTTACAGAGATATCTTTAGCTAATTGTCACTATTTTTAACTATATCCATCAAAATAGAGACAAAACTGTTAAACTAATGGAAGGTACACTTTTATTTTTTAAGCTCCTTTGATGTTCACCTCAGGTGCTCCTGAAACTGCATGATGATACTAGCATGGAGTGGAGACACCACAAACTCGGCTGACCAGTCCTCAAATTGCAGCTCCAACTTGACAGTTCCAAGATTCTTTTTCCACAAGATCTTTCGTGGGCTTTTCCGTAATGAATTTGAACTGTCGATCCAAGGGATCGAATTTCAGTATAATTCACAGCTAGAATGGATAAGGATTATGGAAATAGAAATTTCATTAACTTCTGAACACTTGGGGTTCTGTCATAGATATCAACCAAGGGTCATCTATAAACTCGGTTTCTGTTTACGTTAGATGCACACAAGAATTTCAATAAACCTGTAATTGTATACTCATAAACTTAACACAATTTCAATATGAATACCATATAACTTGCAAGAACTTACAGATCTACACAGTCAACTCCAAGATATGGCAAACATGTAATTTATGAGGAACTTAAACACAATTTTACGCTTTATCACGCACAGAGTAAACAAATTTGAATTCAAGGATTCCAGACGTCTTCCAGGATTCCATAATATCTGCCATAAATCTACATTTTTTCTCTGCAAATCCCTCTCTGTCTCGACTAATTCCTCTCTGTCCCAACTAATTCCTCTTTGTCCCGATTAACAATCTTCTCCCTATCTTTTTCTTTTCTTATAACTCATGCTAACAACGAACAAATCCTTCCTTATATTTAGGAACTTACTAAATTTAGAATGAACTAACTCCTATTTTTATTCAACAGAAAAAACAGATGTCCCAATCTCCTCGCAGGGAGCTGTCGATAATCATCTACTTCTATTTTAACTCTAAAATTGACAACAAGGAAGACTACCTGGAATTTTAATTAAATAAAATTTCAATTAGTATTTCCCCTGACCATTTGAATCATTCCTCTAGTCACAACATGTGATTAAGACATCACATTACTGACTTTACTTGGTCCTCCTGCATCAGACTCCTCAAGTGAGAAAAAAATTCATGAACTCCTATTCATGAGTTCTTCCATAGTTCTGCCACTTTTCTGTATGAGTGCAGCAGTCACCTAGGTAGCATATTCAAGTCGCTGATTCTTCCACTTGATTAGGTACTCATAGTATTCCTATCCTGTAGTTTTCTTCAGCACTCTAGTGTCCAAGATCTTCTCCATCTCCAGATTTGGTACAACAGGGATCTGTTTCTGCCATTCCACTTTCTGTCATGTATCCAATTCATTGGTCGATGAAGTTTCAGCCTCTTGATAAGGATACAAATCTGCAACATTGAAGATAGGTGATATGCCCATATCACTTGGAAGTTCAATTTCATAAGCATTGGCTGAAAACTTCCTCAAGATTCGATAAGGTCCAATCTTCTTAAGCTTTAATTTATTATAAGTTACTCTAGGGAACCATTCTTTCTTCAGTTATACCAATACCAAGTCACCTTCTTCAAAATTTACTTCTCTCCTCTTCAAGTATGCCCTCTGTTTATATTTAAGATTATTCTGTTGCAATTGTTCTTTAACTTGTTCATGCAACAATTTCATGTCTGCAGCAAAATCCTCTGCATCTGCACTCCTTTTCTCCATCATTCCCAAGTCTCTGAGCTCAAATACTCCTCTTGGATTTGTCCCATAAACAATCTTAAAAGGACTCAGACCTGTACTTCTATTAGGTGAGTCATTGTATGCAAACTCATCCTGTGGTAAAGCTAGATCCCATTGATTAGGATGTTCACTAACCAAACCTCTCAAAATATTACCCAAAATTTTGTTTGTAACTTCAGTTTGTCCATCTGTTTGAGGATGGTAAGCTGAGTTAAAATTAATGTCTGTTCCCAACTTCTTCCATAAATTCCTCTAGAAATATCCAACAAATTTAGTATCTCTATCAGAGACTATACTCATAGGAAGACCATGAAGTCTTACTATCTCTTTGAAAAACAGATTTGCAATGAGAGTGGCATCACTACTTTTTGTGCAAGGAATAAAGTCTGCCATCTTTGAAAATATATCAACCACAACAAATATAGAGTCATTACCTCTCTGTGTTCTTGGAAATCCTAGAACAAAATCCATACTTACAGCATCCCAAGGCTTCTTTGGAATAGTTAATTGTTGATACAGTCCAGTGTTTTGTTTCCATCCTTTTGCATGCTGACAGATTTGGCGTTTCCCAACAAACTTCTGTACATCTACTCTCATTCCTGTCCAATAGTAAAAATTACTTAATTGGGCATATATTTTGTCATTTCCAAAATGACCAGCAAGTCCTCCACTATGCTTTTCCTTCAATAAATTCTCCCTCATTGAACATTTAGGAATGCACAAATTGTTTCCCTTAAATAGTAGTCCTTCCAGTATCATGAAGTCTATCCATGGGCTTCTATCTTTGAATACTTGGTTCTGACAAGCTTCATATGCTTCTTTGAAATCAGCATCTTCTTCATACATGTCCTTCAAATGTTCTAATCCAAGAACATTCACTTGGACTTCCTAGAAAACTAAACACCTTCTACTCAAGGCATTTGCAACTTTATTAGAACTTCTAATTATATGCTTTAAAACAAAATTGAAATTCTGCATAAATTCAACCCATTTAGCATGTTTCTGATTTAACTTTTCTTGCTTAGTTATAAATTCCAAAGCATGATTGTCAAAATATAGAATAAATTCCCTTGGCATAAGGTAATGCCTCCACTTCTTCAGAGCTTGGATTATTGCATAGAATTCTTTATCATAGGTGGAATATTTTTGTTTTGCTTCATTCAATTTCTCACTGAAATATGCAATTGGTTTTTCATATTGACTCGACACTCCTCCAATGGCATATCCACTAGAATCACACCTAACAGAAAATATTTTTCTGAAATATGGGAGAGCTAAAACAAGCTTCTCAATGATCTTCTCTTTCAATAATTTAAAACCTTTCTCTGCTGCAACAATCCATTTGAATGGTTGTTTTTCTTTATTCACTCTATCCAAGATTGGAGCACATATTCCACTAAAATTCCTAATGAACTTTCTGTAAAAACTTTCCAACCCATGAAAGCTTCTTACCTCAAATATATTCCTTGGAGATGGCCAATCTGCAATTGCTTTTAATTTCTCGGTGTCCATCTTTAGTCCTTCTTGTGAAATTACAAATCCTAAGTAAACTAGTCCCTTCTTCATAAAGAAACACTTCTTTAGATTTATTAGGATTTTTTCATCATGCAATTTCTTTAAAACTAGATTCAAGTGCCTAATATGCTCTTCTTTTGTCTTGCTGAAAACAAGAATATCATCCAAATATACTATGACAAACTTTCCTATGAATTCTTTAAGTACTTCATTCATTAATCTCATAAAAGTACTAGGTGCATTAGTCAAACCAAAAGGCGTAACTAACCATTCATATCACCCCGTGTTTTTTTGAAAGTTGTCTTTATTCTTATAACCATTCATTCTTATCTGATGATATCCACTTTTCAAATCTAATTTAGAGAAATAGTTTGAACCACTCAAGCAATCCATTAAATCATCCATCCTAGGTAAAGGAAATCTATACCTGATGGTGATCTTGTTAATGGCCCTAGAATCTATACACATCCTCCACTCTCCTCCTTTCTTTGGACTCAATACTCTAGGTACAGCACAAGGAATTAAATTCTCTCTGACCAATCCTTTATCCAATAGTTCTTGTACTTGTCTGGTGATATCTGCATTCTTTGCTAGAGTCATTATGTAAGCTACTTTGTTTGGAAAGCTAGCTCTAGGAATCAAATCTATGTGATGGCGGATACTTCTTACAGGTGGTAATTCATTTGGAAAATCATCCACAACTATGTATACATACTCCTCTAATAATTTTTGAATTTCAGCAGGTAATTCATCCATTCTAGTGTTGGTTATAATAGTCCTAGATTTACCAACAATAGAAAAACTTACCTCTTCCTCTTGTAGTTGTCCCAGAAATTCTTTCTCCTTGACCAGCAATACCTTTGGGCTAGTTTTCTCCTCTGTTTTCTCTTCCTTTAGAGGAACAATAGTATGTATTTTTCCTTATTTCTCTAGGAAAAAAGTATTCTCTCTGCCATTATATATCACATTCTTATCATACTGCCATGGTCTACCCAACAGTACATGACACACATCCATTGGTATCACATCACATATGACTTGATCCTTGTAATTCCCAATCTGGAAATCAACTTTGCACTGCTCATTGACCAATACTTAGTGTCCCTTCTGCAACCAAGAAACTCTGTAGGGTGTAGGATGCTTTTCTCTCTACAATCCTAACTTTTCAACCATCTCTAGAGAAACTAAATTATCAGTACTTCCATTATCAACAATTAATTTACAGCACTTACTTTGTGATTTGCAAATTGCTTGAAAAAGATTTTCCTCTATTTAGGTTCATGCACCTCTTTGCTTGGCTTCAGCAAAGTCCTCCTCATCAACAAGGCTTCTCCTACTTCCAGAATCTCAACATGATTCTTAGGTACTCTCTGTCTAGTTTCAGCTTGTGCAACTTGAATATTTCCCTGTCTTGTAGCCCCTTCTGGACAATCCCAAGACATGTGTCATGTCTTTCCACAGGTATAACATCTAACCTCATAATTCATGCCTCTTCCTTGGACTATTTGAAAATATCTTCTTCCCCTAAAGTCTCTTCCTCTCTGAGGTTGTTCTGGCTGTCTTGATGATTCAGCTTCTTCCTTCTGAACTGAAGATTTTCCTCTTCCAGTTTTTGGTCCTATTGTAATCTCACAGTTCACATAAGGTTACCAATAATACATACTGAAACATACATACATCACAGAGACAAGAGATAATAATAAGTATATAGAATAACAAATTATATTAACATGAGAGGTTCCATACAATACCAAGAACTAAACCGAGTTCACATCTGGCTCAACAGCCTAATATATATGAATTACAAATAGTTACAAATAACTACCTATCAGTTCACTCAACCGACATGACCTTAGGTGGCCAACCTAATCTCTAACTAGTCGGCTGACCGACTAAGTCGGCTATCATTCAAGTCGACTTACCAACTTGCTCCTCCAAAATATCCCCCATGAACAAAATGTTTCTTCGTCCCAAAGAAACAGGGAGGTACCCAAAATTTCGTTGTCCGTCTAAGTAGTCATTCTTTGTGCTTGGTCTTCATGGGCTGTGAAGTCTCATTGTTGGAATTTTCTGTACACAGACTTCGACAATTGTTTCAGCTGTCACTGCCATTTGATGTTGGAAATCCGTCCAACTCTGCAAAATTTTATGTATGTCGATGGTTAGTGTAGTCAGACTGGATAAGATCGACATTTTCTCTGGTATGGAAACTTTTGCTATTTTTTCCATGTCAGGACCCATAAGCTGATCCTTTTTCTCCACTGTCTCCCATAGTATTTTCATCTATAGGCAGATGATGTCTACTTTTTCCAAGTTTGGAGTGGCTTGTTGCACCCACTGATGTACTTCTCGCTCGAGATTCTGCAGTTTAGCTGTTTCAAGCACTCTTTGATCTTCAATTGTGCGTCTGAGTGCTTCGTCAGTGTTTTTCCTCTTCTCTAGTGCTTGGATCTCTTGTCGAGTCTACCTGGTTCACTAATATACTTGCCCATAGTAAATAGACCAGTCTCTCAGTACTTCTTCTGTGATGACAAACTCCTCCATGTTATCTTACAACACTTTGTATGCTTCTGCGAAGGCTATGTGCTGCTCCATCAATAGTCAGACGGTTTCTTCTTTCTGCTCCTCTTTTGTGTCTTGAATTTGTGCCTGCATTGCTGACACCACACTCTCAAACAACTGGTAAGATTTTTCTAGTGGTTTTTTAGTGTCAACCTCTGCTGGTCCTGGTATCACTATTTGTAAAAGGTTTCTGCATTTGTTGAGAAACTTGACTTGTTCTTTTTCATTGTTGTTGACCTCCTTACGTCTTTGCTGGCTCCTTTTCTTTGCTTCAATTGCGAGTGTTTCTAGGAGTTGTCCTAGCTCTGCATATTTCAACTTGGTTGCATCGACCGCAGTAAGCATGTTATCAATCTCCTTTTTGACTATCTCTTTGTATTTATGAGCTAGTTTATATGGTCTTTTCTTCACAGGTCGAACATCAGGTTTTATGTCGATCTTGATTTCACCCATTTCATGTACTAGACCTATAAGATCCTTATAGTCTCTAGAAAATACATCCTGAAATTCTTTGAGTAGGCTTGTGATCTCTGTTGTTTGTGCTTCTGACCAATAGTCTCAATTTTCTGCTATTTTTGGTCGATCATCATTTGATATGTCTACTTCTCTATTTTTAATTTTAGCATCTAGCCATTCCGGTGCTTTAGCTTCATTCATTGGTCGACTTCCTTAAACTATGAGAATGTGGTAGGGAAGTTTGCTACAATCATTCGGTCATTATCCTCCTTGTCGGCTGTTTCAAGTTTGAGTACTGTGTGAATAGGTTTGGTCGTTTCGACATGATTTGATTTCCATCTAAAACTTTTCCCTTCTAACTTTTCATTTTCCAATTGTAGTCTTGTTGATTTTGGTATTGTCCCAGCTTGTATATTGTTATAGTCCATTGTCTGTTAGTTATCTTTTAAGGGTTTGTTTTCTGTCGGCTGTATAAATTCTTTAATCTGTTTTGTTGTTTCAACCAAATTCTCATCTTGTGGTATAAAGTTGAAGTCTTTGATAAAAATTTCTCTGAGTTCATGCCAGAGGAATGTTTCATCTCGGGCTTCTTCTATCTTGTACCATTTGTTTGGTAAGTCGACGATTGTTGATGGAAATAAGTGTGGCCATGTGTGTTCATCCTTATATCCATGTCTTCTCCATTTTTTTTCACATATCTTTATATGGTTTTCCGGATCCTGTCCTTGGGTAAATATAGGTATCTGAGCCTAGTTGGTTAACTTCTTTCCTCCAAACCTTTCTACAAAATAAGTCGAAGTTGTTGTCCATGTCTGCAGTCTTGACTGATGGGTATCCCACCATCTAGTAGCTTGGCCCATAAAAGTTTCTACTAAACTTTGTAGTCGACCATGTTCACCGATGTTCCTAGATACTTGCTCTACATGCATAACTGGTGATTCTCTTTATTTATATCTTGGGATTTTTGTGGTATTTATATTTGTTGGTTGTAATTTAGGGTGTTCCCTAATTTTATTTGCAAATATTTTTGGGATGCTGGACACCACAAAGCGTTGTTTGACTAGTTTCTTCTGTATTTTTTGAATAGTCTAGCATCCTCTTGCTTTTGTTTCATAGTTTTCAACCTCCCAATTATATAGTTCTACATCTAAATTGTATCCTAGTGAGTCTTGGTTTCCTAAGTATAATTCTACATACATATTAGGTTCTATGTAATCTTCATTATTCTATATCTGATATAGTTGTAGGATGTCAACTTCTTCTTCAATTGGTTCTTTCCAAGGTTCTCCTTGGGATGGATGAATAGGTACTATGAATTTTTGTCCATTCCCTTTTAATTTGATTCTTTCTTTGTCCAAGGATATTGAAGCTTTCATTTTTCTCCCCCAAGGTCAACCTACTAGCACTGGGAAGGAACTAGATACTTCCTTAGGGTTAATAATTTCAAAGTCAACTTGAGTCAATATACCTTTTATCATTGTGTCGACATTTTTCTAGACTCCAATAGGTTCAATTAGGCCTTGGTCTGCCAGTTTCAAGTATATGCCCGATTCATATAATCGAGGTCTTCCTAACTGTTCCCATGTGTGTGGAGTCATAATATTTACCTGTGATCCAAAATTGAGTACAACTTGTCAGACATGGTATCCTTCAATTTCCAAGTCGACAAGTGGGTCGGCATCACTTTTATCTTTTTGATTTAGACTGTAGATATTCTTTGTTTGTGTTTTGGTGTTGCTGTGTTTTATTTTATACAGTAAGTCGATGAATTGTGATATTGTTTTATATTTTTGTACCAACTGTATTATCTCTTTTACTGTGTCCTGTTGATTATCATCTTCTTCTTCCTATCGATAAAATTCTCTAAATATATTTGTTGCACCTTTATATATTTGTTTTTCTTTAACTGGCTTAGGGTAGACATTTTTTTCTTTTATTTTTCTTATTTGGGGGTTATCACTCCCATTTTTTGTCCCTTGTCGGGTTGCAATATGTAAATTCTTTGTATTGATAATATCATGTTTTTGCACACACGACAAGATATTAGCATTCGTCTTTTTATTTATCTTTTCAAGCATAATAGGGAAATCCTATAATGAGTGATCCCCTACACCACAATTAGTAAAGAATTTTAGGTCATTCTTGTCCTTGTATGGACAGTCTGCATGTCGGTGTCCCTCCTTATAGCATGTGAAACATTGGATGGGCTGACGTGGTCGATTGTCTCGATTCCCAGAGAATTGACCTCGACCTCCATAGCCTCCACGTCAAGTGTCATACCGACGCTTGTATCTTCAACCTTCATATATTTGATTGTTCTGATCATTTGGTGCGTTGTTTTGCTCATTATTCTGTGAAACTACATTGGTCTAATAGAATGCATGATAATTCTGTCGATTCTTGAGATTCAGATGGCAGTCGGTAGTGTTAAGAATTTTAGTTTCACAAATTGCACACCATGATGCTTTGCCATTCTTCATATTGAATGGGAAATATTTTTTTGAATGGTCTCCATGCTCTTGGCAAATGTCGCAAAAAAAATTTGTCTGCATAAATCGGATGTCCTGTCGGCTGATGTCCTGTCAACAGTTGTCTTTTGAATGTCCGGTTGTTGAGCACTTCGTGCACCAGATATCCTGAATTTTGAGGTTTAATTGTTTTAATGAGTTATGTATGATCTCAAGCTATTCTTCTAGTCTGTGATCGGTGGAGTATGCTAGTATGTCCTCATCCATTTCTACTTGGAGAGATTTTGTAAGTGCATCTTCTTAAATCTTGAATGTCTCCAGACTTATGTGTCGGTGAATTTTCTGTGATAAAGCTGCAAGAAACCACTGGTTTAATAATTGTTTGTCAATAACATAGTCCAATTGGCTAAGAAGGTTTTTCCATCGTTTATCGTAATCGCGGATAGTTTCCCCTGGCTTCTATGATGTTGTGTTTAGCTTCTTTGCTGCCAGATGTTTTGCATCTAGAGTCTTAAAAAATGAGAGGAATTGCACTTTGACTTCGGCTTTGGTTGCTCAGGGGGTTCTTTCAGAAAAGGTCATGTACCAAGTTAATGCCTTTTTCCTCAAGGAACCAGTGAACTGCGCCATTTGCCTATCTTCATCTATAACTTGGTTAGCCTCCCAAGTCGACTCACAGATGAACCAGTGTCATCTGAGGTCCTCATCACCCTCATATAGAGGGATGTGTGCTGACCCGTGACCCATGTTGGAATCACTGTGACTGTTTTCTTTAGGAGGTGGCGGTGGTGGAGGTGGTGGTGGGGGTAGTGGGGTTATTTGTTTATTTCTTTCTGCAGAATTATCGTCGACGAAACTCGTTTCCATCGGTTGTTTTAGTTGTCATTTCTTCTTCGACTAGCAGTCGATTATTGTCGACTTCTTCTATCGATGTCCAACTACAATTGTTCATCCGTAGTTCTGAATGTTCTATGTTCTCCAAAGCTGTATTTGGTAGGGGGGGTGCTCCTTCATGTGTCAGGTAAAGTAAGTGGATACTTCGGTTGGAGGGTACCGCTTGAACTGTAACCCAATTTCCTTCTTCTGGTCGATGGATAATTAGATGTCTACCAGTGTATGTCTCGTCGTCTAGTCAACTCCATATACCAAAGTCACCAGCTCCTAGTTTGAGGTCCTCTTCGACAATGGCTCATATCCAGGTACTTGGATTCGTTGGAGATAGAGGTTTTACCTCCTAGGGAACTTCTAATTGGAGAGCTTCTCGCTGCTCTATCCATAAGTATTCTTCCATAGGGGATGCCTCTTCTTCCATGCCTGCTTCTTGTCGGTCATGACTCGACTCTGACGGATCTCTTTCCTGGTCGGTCACCCTAGTACTCATTCCTCTCTGCAGCGCTAAGTCTCTTTCTCTTCTTTCTTCCCTTCTTTGCAGCCTCTTCTCCCTCTCGATTTTCTAGAATTCTGTTGTACCTTTGTGTGACACTCTCCTCTCGATTTCCTTTTTAGGTTGACTTCTCATTACTGGTGATTGGTATCTTCCTTAGTCGACTAGAATCCACTCCAATTTATCCCAACATATGACCAGCTACCCCCCCAGAGCATACCCAATGCTTTAGAAAGCCTGGATAGTTCTGTCTACTTGATTTGGAAGTATTTCCACTTCCTTTCAGCAAAGAATTTTTCCCACATCTTTTTTTTTTCTTCCCAGTTAGGGTTTAACAGTGATCCACGAAGTGATGGACACGGTTCGACAATGTGACCAAATCCTTTCTCGATTAGGAACTTAAACAACAAGGTCGGTAAGGAACACAAAAATTGCTCGGTGAGGTCTGTGTATAATTTCCTTTTGATGGTTTCCACCAAAGTCCTTTCTTCTACTTCTTGCTCCTCGCAGAATTCGTCGGCAATCTTTTCAAACCACTCCAACAATTTTGTTCTTCCTTCTTGAATCAATTTTTCTAGTAACTATTGATATTTAGTTCCTTCCATCTTTTTCATGTAGGAGTTTCTTCAGTAGCTGGGGCACTAATTCTACAAATTTATCATGTGTCTCCATAAAGAATCTTTCCTTTTCTTCTGCGGTCATCAATCTGTTTCTTCGTGCGTAATTCTACAAATAATTTGCTACTTTACGCTCCCACTAGTCCTTAATCTCCCGTTCTGATATCATCTACTTACATACATCTCAGACATGTACTACCCGAAATGGAACTAATGTTGTAATCTCATAGATCACATAAGGTTACCAATAATACATACTAATACATACATACATCACAGAGACAAGAGATAAAAAAAATTAGATAGAATAACAGATTATATTAACATGAGACGGTCCATACAATATCGAGAACTGAACCGAGTTCTCATCTGGCTCAACATCCTAAAATATATGAATTACAAACAGTTACAAATAACTACCTGTTGGTTCACTCAACCGACACAACCTTAGGTGGCCGACTTAATCTCTAACTAGTCGGTTGACTGACTAAGTTGGCTATTGTTCAAGTCGGCTTACTGACTTGCTCCTCCAACAGGTCCCTTACCTCTATAAGTCTGACCTCTTCCTCTTCCTGAGTTATTTCTCCTATTCAGCTTCTCTTCCACTTTTAAAGCACATTGGCCCCTTCTTCAACTGACTTAGGTGAAAACAAACCCATCTCATCTTGAATGTCAAATTTAAGACCATTCATGTATTTGGATACCTTCTTAGAAGTATCTTCTGTGTTTCCAGCTCTAATGTTTATCTTGTAGAACTCTTCAGTATACTCCTTGATAGTAAGCAGTCTTTGTCTCATGTTCTGCATCTGTCTATACAAGGCTAATTGATAGTCTATGGGCAGAAATTTCTCCTTTAGTTTAGCAATCATTCTACTCCAATTCTTGATTGGTTGCTTGTGCAGTCTTCTTCGTTATGCTTGTACACCATCCCACTGGAGCAATGCATGTCATTTGAGCCTAGTCACTACAAACTTCACTTTCTTATCCTCAGGTATTTCAGAAAAATCAAAATGCTTGTCCATGGAACTTATCTAGTCAACTAATTCCTTGGGATTTAATCCCTCATCATATGCAGCTATCTTTATTCTTGGTTTTGAACTAGCCCCATTGACTGCCTTCAATATCTTCATTCCAATGTCTTCTTCTATCCTTACTTCTGCTTCTACTTCACTCTATGGTTCAGCTTCATTAACATTACCCGCTTCAGGATCTCTTCTTCCAGCTTCTCTCATGGGTGTCATTTCTTCTCACAAAACTCTTAACTCCTCCATTACTTCTACATTGGCTATAGGTTTGCCTCCTTGACATCCTCTGCCATGTCCTATTCTGAAAGCCATTTCTGAGGTAATAATTTTACTCTCAAATTATTACTATTCATATTTCCTCCTCTTGTTTCTTTGACCTCAGAAAAGATGAAAATAATTCTTCTTTACACAGAAAAGAAAATCCTTGTTCCTTCTTCTCTGATACCACTTGGTGCAAGGGTGAAGTGTGAAAACTGTTGTTGCAGAGCTATCTTTAGTTAACTGCCACTATTTTTAACTATATCCATCAAAATAGAGACATAACCTTTAAACTAATGGAAGGTACACTTTTATTTTTTAAGCTCCTTTGATGTCCACCTCGGATACTCCTGAAACTGCATGATGATACTAGCATGGAGTGGAGACACCACAAACTTAGCCGATCAGTCTTTGAATTGAAGCTCCAACTTGACAGTTCCAAGATTCTTTTTCCACAAGATCTTCCATGGGCTCTTCCGTAATGAATTTGAACTGTCGATCCAAAGGGATCAAAGTTCAATCTAATTCATAGCTAGAATGGATAAGGATTACAAAAATAGAAATTTCATTAACTTCTGAACACTTGGGGTTCCATCATAGATATCAACCAAGGGTCATCTATAAACTCGATTTCTATTTATGTTAGATGGACACAAGAATTTAAATAAACCTGTAACTGTATACTCATAAACTTAACACGATTTCAATATGAATACCAGATAACCTTCAAGAACTTACAGATCTACACAGTCGACTCCAAGATATGGAAAACATGTAATTTCTAAGCAGCTTAAACACAATTTTACACTTGATCACACATAGAGTAAACAAATTTGAATTCAAGGGTTCCAGACATCTTCCAGGCTTCCATAATCTCTGCCATAAATCTACATTTTTTCTCTGCAAATCCCTCTCTGTCTCAACTAATTCCTCTCTGTCCCGACTAATTCCTCTCTGTCCCGACTAACCATCTTCTCCCTATCTTTTTCTTTTCTTATAATTCATTCTAACAACTAACAAATACTTTCTTATATTTAGGAACTTACTAAATTTAGAATGAACTAACTCCTATTTTTATTCAACAGAAAAAACGGATGTCCCAGTCTTCTCGCAGGGAGCTATTGATAATCATCTACTTCTATTTTAACTCTAAAATTGACAACAAGGCTGATTGCCTAGAATTTTAATTAAATAACATTTCAATTAGTGTTTCCCCTGACGATTTGAATCATTCCCCTAGCCACATCATGTGATCAAGGAATCACATTGCTAACTTTACTTGGTGCTCCTGCATCACATGCATATCGAGTACTAATAAATTGTTATTGCCATATTGAGAAGGGTTCTTCTACTTTAATAATGGGAGCTAGATTTATGTGTAAAATATTTAAAATAGGACTTTACTATAAGTTTTTGTATTATGAGAAGAAAAATGTTACCGCATACAAATTAAAGGATTAATTATATTATAGTTGAGGAATGAAGGTTATAGACCTTGCACCCCACCATTGAGGATCGTCAAATAACTTCATCCTAATCACCGAATATAGCAGGATAGCCAACCGATGTCATACCACAAGATAGTTCTATTTCTCTCCAAGGGATTAAGTGATAGTTCTATTTCTCTCCAAGGGATTAAGTGAGATGGATTAACACAATTGGTCCTCATGTAACTAACATGATAGTTATTAAGGAAAACCAACAGACTAGTGCACGGAGGCCGAAGTTGACACCATATTTCTTTAAACCATGGTTGTAAGTTTTAAATTCACAAATATAATTAAATCCTCTGTATAATCCGATAACTCCTTTTACGAATAAATAAAGAGGTGAATCATAAATATTTATTACTATAAATAGTATTGCTAACCACGATAGTAGAATTTACAACGTATACTTCACGATCGTGGCGGCTTGTAGAGCTACCTTAGAAGGGGCTTAATAATTAATTAATGCATAAACATGAAATACAATTATTTAATTACTTAGAGAGTAGACCTAATATTAATATCTGATTAATTACCATAATGAAGTACCATGAAAATGAACTAATAACAGACTAATATGTTTGATAAGCCATATCATATCTAACAAAAAAAATAACTGTATATAGGATATCCATCCAATATGCATTACAAACCCTAAATATATAAAGCACGAGTCTAAGTTAACAGTAGTTGGGTAAAACCTCTGTATATAGAGAATAAAAACCATTTGTTGGAATAAACTGAATAGTAAATAGATATGTTAAAATTATAGTTCATATTCCAAGAAAATTACAGTAAATAGTGTTTATACAAACCAAAATATAACCATGGAGCAGAGTGGAAACAAAGCCTAGCTTTTTTTGTTTTAACATCCCTATGAATTCACACATTTATAGACTAAGTTCTCCATAAGAGTAAAAGACATAGAGCCTTCAAAAAAATCATTTTACAGCATACAGTAAAGAATCCCCTACCCTACCAAAAAGGAAAAATGATAAAAGAAATCAGCTTATCCTGACATCCTTGTTTCAACACAACCTTCAGAGAAGAATTGTGTTTTCATTTACCCTCTTCATCCCTCAGAAACGTGGGGTAACAACCGCAATATTTCATGGATTTCTTTCATCAACGAAGGAAGAAAAGGATTACCGATATGATGGACGCCCGTGGAAAATTCTTCAAACCATTATGAACAACTCCGATTTAGAGTCTGAACACAGAGCAAGTGAACACAGCACCACCAATTTAGTCGTTGATGGTTTGGAGATTCAAATCTTGTGTATGCTAGATGATACGCCATCAACCCAAACCTATTTTGATTTAAGAAACCATACATGTAAGGTCTAGATTTACTCACAGAAAAATAAGTTGGCCAGGAAAGGAAGACAAAGATCGAGGAATAGCTCAAATATGGTTAAAACCCTATTTTTTATGCCTCTAATCATTCACACCATGGACTAGTGAAGTAGTAAATGAGTATTGTACTCTCAATATGATTGCATACCACTTTTATTTAAGACAAAGGACCTTATATTTATTCATTTGGACAGAGCGCAACTAGCAATAGTACATATGTCATTTACCTTGGTACAATACAGCTGGATATCACTAAAATAATGGTAAGCCTTATACCGATTAAAAAACTTTGAAATTTTTGAGCATAGTAGTTTAGATATGTCAATGGTTGAATGATGTGGTTATGACTTAGGATAGAAATATGATTTGTTATCTAGGGTATGCACACCCTTGTTTTCTAGGATCGTCTTACAATTTAGGAAATAAACCTTAAACCCTATTTGTTATTTTATGCTGATATTTGTTGCATAAAGAAGGAAAATTTCATTTTAGTAGGTGTCATTATGAACGAACTAAAAGAACAATTGTAACAATAACTAGTAAAGTAGATTACCTTGGGTATTACTGCGAGATGATCAGTAGGAACCCTCGTCAGTAGCCCTCACATGTAGAACAAAGTTTTTACTAGGTTAGCCGAAGCTAAGTAAGCAATATCCCAACTAGTTATTCTCTTCACTTCGTTGAAAATCAAATATTTTCATAAGGACATAGTATTCCCTACAATACTTAAAAGGGTAGTTTAAGAATGCATGCAAAGATATATTTTACAAGAATTAGAAAAAATGTATATTTTTCAAAAGCAATTATTACTAGTCTCACTTTCGTTTACATTGGTGACTTGTAATGATCCAAAGTATGATCTGTAGATAATATCACTAATATTTCTGCAACTTAAATAAAATTTCTGATATGACACTTGCAGATACTCAGTAAAATTTCTCACTAGAGAAATGAACATATTTTGCTGAGAAATTTGTATGCCAGGGAGATGGAAAGGGGAAGAAGCCAAGGTAAGTTCATAATAGTGAATTCATCTTCCCTAACACATATATATCAAGGACCATTCATTTTTTAGATTCCTCTATGCGGAAACTTAATCCCTCATTTCTGGGTCACCCAACCGTGAAACAAGGAAGACTTATTCATTCCTTTCGACCAGGGGCTTGGGGAAAGGCACAATTATGTTGTATGAAATTTATATAGAAGAAAATGAGTTTCAAGATAATTTAGGATAGTTCTGGATAATTTTGGATATTTTAGGAGTGAATTGAGAATTTTTGGAAATTTTGGACTAGACGAGTCCTGTGCAATGGAGAATACCAAACCACTATACGGACTCAACAAATTTGAAATATGGAAGTATGTATGAATAAATTGGTATTTCATTGACCCACAACAACTTTCTGAATCGAAAATGAGTGGGTGGAACTCTTTTAATTGTAGACACTGTAAAACTAGTTAATTATAACTAGCGATCTAGCTAAGGTGCATAATTAAACATAAATTTCATAGTAGAAGTGCTTCAGATATGATAATTGAAATAAAATAGCCTAATATAGCTGATATAAACACATCATATCTTTCATAAACATTCTCATGGCCTTAATGCATTCATTATTTCATTTATTTGACCAAAAACCCTCATTTAAGCATGGATTGGAGCTCATTAACAAAAGGTGCAATATCTGAAATAAATGGAAAGTATGTTGAAAGTAATAAAAGAGATATGATAATTGAAATAAACATTCTCTCATAAACACATATGATAATTGAAATAAAAGAGCCTAATATAGCTGATATCAACACATTATATCCCTCATAAACATTCTCATGGCCTTAACTCATTCATTATTTCAATTATTTGATCAAAAGCCCTCATTTAAGCATGGATTGGAGCTCATTAACAAAATATGTTATATCTAGAAAAATTGGAAAGTATGTTGAAAATAATATAGATATATATATCATATATATTCAATTGGTTCATATCAAAAGGGGAATGGAGGACTGACCACTCCAACATAGAGCTCAAAACAGTGGACACGAGGCCCAAAATTAGACATAAGATTGGCTGGGAGCATAGGTGAATATTGGGATTCATTGGAGCTGAAAGTTTCTAAATGGAATGTCTGCAATAGGACTGATATGAATCTAATCTAATGGGATGATCTTAATATTCACCAATACGTGCAAAGAAACTGAATGGGAGGAAGAAGAATGGGGAAGGAAGGAATCGGGGCACATCACCCAATGTCTGAGGAAAAACACTCAGCTGAAGCATTTCTTCACATAAACATGTATAAATAATAATCCAAAACGAGTAAATGAGCTCTAATTATTCTTTAATATATTTATCGGTGGCTTTGCTAGCAAGTAAAGGAAATAGGTGACATGTAAGAGCAAGTCATCCACCTAGAAGCCCTAACCCTAGCCACATATGCACCCTCCTTGAGAAAATTGGAATGTAGAACCATGTGGATATGTTTCCATGTCCAAGTCACCCATATGACTTAGAAACTACACCCTCCTTAGTCTAAGAGTTTTTTATTTTATCCGTGGCAACTTTATCTTTTCCCTGCTTTTGAGACTGAGTCTCCAAAAGCAAATTGTGCCCTCATTTGCCAAAAAATTCCTTCTTTTGTTCTGATAGTTTTTCTAAGTCTCAAAAAGGAAAATGCACCCTCCTTTGCCAAAACTTTCCTTCTTTTGTTTTGACATCTTTTGTCATATCTGTTGTGCACCTTCCCTTTTCTCTGTGTCTTCCTTTGTCATAGAGTTTTTACTTTCTTAATCTCCTCCCATGGAAAGTTGGATTTCCAATTTTTCCTAACATGGAAAGCTCAATTCCGCATGTTATTTGCACAATAATTAATTTATAATATTAAAAATTAAACTAAGTATAAGCCTCATAAATAATATTTGGACAAAATTCCTTAGGCAAGGTAATTAATGCATCTTTGATCCCCCACAAGGTGTTGGGAATGGTCAACACTTTTATGTCTAGAAATATGGGGACATGATAGTCCTCCCCTCCCAAATATTCCTATAATCAAGTAGAAGAAGTCTAGAGTTCTGCAAATTTGTCCACCATGTAGGAGAACAGGAGCATGAAATCATGTGCTAATTTTTTTTACTTGCTCAATCAATCCAACATGTAAAGTTTCTCCAAAAACAAGCAATTTCAGGGTCCTGTTGCTTGCATTGTACCCCCGTCAGTGATAATTCCTTCTATCACAGCTTATCAGACAAAAATATATCTGGATCCCATTTCCTCAACTATAAGTATCCAAACATTAGTACCCTCCATGAAAATTTATCATCACAGGAAATGAGATTCATGATGTGGAAATCATACCAGCACATTAGCATTGAATCTCACAATGGTGGTGCTACAATGACATAGGTGTGAGTCCCATGTCCCAAGTCAATTATGGGCATCCTCCCACAACCATAGATTCCCAAATTGTTCACAATAAGATGAGGTATCTGTATTTTTCTCCAAGAATGCAAGCAAGGAATACATATAAGTGTCCCCTCATCCAACCTGAGAAGGTACTGACACTCCTACCAAAAGGTCCATGTCAACACTTCTAATGGATCAAATATCTAACACTGATCAAAGGATGCAAGCATCTATCCAACTGTGTCTATTTCCTCCACAAAAACCACCTTATGAAAGATATTTTCCACAACAACTTCTCGTTGCAGTTTTGCTTGCTTATCTACCTTCCACTGATCATGTATAGAATTGTTTTTGCAAGAAGACTCCATGTGTGACATGTAATCTTTCACCCAGTCCATATGTGGCTGAATGGCATCAAGTGATAGAAATATGTGCCTATGTGGCTTCTAGGAGGGTGATGGTTCATTCAACAAGTCACCATGAACACCTAGGAAATCCTCCATCTCTTCATATTGCACCAACAAGGAAAATTCCTTCTCCCAATTTTCATTCTCGCTTGATGAGGATGAAATAGAAATGTGGGTAGAACTATCAATCATATCTCTGCAATACTTATCCACCCAACTTATGGCCATCTCTTCTTCCTCAATGGCTGATCCAACTAAGGTGAGCTCATCTATCTCTTCCATGGAGAAGAGACTCTCTCCAGAAAATAGCTCCAGTGTTCTCTAGAAAAGGTCAAGTGATTCATTCTGATCAGGCTTGTTTACACAATTCTCAAGAACATGCAAAACCAAGTGCATCTCATGATCCACCATCTAATGATATTCCTCCATATGTTCAAGAGGGCAATCAGCCTTGTGAATGTTGATGAATGGTGTGTAGAATGGTAGGTGAGATATTTGCAAATTCTCATGAAGTTTATCTATCTACATCTTGGATTCTTGGAGTACACCTTGAGTGCTATTCAAGGAATCTTGGTTGGTCAATAATTCTTGTGTGAGCTTGCAGATATCTTCTTCATCCTTTAATGATGCTACATACAATAACTCCACAAGTTCAAGCAAACTGTTTCTAAAAGAAAGCAACTACATAAAATTACTTTTGGTGCTTGTCATTGACTTCTAAAACTTCTCCATGTCTTCAATGGAATATTTCTCCTCCAACTTCCAACAGAGATTTGTCATCAATTTATAGGTTCTATGGAGAGTGTGTAGCACCTATTTGAATTTTCACTCACTCATTTTCAGTAACCCTGCAAGAAAATGAGGTTCTTGCAAATGAACCTCTTCTTCTTCCTTCTCTCTAGGGTCAACTTCATGGAACTCTAGTTGTGATGTGGGAGTTGGTCATGGAACCTTTTTTTCAAGTGAAATATCTATGTCACCAATATAGAGAGATGGACATCCCTCCATAGATGTCTTGGTTAAATTTAAGCACATATCAATAGGCACTCCTTCAACCATGTTCAGAGTGTTTCCCATCCCTCTGGATTGTTTTTCTACATCACTGCTAGTAGGGTCAAGTGAATGAACACTGTTACCTACTAATTCATACTTACTCGGTTTTATCAAGTGAGCCTGGTGAACCAGACAAAGATTATTTGTTTGGACTTCAGAAGACCTTCAAACATGCTTCTGGGAAGTGTTTTTTTAATCTACCACATGTTCATACCCCCTTGGGGGAGATGTAATAAAACTTTCTAGCATGGTAGTGTCTATAAAAGACTCAATCTCTTGGACTCATTTATCAATCTGATCAGCCCTAAGGATTTTTTCCCTTGGTTATTATTGGTTGTTGAATAAACGACTGATAATTTCTGAGTTTTTCACTCAATACCTCCAAAGTTGGGGTGGTGGGCTTGACATTTAGGCCTATTGAGGTTATTAGAGTCTGTGTGTCAATGTATAAACATGCTAGGAATTATGGTTGAGTCATATGAACATGTTCTAAGTCCCCCTAGGTTTTTTTTTCTTATTTTTAATTTTAATTTTTCCACAAAACTTAGGCTATTTTTTAATAATCTAAATGGAAAAATTGGTCTTGTAATAAAAGTAGGGTTAAAAGTCAGTTTCAGTCATGAGGGTGCTCATTTTCTATCTCGAAGCACCCATTAAACCCATAAACCCACTTTTCCTAAGTTTTGGGTGATTTTTCTATCACTCAGGTAAGAAAATCCAAAAAAATCATATATTAATTAATTTAATTAAAACTTAATTAAATAATGGAGCAAATCCAAGATCCTAAATCAGTGGGATTTTCTCCGATTTGATTAAAATAATTCTAATCAGCTTCGGATTGACTGAGATTTATCATTCCTTGACTGAATGCATTGATTAGGGATGAAGAGGTGCTTAACTCACTCATGTGGGTTTGAGGGTTGCGCCCTCTTTCTCTCTCCTCCACACATGTGGACCAATTGGGCAGTTGTTAGATGGGTGGGTCAGTTAACTGAGTGAGTTGTCACTCCAATTTTCAGCTCCATTCTAGTTAGTCTTATTTCGTCATCAGATCAGGATCAGCTTAACTCTCCATCAGCTGCAGTCTCTCCTTTAGTTAGGCAAGCGCCCCTCTTGGCCAGTCTAGCTATAAAATGAAGCTTTCATTCCCTTCTTGAAGCTAGTTCAAGTTGGAGAGAATAGGATTGCTATTGTAATACTGTTGTAATCTTTTTATTGTTGGAATAAATAAGATTTGGAGGCTAAATGGTGTAATTATGTCGTGTGTGTGGAATAAGCATTGTCTTCGGCTATTGATGTTGTCGGTTTTTTCTCTCAATTTCTGCGTCTAAACCTTGTCTAGCTTGATTGATTTCGCTGAATCAATAAGAGTGTAGTTGGGCAAGTAAGATTACTTGTTTTTCTATATCTCATAGCATATGTGTTTGAATATCTAGTTTATACATATTTAATAAGCTTATTTGCATGTAATTCTTGTCTCTTTTTCATATATATATCCACATCTCATAAAGTTTCATGTAAGGTTGTGTGTTTAGCTTTCAAGTGGCAAGGATTCGACGAGTTTTGGATCTAGTTTGACTCCACTATACATATTAAATTTTTTTGGAGGAATTGCCCCTCTGTATTCCACTAACAAGTTTCCCTTGCAGATCCATCCAACAACAGGCCTTTCCCCTTCTCTTCCTCCATTTTATTAAAATCAGTCTTCCAGTTACTTGTTTTCCCTCTTATGATTAGATCTACTTCTAAAAATTTCTTATACATTTTTATATCTATTTTATAATATTATTGTTACTTAGATCTGAAATTTCATAAAGAATATCATATCTTAAAGATAGATCTAGGTGAAGAAATTCCTTTTTACAAGTAGCTAAATCATAGATCTAACGCTTGCTCATAAGCTAGTTTATTTTTTTAGTTTCTTTAAAGATTTAATTTCTGTAAGAAAGTGCACATCATATTGAATTCCCAAAAATAAATCCAATATCCCAAGGAAGTCTTGCTTTCCTTGGTTCATTTTTGCAAAACTAAATTGTTCCTTTTTAACAATTTTTAACTTAGTCTATTTTTTTTCGGTAATTAGTGTGGTGACCCAAAGCACTTTTAAAGTGTTTTTGGGCACATTTGATTTTAAGATATTTATGGTTTTTATCATGTTTAACAAAAAATATAAGGAGACTCTACCCGTTTTCAGACTCTTGGGGCGAACCGGAGCTTCCCGAAGGCTTCCCCCACCACTGGGCTTCCTTTGAGGCTTGTTGTAAGCTTATTGTAAGAATTTGGATCTGAGATAACAAGGACCAAAGTGAAATTATTTTCTATGATATTGTAACCTTTAATAATAAATAATCACTTCTAGTAGGCTCTTTCTATCCCACTCCCCATCCCCCTAGGGAGGATCCGCATCCATTTCACTTTTTTGCATTTTTTCCCGTTTTTTCTCTAGATTAGTCTTGTCATGTAGGATTGTATACTTTGATCATATTTGTCATTATTCCATATTTTGAAATCAAATTAATACTAATACTTACCCCATGAATCCCTGGTTGAATTGAAAGGTGAAAGAGGATCGTGGTAGGATAAACTAGAAAACCTGTAGTGTGTGTTTTTGCTTCTATCTTCATCATTACTTTTCACAAGAAAGAATTAAAATTAACCCCTCCTTGATTTCCCTATTGAGGTCCACTTGGACCAAAAGAGATTCCTGGAGGGTCTTTTTTTTTAACAAGAACATGCTCTTAAAATTTACGAAAATTTACAAGATTCTGATGTGTATTCTCTGCACTTGGCTGCGGTTCATCCAATCAGTCAAGCTACGTCAAAAGCAACATGCACAACTAGAATAATTAGGATTCACTTTCCCAATTAACCACCGTAGGTGAAAATCCAATGCCTCGATTAAACTGTAAATGCTGGTAAAATACCCAATGGAAGTGGGAACTACTGGATAGTGACCTCGAGGCGTCGATCTCTATTACATCCTAGCGAGTGTATTATGAACGTAGTATCAAAGACTCCATCCAGCCCACACATTCCTTGCGGGTGGCCATAGTGGTTGTTACTTTTGGACATACTCCAAGTACCCCCTGGGTATATCTAGAGTCCCCCCGCCTAATTTAATTCACTCATATTTTCACATTAATTTAAAACATACCAAGATACAATTGCACAACATTCACTCCATCACTTGCAAGCACTCTTAATTATTTTTTACTCCATTTAAAGGAACTGTTCAACTGTTTATTTTTTTCAATATATATGTGATTGGGTGTTATAACGTGCTTATTTGTGACTATCTCATCATGTTATCTGTTGTTTACAATTGTTAAATCAAAACTCCTAAAAAACTTACTCATTTAATACCATCATCATCTAAGTAACCAGCCTTAGTAACTTGTAGGGTCTACCCCCCTTAGCTTCATTAGGTGTTTTCCTAAACGAAGGAGTCAAGAACAAGGTGATAGCCTTGACTCGAGACTTTCCCCCAAGTACGCATCGAGTGGCTTGAATATTTCTGCCACGCCCCCCCCCCAGGTGTGTGAAAGGTGACAACATCCTTTGGCTTCGTTTCCGGGGATAAATATTTTTATTCTCGAGTACGACTTAGCTTAATTTTTTTTCTAAAAAACTAAAAATATAAAAATTTGATTGATCTTGTCTTTAAAACACAAAATTAAAACTCAATCTATCTGGTGACTCCCCTGTCTAATATCCCACCAAGGATTTCTACCCGAAGGAACCCCAAACGATTATTCAATCCTCTCCCTGATCCTGAAAGGTTTATAAGAGAAAGGTTGAATATGAAAACTTCTCGTAGAATCCTTGAATATTTAGGAGACCAATCCCTCTCAGATATCCATCATATATTTGAAGAGAGTCACACTCAACCATCTACCTTAATGTCTGAGTTTTTCAAACCCCTTGACTTTTCTCAGATAGCAGGTGCTCCTCATGCTATCCTGGGTGATGCTTTCAAGAAACTTCATACCTTCCAAGGTAACAATGCCATCAACACCAAGTCCCACCTATGGAAGTTTGAAAAGAACCCAGTCTCATTGATGCGACCAATGACCATGATCATGTCAAGATGAAGTTGTTTGTGTTTTTCCTAGAAGAAGAGGCTGGAGAATGGTACCTTGACTTGGAAAACAACTCATATGCAACCCATAAGGACTTCCTAGATGGTTTTAGGGAGAAGTGGGGAGAAAAGAAGGAACCTAGACATCAATTTACTTCCCTCCACAACATCAAGAATATGGAGAAGGAACCATAGAGGAATTCAACACTAAATTCAGGTGTGTGGTTGCGGACCTTCATGATGACAACAAACCAAATAATGATTCTATCCTCATATACTACATTGACTCCTTCACTGGTGACTTAATATACCAGTTGAGAGGTAAAGAACCTGCCGATATTAAAGCTTCCCAGATCCTTGCCGAGAAAATTGAAACAAACATGCAGTCATCCAGTAAATCTAACATACATGGATACACCAGAGGAAACTCTTCTCACAACAAAGAGACCAAGGGTAAGGCTGTTGATTCAAAAGAGAAGGCAACTTCCAAACATCCCATGAAAGAGATGGATGAAATGATGAAAACCTTGGTCACTAATAAAAACCAACAAATGGCCAATCATGCTACACAGTTGAATCACATGAAAAATACATTGGTGATGATAGAAAGGAATAATGGACCGAGGAAATTTCAACCTAAGCAAAATCATATGTATTAGAATAAATCCCCTCATCAAGAACCTAGGATCCCAAACCAGTTAGACTCAGCTAACATGGTAGAAGAAGTGATTCAATGGTGTAGACCCTATGAATAATTCCAGCAAGAGAGTACTTGTTATGTTGCAAATCAAGTCATAGAACATGGACTTCCTAAGATCAATGGTCAGGGAACAACTTCAAGTGAGCCTGATCATGTATACATGGTAGGCCAAACCTGCCCTTTGTCAAACCAGCATTGGCAGCAGGCCATAGATTACAGTCATGAGAAGGACCTCCTTTCCCACTTCTATGGTGAAATGCCTACTCCAGAAACATCTAAGGAAATGAAGGAGTCTAGATTCAAGCGTGTAGTTTATCGAAGGAAGGAGAAGTCTTCATGAGCTAAACAGTACAAACCTAAGGTAACAACTTATCCTTTTACAAATCCCCCTATTGTTCCAGAATCAAATATTGACATGGGAAAATGGTGGAATGGTGTTAAGTTCTCTTTGGGGTTGAGGAAGGAAATTTGTTGGGACACATCATTTCTAAGGATGGTGTCAAGGTCGATCCTGAGCAAGTCAAAGCCATTAAGAAAGTCCCCTTTCCTCAGAATCTTAAAGCTCTCTATTCTTTCAATGGTTAGATAAATTTCATAAGGAGATTCATCCCAAATTTAGAAGAACTAATGAATCCCTTACAAAACTTGTTAAAGAAAGATGTTAAATTTGAATGGACGGATGAAGGGAAAACTACTTTCAAATATATCAAATATGTTATATCCAAGTCCCTAGTCTTGATCAGTTCGGATTATTCCAAGGAATTTCAGATATTTTCCTTTTCCTCACAATACACCATTGTTATTGTTTTTCTTCAAAAGAATAAGGAGGGAAAAGAGAAACCTATATCCTTTATGAGTAGAGCCTTGCAACATTCAGAGTTGAACTATACCACCATGGAGAAATAGGATTATGCTCTTGTCAAGTCCCTTAAACATTTTAGAACTTATGTGGAATACTCTAAAATCATTGGGTATGTACCCCATGCAGCTATCAAGGATATCATGTCTCAACAAGATTTCCTAGGCCTTAGGGGTAAATAGGTTTCAAAGATTCAAGAGTATGATTTAGAGATAAAACGTACTAAATTAATTAAGGGATAGGATCTTGCAAAGATGTTGACCCAAGGAAATGAGAAATCCTTAGGAATAATTTGCCAGAGAAGTGATCCAGAACAAGGTGTATCAGACAAGCTTCAGATATTAGAGCAACACCCTTGGTATACCGACATCATCATTTTCCTTCCTAACCGTGCATTCCCTGATCACCTACTTGGCCATAAAAGAAGAGCATTAAGGTTAAAATCAACTAAGTATTGTTTAACAAAAGATGGTTTTGGTTGGAGAAACCTCGATAGTTTAATACTTAGATGTGTCAATGAACCTGAGTCCAAAAAACTCATGGTTGAGTTCCATGCAGGATTTTGTGGTAGGAATTTTGCAATAAGAACAATCGCCCATAAAATCCTTAGAGCATGCTACTATTGGCCGACCCTTTTTTTTGGATGTGCACAAGAATGTCAGAGTTTTCCCCCATTGTCAGTTGTTTATCGGAAAGCAACAAATGAAATCCTTTCCTTTAAACCAATAGTAGTCCAAGCCCCTTTCCAGTAGTGGGGGATTGATTTCATCGGTAAGTTCAAGGATAACTCGAGCAATGGTTATTCTTGGATACTCACTGCCACTGATTATTTCACCAAGTGGGTAGAGGTGATACCCACCAAGATGGAAATCGATGTTGTAGTCATGGATTTCCTATAAGATAGGATTATCACAAGATTCAGTGTGACAGCTAGAATCATCACAGATAATGGCCCATGCTTTAGTTCCTCTAAGATTTCATCCTTTTGTTTCAAGTACAGCATTGTCCTATCCCATTCATCCAATTATTATCCCCAAGGAAATGGTCTAGATGAGTCAAGCAATAAAAACTTAATGACGATAATCAAGAAAACTCTGGGTGATAATAAAAAGGCCTGGGATAGAAAGATCAAGTTTGCATTATGGGCCAATAGAATCACAAAGAAAAGTTCAACCAGAAGGATCCCTTTAGAACTTGTCTATGGCCTAGATGTCACCTTACCAGTCCATTTAAAGCTTCCAGTGTATCAACTTCTTCAGACCTTTAGCTTAGATCAGGATGCCATTCAAAACATAATCAACCAGTTGATCAAGTTAGATGAAAGGAGAAGAAATTCCCTCGACCAAAGTATCAAAAATTCAGACAAAGTCAAGAGAACCTTTGATAGATCTACCCAGCCTAGATCCTTTCAATTAGGTGACACAGTCTTGCATTGGGACAAACGGTGGGAGAAAGCCAGGAAACACAGAAATTTTGACAGCTTATGGTTGGGGTCATATATCATTGATGAAGTAGCATGAACAAATTATTTCTATCTGAATGACCTAGAAGGAGAAATTTTAAGCCTACCAGTGAATGGATTTCTCCTCAAGATGTTCTTCGCTGATATGGTTTGATGCCTCTATTGGCATCAATGGTTTCAGGGCCAAATTATAAACATTTCCCTCCATGTATTTTAAAAATTTCATGTATCATATTATTGTATTATAGATGTTTTGTACCATAGCACTAACTTTGAATTTTTTATGGTGTATATTAGTCTTGTAAAATATTGCTTTTTGTACATTATACACTAATTATGTACTTTAATATGCCTTTCCAGTTGGTTTCTTTTATATACATGTTACTAATAAAATTTAATTGCTATGCAGGACCCAAAGATTCCAGAGTTATCACATCCTCTTCTTTGATCAAAAGATTAGTCAGAGCATGTGTCCCAAGATGGAGCCAGATGTTACCTACTAATTCATTCTTAGTCGATGTTATTAAGTGAACATGGTGAACTGGACAAAGATGATTTGTTTAGACCTCAGAAGACCTTTAGACTTGCTTCTGGGAAGTGTTTTTTTTATCTACCACATGTTCATACCCCCTTGGGGGAGTTGTAATAAAATGTTCTAGCATGGTAGTGTATGTAAAGGACTTGGTCTCCTAGACTCAATCCGATCAGCCCAGCGTGTTTTTTCCCTTGGTTATTATTGGTTGTTGAATAAAGGACTGGTAATTTCTGAGTTTTTCACTCAATACCTCCAAAGTTGGGGATGCCGGCTTGAAATTTAGGCCTATTGAGGTTATTAGAGTGTGTGTGTCAATGTACAAACATGCTAGGCATTATGGTCGAGTCATATGAACATGTGCTAAGTCCCCCTAGGTTTTGTTTTTTTTAATTTTTAATTTTAATTTTTCCACAAAACTTAGGCTAATTTTTAATAGTCTAAATGGAAAAATTGGTCTTGTAATAAAAGTAGAGTTAAAAGTCAGTTTCAGTCATGGGGGTGCTCATTTTCTAACTTGAAGCACCCGGTAAACCCATAAACCCGCTTTTCCTAAGTTTTGAATGATTTTTCCATCACTCAAGTAAGAAAATCCAAAAAAATCAAATATTAATTAATTTAATTAAAAATTAATTAAATAATGGAGCAAATCCAAGATCCTAAATCAGTGGGATTTGCTTGTATTTGATTGAAATCAGTCTCATCAACTTTGGATTGATTGAGATTTATCATTCCTTGACTGAAGGCATTGATCAGGGCTGAAGAGGAGCTTAACTGGCTCGCGTAGGTTTGAGGGTTGCACCCTCTTTCTCTCTCCTCCATAGTGTTTGATGGGTGGGTCAGTTCACTGAGTGAGGTGTCACTTGGATTTGTAGTTCCAGTCCAATTAGAATTATTTCATCATCAGATCATGCTCAACTTAACTCTTCATCAGCTGCAGTCCCTCCTTCAGTCAGGCATGTGCCCCTCTTGGCCAGTCTGGCTATAAATTGAAGCTGTCATTCCCTTCTTGAAGCTAGTTTCAGTTGGATAGAATAGTCTTGTTATTGTAATACTATTGTAATATTTTTATTGTTGGAATAAAGAAGCTTTGGAGGCTAAATGGTGTAATCCTCTCATGTGTGTGGAATAAGCATTGTCTTGCGACTATTGATGTTTCCGGTTTTTCTCTCAGTTTCTGCATCTAAACCTTGTCTCGCTTGAATGATTCAGCTGAATAAATAGGAGTGTAGTTGGGCAAGTAAGATTACTTGTTTTCCTGTATCTCATAGCATATATGTTTGAATATCTAGTTTATACATGTTTAATAAGCGTATTTGCATGTAATTCTTGTCTCTTTTTCATAAATATATCCAAATCTCATAAGGTTTTGTGCAAGGTTATGTGTTTAGCTTTCAGGTGGCAAGGATTGGACAAGTTATGGATCTAGTTTGAATCCACTGTAAATATGACACTTTTGTGAATGCATTGCCCCTCTGTATTCCACTAACAAGTTTCCTTTGCAGATCTATCCAACAACAAGCCTTCCCCCTTCTCTTCCTCCATTTTATTAAAATCAATCTTCCAGTTACTTGTTCGTCCTCTTATGATCAGATCTACTTCTAAAAATTTCTTATACATTGTTGCATCTAGTTCCTGAGAGTCTTGTTTCTTAGATCTGAAATTTCATAAAGAATATCATATTTTAAAGATATATCTAGGTGAAGAAATTCCTTTTTGCAAGTAGCTAAATCATAGATCTAAAGCTTGCTCATAAGGTAGTTTCTTTTTTTCATTTCTTTAATGATTTAAATTCTGCAATAAAGTGCACATCATATTGGCTGCCCAAAAAGCAAGCCAATATCCCAAGGAAATCTTGCTTTCCTTGGTTCCTTTTTGCAAAACTAAATTGTTCCTTTTTAACAATTTTTAACTTAGTCTGTTTCTTTTTTGGTAATTAGTGTGGTGACCCAAAGCACTTTTAAAGTGTTTTTGGGAACATTTGATTCTAATATCTTTCTATTTTTTATCAGGTTTAACAAAAAAAAGAAGGAGACTGTACCCGTTTTCATACTCTTGGGGCGAACCAGAGCTTCCCGGAGGCTTCCCCCACTGTTGGGCTTCCTTTTAGGCTTGTTGTAAGCTTGTTGTAGGCCTTTGGATCCCAGATAACAAGGAACAAAGTACAATTAGTTTTCTGATATTGTAACCTTTAATAATAAAGAATTACTTCGAGTGGGCTCTTTCGAGCCCACTCCCCATCCCCCGAGAGGGATTCGTGTCGGTTTCACGTTTTTGCATTTTTTCCTATTTTTTCTCTAGCTTAGTCTTGTCATGAAAGATTGTATACTTTGATCATATTTATCATTATTCCATATTTTAAAATCAAATTAATACTAGTATTTACCCCATGAATCCCCGATTGAACTGAAACTTTGAAAGAGGATGGTGGTAGGATTAATTAGAAAACCTGTAGTATGTGGTTTTGCTGCTATTTTCATCATTAATTTTCACAAGAAAGCAATAAAATTGACTCCTCATTGATTCCCTGATTGAGGTCCACTTGGATCGAAAGAGATTCCTAGAGGGTCTTTTTTTAACAAGAAAACTCTCTTAGAATTTACTAAAATTTACAAGACTCTGGTGTGTATGCTCTGCACTTGGCTGCGGTTCATCTGAGCAGTGAAGCTGCATCTAAAGCAATGCGAGTGACTAGAATAATTGGGATTCACTTTCCCAATTAACCACCATAGGTGAAAATACAATGCCTCAATTAAACTATAAATGGTGGCATTATACCCAAAGGAAGTGGGAACTACTGGACAGTGACCTCGAAGCGTCGATCTCTATTACATCCTAGCCGGTGTATTATGAACATAGTCTCAGAGACTCCATCCATCCCACACATTCCTTGCGGGTATCTGTAGAGGTTGTTACTTTTGGACATACTCCAAGTACCCCCTGTGTATATCTCGAGTCCCCCCGCCTAATTTAATTCACTCATCTTTTCATAGTAATTTAAAACATACCAAGATACAATTGCACAACATTCACTCCAGCACTTTTAAACACTCTTAATTATTTTCAACTCCTTTTAAAGGCACTGTTCAACTTTTTATTTCTTTCAATCTATATGTGATTGGGTGTCATATCGTGCTTATTTGTGATTGTCTCAACATGTTATCTGTTGTTTACAATTGTTAAATAAAAAATCCTAAAAAACTTACTCATTTAATACCATCATCATCTAACTAACCAACCTTAGTATTTTGTAGGGCATACCCCCCTTGGCTTTGTTAGGATTATGCTTAAATGGAGGAGTCAAGAACAAGGTGATAGCCTTGACTCTATACTTTCCCCCAAGTACACACCGAGTGGCTTGAAGATTTTTTCCACGTTCCCCCCTAGGTGTGTGAAAAGAGGCAACAAACACTATGCTCCTTTATTACACAATCCTCACCAGTAAGGATTTCAGTTATGTCTTTCATGTTTGAAACATATTTTTCTTTATTATCATGGAAAACTTCACCTTCTCCTTCACTACAAATACCTTGCAACAACTTGCACTTCTCTTCAAGAATTTTTTGTTCTGATTTCCTACCTGCAAGACTAGATGGATGATAGCTCTCCATAATGGTGATAGTGGGATTTGGGTTCTCACTGATTTCAAGAATATCCTCTGATGTGGATGCCACTTCATCATGCTACAAGAGAGTCCAAAAATCAGAAATGTGTGCATCCGTTTGCACCATATTTTCCTCCTTCAGATTTCCTAGTTCACGCCCAGCTGGTGGGGGATTGTCTTCCACTTCATTTGGAAGTTTAAATCATGACATCAGATCTGATATGTTTTGTTCTTTTTGGATATAATACAAAATATACATTATCATCATTGACAATATCACCCTCCTATACATTGATTTTTGTAGTGCTCTGCCTAACCAGTAGAGCACTGTGTCCATTTCTCTATGATGTTCTCTATATTAAGCTCATTCTGAGATAGTTTTTAATAAAATCCATGTATGTTTTATTTTTATAAACATATTAATGTAGAAATATGAGCTGTACACATTTGATAAACTTCATGAATTTTTTTGTAAATTAGACAAGAATACTATACATGAATTTAGTATCTAAATACCTGGAACCAGCGGTTGTAGTAGATCCAACGGTTTGGTGTAGACCTTGTAGGCTCCTTTCACCTTTAATATTTCCATCCAAGCCTTTATTAAAAAAATGATGTGCCACCCTGCCGACCAGCTCTCATCATGTGCCCCCGAGCCCACAGACCAATAATACCGAGAGTAGCTTCCTTTCCATTCTATATATTTTTTCGTTTCCACCCATTTCTCCATCATTTCCAGATATCCTCGTCCTTGAGTAATCCCCCTCCTCAAGTTTTTCCTCAGTCATTTTCCCACTGATGCAGAGTCTAATTTCCCCAAAAAAAATCCTCTCCCATTTCTCTTTGATACCCCCCCTAAATACTCATTTCCCTCCTCCTTTCCTCCACCTTGCTCCACCGCCTTTCCCCTTAAACACTTCATTCACCTACCTCTTTTATTTTTCGATGCTAGTAAATTATTATAATCATGAATATACATTTATTCATTCAATTGTCCTTATCTCGAGCATCCGAATAGCTAAGGTTATTTAAGTTGAATTGAATAAGTTGGTTGTTTGGAATTTATTAATTCTTGGAATGTCCACCACTGGTCCCTCACGGGATGGAGGTTTAATAGCTAGTCCTATTCAAATCAAATATGTTGAATAAAATAATAATTTAGTAATTATCTTGTGTACAGGTGAGTATCTTAGTTGTTTTACTTGATCCGGAATCTGATGTTAGTAATCATAGTAATAAGTATTATTATAAAATCAATCATGTCATATCTTGATGGTCATATTCCATAGTTCAATATACATGTTAAACCTACACGGAATCATTTGGTGTATTTGATTAATAATTATTTTACTTGAGTTATTCCACTTGGGTTTAATTGAACAATTGACTACATTTACCACAAGAGCGTAATAATAACAATAATAATAATAATAATTGTTTAATTAATTAATTGACTATGTTTAACACAAGATCTTAATAATCATCATAATAATAATAGAAATAATTGTCTAATTAAACTATCGGTTATGTTTACCACAAGAGGCACTATTAATAATAATAATAATACCATTAATAATAATTATAATTAAAGACATTTTATAGTTGTTTGTTTTTAATCACAAGTATCATATTCATGAGCATGTTATCTCTAGATTCATAATCAAAGCACCCCTAGGGTTTAAACAACCCTGAAAATTTGTTAATGTAAATGAACAATGGTTTAAGTCTACGCATGACAACTTTCTAAGGATTATTCTAATTTACGACACTTGATCACTTACGTATTACAGTGTTCACCTATCATTAATGAATATGTTAACTTAACATTCATTATTTCATTAACATATTTACCTATGAAAATCTATACCATTATTGATCGTGTTAAGTATTGGTATGCCGAAATTGGTATACATGTGCAAAGTGTGCATGCGTGGCCAGTGCATGCATAGATCATACACGTACTATAAGAAAACATCGTATATCCTATATATAATAATAATAATAATAATAATAATAATAATAATAATAATGATTCACATAGATAGGACATTCATGGATACAAGACATAACAATCACAAATACCTAACCGAATTAACATACAAACATGTAATCTTTTAGCATCACCAATCATTAATTATTAATGAATTAAGTTATAACATTGTTATTATTTTAGATTCATTACTCAATCAATTATTTTCAAGGAAGAGACACCTAGTACTACAAATCTTGGTGTCGTAGATCCCCCCTGACCCAACAAAGTACTAGCTATAACATCCTCCCATCCTAACCTACGTCTGCACCCTCCCTATCCTTCCTCTGCTAGTATAGAAGTGGATGTCGGCTTCACCAAACTGACCACATAAGAACCTGAGAGCGATAGCGTCGGCTGAACAGTGGACCTAGCCTCTCCTAGCAGGCATCCGACCATTGTCATCACAACAACATGGGGAGCATGTCTCAGCACGGCCCTCCCGTGACCTATGGTATCATAAAAACATAGGGTGGAACACATCCATCCCTCTCAACATCCTGGGTCTATATACCCCATCAAAAACATACTTTGCTGCTATCGAGATTATTGGTTTGTGTCATCGTATCATCAATTTTGGTAATCAAGGCTCTTCTGCAGAAATAGGTACTATACCACACTTCATATAAAGTATCCATTTATTACATAGCCCATGTGTCCTGCAGATTAGTACTTTGAAAACATACATTCATAATAATATCTGCATTCAATCATCAGTTGGTGCATATTATTAACAACATTTCCTTTCGTTGTATAAATCATTAAATTGATCACATCATGGGTCGATATCCATGTACCACATCATATATATATTACATATATCAATGATGAAAATTAAACATACACTGTCTTTATGAATAAAGGAATAACATGATAACTATAACATAGTAACCTCACGAACATAATCATAACATCATAATCAATGTATCAACATAAGCATAGTAACATCTTAGACATAGTAGCAACGTCTATCATGTCATAAATATGGTTTACTCAGTCGAACTGAGTCCTACATTTACTAAGAAAATAAAATGCAACATGTCGATATGTCTAGTCAAATATGGGCATTACATATACTCACCCTTCAGGAAACTTCGTCCCGAAGTTATTGTTATGCATGATTATAAGAATATATTATTATGCCTAATATAGGTGTCTTACTACTAGAATTCATTAGTTATGGTAGTCCCACTTGGAAGAGACACCTACTACTAGGGCTGGTCTAGTGTCTGTAATAACATGAATTCTACTATGTTTATTAATCAACTTCCCATTTCTCAATAAATTTTCCTAAAATAGAACTCTTACACCATGAATGGCGCATTATACATAGAATACTTACAATTGCACTACTTATTTCTTGGTAGTTTTAATAACGTGACGCACTTCTATAATATGAAGTTTAATTGTTAGTTTGCATGCTTGTCATATCATTTTCTACGACAATATCTAAATTCCATTTATAAGTTCATCTCTTTCTATACTAATTCCTATTATTAGTCCTCAAACAATTGGCCATTTTGTACCAGTCGTTTATCGCTAACATTCTTATGGTAATTATGTGTCATAAAAAAAAAATTGTTTTCAATCTACTTTAGTTATCACGTATATTTACCCATTGATATCATCATTAGTTTCACACCTCTTAGTCACTTACTAATTACACAACTAAGCATTATATTGCACCACTCCGTTTAATATGCATCAAAATGTATCTTTAGTACTTTTAATGTTTAAATCACTTAATATATTATATTGCACCCTATTCATTTCATACTTAGTTAGGTGCAATATATATATATATTTACCCATTACTCTTCTTGCCATTCTTTTATCCTTTTTACATCCATAGGTTTTCTTATACTAATCTTGAATGTAGCACTCTTCTTGATACAATTACCTTTTATATCTTCTTTATCCTTGCTTAAACTCGCTCTCTCTCCCTCTCTCCATATATAGGTATCAATAGATATTAAGTCTGCTTGATCTATTTATTTAGTTATTTATATTGCATGAGTACAAGTACATTTACAATCCCTTTTTAATTACGAGATTACATTAGCACAGCTATCGCTCAATATTAGAAACCCTAAACATTTTATTTATATAGACATAGCATTTCTTATAAAACCTCTTCTCTACACCTTGTCTTTCATGTTTATTGTTTCTCATCTATTTATTAGGTCTTACCTCCTAATATCTTACTATGTTAACTTATAATATTTTTTATGCTCAGCGAGTATAGGTTCACTCATTATACCTTTATTCGAGATTGATTACCACTATTACTTTCACACCAAATAAAGTTACAACCTACACCCTACCATAACCTATTAGCTTTGTGGTATGCTAAACAATGCTAACCCCATGGGCTCATCTATACATCATTATATCCTTTCTCCAACATTTGTATATTCATCTTCATCTTTAGCATACTTACACCAACCATACCACTCGTCGTCACTTTATACGTATTACCTGTTATCAACTAAAGTATGAATAGTTTACTCGCTTGTATCCCCACCTCTATCCAATCCTAGCTATGGTATTATAATTCATTTCGAGATTCAATTCTCCATTGGTGATGTGAAAGACACTTCCACAAGTTCATGGACATTCTACATGTTAAAGTCATAAACAATTTATTTAACATAAGGTTTTGTGACTCTCTTGTCTATAACCATTTTTAGGTGGCAATTTTATCATAATTTAAGTTGGAAATGATGTTATTATAGGCAAAATAGAATCCTATTACAATCTTCGTAAAAAGTGATCAAACATGTCTACTAGCCATAGTAACACAAAACACATGTTTATCTCCTTCAGTGTTTTCTCCTCACTAAGTTTTCTTAATAGTCGAATAATGGGGTTAATCTACCCGATGCTTTCCATTTAGATCTTGTAACAAATTTTTACTCTCATAACTTATCTTAACTTTAATCTCTTCTTATTAATATTTAACTTATTGATTATACTTCATAATAAATCTTAATTAATGTTATTAATTTATCTAGAATCTTAACGATCAACAACTATCTTTAATTATACCAATGATCTTAATTATAAAGAGTTCAATTTATACTAAATAAGCAACTTAGTTAATGACATGAAGGCCTCCTTATTATCTTGTCCTAAAGATTTAAATAGTTAAATGTAAATAACATTATGATAATTTCAATAATCAACTTAAAAACATTTTAGTTGTTTCAAATAATTAAATTAAACATTTTAGTAATTCCTAATAATCAATTTATAATAGTTTAATAGTTTCAATTAATTAAATTTAAAATTTTCAAATAGTTTTAAATAATCAATTTAAAACATTTTAATAATATGAATAATTCTTTAGATGTGCTATGGAAATTTTATCAATCGTTAATCCATGATTTACACATAAGGGACTATGGGAGTTTGATCAATCATTAATCCATGCTCATACAGAAGGGTGAAGGGAATATTAGCACAGTTGATAATGAAGCCTTTGTACAATACTTGGTACATTAATGTTCATGTAATGAGACATATATATTCCTCCAGAAACTGTCACCTGTTAATTATCATAGTTGCAACCTAATTTACAAACCCACCACCAACTATATATCAGTTTAACCGGATCCTTCATGCCGGAGAATTGCTGGGATTTGTGAGCCTAGGGTAGGCAGACTTGAATTCACGACTTTCAGGAGTCGTATGAATTAAAGGAGAAGAACATGTTCCAATTAGAGAAATGTAGAATCTATACTTCCATAATTAAACTATCTTATTCAACGAACAAAAGATGATACTGGAAAGTTCGACTAAACTTTTTATTATTAAGGTTGATTGAAAATAGTTCCTTAAGAGCACAATGGACCATAAATAAAATTCAATACAATAATAATTCTTTGAAAATATTACAAAGTTAATAGCTTACACTTATGGTTAGCGTGGAAGTAAATGGTTCAATTGGTAAAGCCTCTCCCATAAATGTTACGAATTTAGGGCTTGCATTATATATGATATGCTATTATGAAAAAAGGCTTGATAAGTAGTAGCTGGCCGTCATCCATCAAAAGTTCAGTGTATTCACCTGGTCTGGTGCCTACCTAGAGGATCATGATAATTGTCTTTATATCCAGGGCTATTCCTACAGAAAGAGATGCTCCTCTCTCCAGGGTTTCTACGGGGCATATATAACCTAAATATCTATGACTGGGGATGGGACAAGTCTAAACAATATTTCTACGACTGGTCTCAACAACAGGGGTGTTGCCTCTGTGGTCGTGCTCCTATATATTATATAATAAAAACCAATTTTATTGTAAAGCAGCTCCCTGTCAATAGCTCTATCTAAGGGTTTATAGGAGTTTAAAGTCTCCTAATCATATTTTCAAAGATGAAAGCTCCAAAAGCTAAAGCTCTGGTACGAGGGTTCAACCTAAATATAATCACTGCAAAAATCTAAAGTAAAAGTCAAAGGAATAAGAAAGTATAAACAAAACCTTTATTTGTGCGTGCCAAAATTGAAGTGCCAAAGTCCATGATTGCTAACGGACCCTAACCTAAAGGTAATTGCATGTGTTTAAACAAGAATATACCAAGTGGACGCGTTGTGGGATGGTTGGCTGGGCTCTCCCTTAGTGCTCTCGACTCTAACCTTACCCTAACCTATCACTACGAGCACCTGTACCAAGCCATCCCTGCATGAAGTCCATGTGGACAATCGCATGATGCTCATGCTACATGAAGCTTACGCGCCAGTCCTCCAAGAGCCCAAAACTGAAGGAAGGATTACCAAAACCTATTGCCCCTCCAAATAGATTTCATTTTGCAACAATTTTCTTTTTCTTGTTGTCACCGTCAAGGCTGAATGGATTTCAATGGCAGGCAAGATATCTTGTATTTTGGGTTATTTCAACAACAGTTTGGATCGACAGCAGGACAAGGAGCAGGCTCTGGAAGTTCATTGATGAAGATAGAGGAAACCAGCGGTGGTTTCATCAAGGCCATCTTCAAAGTTGTAGCTGCCTTGCATCAATCCAATCCACAAATAGGTGCAGATCCACCCATATGTTTGGTATTAAAGTAGGCAAGGATTCTGAATGGAAAGGGGGAAAACAAGTGTTTTCGTGCTTTCAGTTTGTGGGTGGGGTAGCTGATGGAAATCTGGGATTGAATGCATTCAGAACTGAGGAGGACTCCAATGCAAATGGTGGGTCCTCAAAAGAAATCAAGTTTGTCCCCCAGAATGGATTTCTCAGAGTTGTGTTTTGGTCTGAAGCCGAGACATCGCCTACTAACAGGAGAATGATCAGGACTATCGATTTGGAGATTGCAGGATTGAGTAACTACTTCCCTGTAATTGACGTTGTGTATTTTTAGATCAGTTTCCCTTGTTTAGGAATCCCAAACTTGAGGAGCTCAGGTGGCTATATGCATGCATGAAGGGTATCGTGTAAATTCATCCAACGCTGAAGGAGAATGATAAACCATTCTTCACCATTCTTCACGCTGAAGGGGATGCGCTTGATGCTCGTGCTTCTGTTCATTCTTTATTATAGATGTAATTAGGCTTGTCTTTTTATTCTCTATCTAGTTACCTACCGAAATGATAATAGATGAGTCAAGTGAGTTAGAGTGTTACGGCATGCACTAATAAAGGTAGATTTGGATACTTAAATGTTCCTAAACTCCTACTCCTTTCACAAAGTGTTTCTTTTCTTTAATTAAAGCATAGGAACTTTCTATTTTCATCTGAATCTGGACTGGTGTATCTTCCCTTCATTAAAGCCTACTCTATCTGGTTATACCTTTCATATCATATGAAACGCTCAGCTCATGCTGAATATTTGCATACCATTCTTCACCAAACTGACTTTGACAGATAACCCATCGATGGCCTTAGGTATTTGTGCAGCCATTTTCACCAAACTTCTGGAAATCCGTGGGCCACAATGACCATAAATCCAAATAAGTCCACTCTTAATTGCACTGAAACCCTAAAAAAAAAAATATAGCCCAGAAGAATAGAAGGCCTCTGCTGTTAAAGAAATATGTCTGAAGGTGGTGGCAGCGAAAGCGATGATAGCATGAACATCAAAGCCAACAAGGATTGGGAGATGGTCTCCCTCACTTCAACCACATGTGCTGAACATGGTTCGTATGGTAAACATGGAGTCCCTTTCTGGAAGATTATATGTATATATATTTTTATTTTCATTACTATGTTGTGCAGTCTTCAGGAAATCCTTTCTTCAAATTGCCAGTCCACAACTAGACTTATATAATATATCCCCGTCTCCTCTCCCTTTCCAAGTATTCATGGCTATTGTTTCACCTTAGTTGCTTCAGTTGGGCTTGCCGACAATTGAGTTGAGTTGAAATGGAAGCGTCTGTCATGCCTCTGTCTTTCACCATGCATCTGTTTCACATCCAATTCACCCGGTTCAATTTACGTCTTGTCTCCTTCAAAGTTCGGTGGTGTTTCCCGGGGCTAGTATAATAAGCACAGCCACAAGTAAAGTGGCCGGTGAACACTGATAAACGCTGATAGGCACGTTTATCAGCCCTTTTGGTTTTTTTTTTTTTTTACAGAGAAATTTATATATATTTTTTATCTGTGTTGTGTACATAAAAGCATAAGGTAGGGTATATTTAAAAAGAGTAGTTATTCAGTCTGAGAAAGATAATATATTGATCTTTTAATTTTAATTTTATAAATCGAAATAGACTATAACTGACATTTTATAATGTAGATATTTTGTTAAATTTAATGAAATAATTACTATTATCTTAACATTTCAAAATATCTTCTAATAAATAAAGTTAATTCAATGATATTAATAAAAAAAATATAAATCAATTTACTTAGTGGACGAAGGACTTGTGTCCATAAGTGAGGTTACCTGTAAACTATTTATGACATGTCCATACATGCATGCACTCTTGCTATTTTTGCACAAACCACTATTCTCACCATTGTACATTGATACGTGTATGTTGAAAACAAAGCTCTTTCTTCCTTGTTTGTCTGCACTCGTTGTGTGTTTTTGCGCTAACACTTATACAATGATTTTTATCTAATTATTCCTTGAATTAACTTTGGGCTTTGAAAAATTGAAGTCTCTCCAAAATCTCAAATAATTCTTCAAGTGCAATCACTCCAGATTTAGTCCTCCACAAGCACAATCTCAATCTCTATGGTAAGCACCACGAGTTAAAAATATGCTGTTATTTGTTTTCCATGTTCTTGTTTTTACACTAATAAATGCACTTAGTATCAAGTTCCTAATAAGAAAATGTCTCCGTGGAGGATAAATCAACATTCTGTCCTATTCTGTCCCACCGAGAACATTTGGTTGGACCAGAACATTGATTATTGGTTGGACCAGCAGTCATCTGTAAGTTCTTTATCATTCAAACTTGTAAACTATTTAAACTTTTCCATAGAAAGTTGTTTAGAGCTATGTAATGCCCTTTTGGAACCATTAACATGCGTTGTGTGCAAATATCAACCATGGAAGATACTAAAAAACATGCATGTCCTCTATTCAGTTTTTTTTTATGTAATTTTTATTTAAGTAATATAGGCTGCCATCGTTGATAAACTAGTTTAAATATATCTTAAATCAGAATTTATTTATCATCAAAAGAGATTCAATTTCTGGAAGTATAATTTTTTTATTTATTTCAAACTAAACCAAAAACTGAACAATCTATCCCAACACTAACTTTGAACAATCAATCAATTAAGCTAAGGATGAACAATTAAATGCTTAAAACTTATGATTTGTAGAAGCTAAGCTGAGAGATGAACAATAGAGTGCATAAAAATTCTGATCAATTTGTTGAGGAGGATTTAATTAATCTGTGTCTGCAATTCAAATCAAAACAAGGAGAGTTGGGTTCAATTCCTCAAACACTACCCCAACTGCAGAAGAGGCGTTGTAATGATAGGAAAGTCACAGGGTATTAAAGACTAAGAATGGTGGGTTGTAGATTAGGTGGTCCATGGGAATTAGCTACAACGCAATTAAATGTTGTTATGACAAGGATGGAAATTGGAATAGTTTGTACATGGCTGAAAATTATGTATATGCAGAGGTTGACTTGCAGTGCTAATTAAATTTAATTCTGGTACTGCCACATTTGTAATGCCCTTTTGTTTTTTTGTTTTTTTTTGCAGCTAATTTTTTTTTTTTTTTTAATTCAGGTTATGAAAGAAGAGGGTTCTGCATAGAAGAGAATTCTGGGTATGCTAGCAGCATTCAGCTTATCATCTTTAGGATAATTTTTCCCTCAAAATATTCACTCATTCTATGCGTTGTAACTTAGAACCTATTTCTACTTGTGTAATAAATCTTCAATTTACAGAAACACTATACATCAATTTATTTATTTTACAGTGTGTAAAATTTTAGTTTTGATTTATCTTCCATATAATGTTTATTTTTCTCCTAGAGGGCCCCTTTAGGTTCCAGTTTTAGAACCTAGGGCTCTGATACCATTCTGTAGTGCTATGCCTAACCAGTAGAGCACTGTGTCCATTTCTCTGTGATGTTCTCTATCTTAAGCTCATTCTGAGATATTTTTTAATAAAATCCATGTATGTTCTATTTTTATAAACATATTAATGTAGAAATATGAGCTGTACATGTTTGATAAACTTCATGATTTTTTTTGTAAATTAGACAAGAATACTATGCATCAATTTAGTATCTAAATACCTAAAATTTAAATACCTGGAACCAGCGGTTGTAGTAGATCCAACAGTTTGGTGTACACCTTGTAGGCTCCTTTCACCTTTCATCTTTCCATCCAATCCTTTATTAACAAAATGATGTGCCACCCTGCCGACCAGTTCTCATCATGTGCTGGCCCTAGGAAACCCATGGGTTTCCTAGCCCCCGAGACCACATACCAATAATACCGAGAGCAGCTTCCTTTCCATTCTATATCTTTCTTCGTTTCCACCCATTTCTCCATCATTTCCAGATATCCTCGTCCTTGAGTTATCCCCATCCTCAAGTTTTTCCTCAGTCATTTTCCCACTGATGCAGAGTCTAATTTCCCACAAAAAAAATCCTCTCCCATTTCTCTTTGATACCCCCCCTAAATACTCATTTTCCTCCTCCTTTCCTCCACCTTGCTCCACCACCTTTCCCCTTAAACACTTCATTCACCTACCTCTTTTAGTTTTCGATGCTAGTAAATTATTATAATCATGAATATACATGTATTCATTCAATTGTCCTTATCTCGAGCATCCAAATAGTTAAGGTTATTTAAGTTGAATTGAATAAGTTGGTTGTCTAGCATTTATTAATTCTTGGAATGTTCACCACTGGCTCCTCATGGGATGGCGGTTTAATAGCTAGTCCTATTCAAATCAAATATGTTGAATAAAATAATAATTTAGTAATTATCTTGTGTACAGGTGAGTATCTTAGTTGTTTTACTTGATCCGGAATCTGATGTTAGTAATCATAGTAATAAGTATTATTATAAAATCAATCATGTCATATCTTGATGGTCATATTCCATAGTTCAATATACATGTTTAACCTACACGGAATAATTTGGTGTATTTGATTAATAATTATTTTACTTGAGTTATTTCCACTTGGGTTTAATTGAACAATTGACTACATTTACAACAAAAGCGTAATAATAACAATAATAATAATAATAATTGTTTAATTAATTAATTGACTATGTTTACCACAAGAGGCACTATTAATAATAATAATAATAATAATACCATTAATAATAATTATAATTAAAGACATTTTATAGTTGTTTGTTTTTAATCACAAGTATCATAGTCATGAGCATGTTATCTCTAGATTCATAATCAAAGCACCCTCGGGGTTTAAACAACCCTGAAAATTTGTTAATGTAAATGAACAATGTTTTAAGTCTATGCACGACAACTTTCTAAGGATTATTCCAATTTACGACACTTGATCACTTATGTATTACAGTGTTCACATACCATTAATGAATATGTTAACTTAACATTCATTATTTCATTAACATATTTACCTATGAAAACCTATACCATTATTGATCGTGTTAAGTATTGGTATGTCGATATTGGTATACGTGTGCAAAGTGTGCATGCGTGGCCAGTGCATGCATAGATCATACACGTACTATAAGAAAACATCATATATCCTATATATATATATATATAACAAAATAATAATGATTCACATAGATAGGACATTCATGGATACAAGACATAACAATCACAAATACCTAGCCGAATTAACATACAAACATGTAATCTTTTAGCATCATCAATCATTAATTATTAATGAATTAAGTTATAACATCTTTATATTTTTAGATTCATTACTCAATCAATTATTTTCAAGGAAGAGACACCTACTACTACAAATCTTGGTGTCGTAGATCCCCCCTGACCCAACAAAGTACTAGCTATAACATCCTCGCATCCTAACCTACGTTCGCACCCTCCCTATCCTTCCTCTGCTAGTATAGAAGTTGATGTCAGCTTCACCGACCTAACCACATAAGAACCTGAGAGCGATAGCATCAGCTGAACAGCGGACCTAGCCTCTCCTAGCAGGCATCCAACCGTCGTCATCACAACAACATGGGGGGCATGTCTCGGCATGGCCCTCCCATGACCTCGGGTATCATTAAAAACATAGGGTGGAACACATCCATCCCTCTCAACATCCTGGCTCTATATACCCCATCAAAAACATACTTTGCTGCTATCGAGATTATTGGTCTATGTCATCGTATCATCAATTTTGGTATTCAAGGCTCTTCTGCAGAAATAGGTACTATACCACACTTAATATAAAGTATCCATTTATTACATAGCCCATGTGTCCTGCAGATTAGTACTTTGAAAACATACATTCATAATAATATCTCCATTCAATCATCAGTTGGTGCATATTATCAACAAAAATTCCTTTCATTGTATAAATCATTAAATTGATCACATCATGGGTCGATATCCATGTACCAAATCATATATATATTACATTTATCAATGATGACAATTAAACATACACTGTCTTTATGAATAAAGGAATAGCATGATAACTATAACATAGTAACCTCACGAACATAATCATAACATCATAATCAATGTATCAACATAAGCATAGTAACATCTTAGACATAGTAGCAACATCTATCATGTCATAAATATGGTTTACTCAATCGAACTGAGTCCTACATTTACTAAGAAAATAAAATGCAACATGTCGATATGTCTAGTAAAATATGGGTATTACAATTTTGGGTTCACTAATAGAAAAACTAGGAGCAAATTCATCTCCCTTACAATTGTCCTTCATCTTGCAGTACGCATATGCAAGTGAAGTATTTCCATCCTCCCATAGATCAGATAGTTGCAAGTGTACATGGCTCCTGAAAAAATCAGAACATTTATAATCCATGTACTTAATATTACCATCTTCCCGAAGTGATTCTATGGTGGCCTGCTTCTCCACCAAATTTTATACTTCACACCCAATCGGTGTGGCTTTGTCTTCTTCTTCCTTATGTGGATCCAAAGGTGACTGTAATTCTGATTTGTAATATCCTTTTGGATCTGATCCAAAAGGTGTCTGTCGAACCATACATGATCCCACATATCTCTCAATGATCTGAAGATCACCCACCAAGAATCTTCCAGTGCATTCAACTTCAACTTCACGTATCTGCTTTGTTGCTTCATTTCTCCTCTCCTTCAAGGAACTTGATGCTTCTTCATCAAGATGGTCACTGGAAATTCTAATTTGAACAAATCCAAAAATCCTCTTACTACCTAGAAAATAAGATGCCATTCATGAATCTTCCTTCTTTCCTCCTCTTTTTTCTATAGATGGAAACCTTCTAGTCTCAACTTCCTTGCACACTTAATCAACCATGTGTGCAATCCTTCTCTTGTTTGTTCCACGGCAGCGATCTTTGAACATATCCTATATCTCAAGAGTACAGAAGTCTCGAAAAGACAAGACATGTATTATTTCTTCCTTCAAGGAATAGTATTCCATGGGATACTAGAATAGTTCCTTAGAGTTCCTTCCATTGAAAATTTGACCATGTATGCTTGTAGATTTATACCAAAGAGTTTGATCATAATCTCAGAGCAAGAAAGCATCAACACCATTCCTACTACCTCTACCTGAGGTACTACATGAGGGATATTCATAGACTTCCTCTTCAGATTACTTAATTTCTTCTTCTTCTTCATATATTCTACAACATTCTTCATACTGATCATCAAATTCTTCTTCAATTGTTGGTAGGAGCCTCATGGTTGCAACTTGACTTAATAATCTGCAACATTAGTCAATAGAGAGACTTCTCTCCACAGGATGAGACAAGGAAAGTGCTCTGATACCCCTGTATTGATCCAAAGTATGATATGCATATCAGATCACTAATATTTCTGCAACTTAAATAAAATTTCTGATTTGACACTTGTAGATACTCAGTAAAATTTCTAACTAGGGAAATGAAGGTATTTTGCCGAGAATTTTTATGAAAGAGATCCGGTGGGGGGAAGAAACCAAGGTAAGGTTCATAAAATTGAAATCATCTTCCCTAACACATTTATATCAGGTATTATTCAGGTTTCAGAGTCCTCTAAGCATAAACTTAATCCCCCGCTTCTGGGTCACCCAACCGTGAAACTAGGAAGACGTATTCAGTCCTTTCAACCAATGGCTTGGGGAAAGGAACTGTGATATTTCCTGAATTTTTTATAGCATAAAATGATTTTAAATACATTTTGGTATAGTTTTGGATAATTTGGGAGAGTTTAGGAGTGAATTGGGAATTTTTGGTAATTTTGGACTAGACAAGTCCTGCATAATGAAGGCTACCAAAACACTATACAGCCTCAACAAATTTAAAATATGGAAGTATGTATGAATAAATAGGTCTATAAATAACCCAAAAAAACTTGAATAATCTAAAAATGAGTGGGTTGAACTCTTTTAATTGCAGAAACTATAAAACTAGTTAATTATAACTAGTGATCTAGCTAGGGTGCAGAATTAAGCATGAATTTCATAGCACAAGTGATTTAGATATTATAATTGAAACTAAAGAGCCTAATATAGTTTATTTCAACAAATTAAATCCCTCATAAACATGCTCATGGCCTTAACGCATTCATTATTGCATTTATTTGACCAAAAACCCTCATTTAAGCATGGATTGGAGCTCATTAACAAAAGATGTGATATCTGAAATAATTGGAAAGTACATTGATAGTAATATAGAGATATATATCATATATTTTATACTATTTCATATCAAAATGGGAATGGAGGACTGAACACTCCAACATAGATCTCAAAATAGTGGGCAGGAGGCCCAAAATCAGACATAAGATTGGCTGGGAGCATAGGTGAAGCTTGGGCTTCACTAGAGCTCAAATGTTTTGAGCATGATGGATGCAATAGGACTGATATGAATCTGATCTCACGCAATGATATTCATCTTCTCCAATTCTTTCAAATAAAATGAATTGGAGGAAGAAGAACATCAAAGGAAGGAATTAGGGCACATCACCCAATGTCTAAGGCACAACACTCAGTTGAAGCAATGATTCACATAAAAATGAATCAATAATAATACAAACCTATTAAATGAGCTCTAATTATTTTGTAATAGATTTTTGGTTGACTTGTTATCAAGTAAAGGCAATAGGTTACCTATGAAAGCAAGTCATCCACCTAGAATCACTAACCCTAGCCACATATGCACCCTCATTAACAAAATTGTAATGTAGGACCATGTGGATATGTTTCCCTATCCAAGTCACCCATATGACTTAGAAACTATGCCCTCTCTAGTCAAAGAGTTGCTGCTTTTATCCCTAACAGCTTTATGCTTTTCTCTTCTTTTGAGATTAAGTCTCCAAAAGGAAACTACGCCCTCCTCTTCCAAAACTTTCTTGATTTTGTTCTAACGTCTTTTCTCAGTCTCCAAAAGGAAACTGTGCCCTCCTTTGCCAAAAATTTCCTGATTTTTTTTTGAAATCGTTTGTCATAGCTTTTGGGAACTTTCTCTTTTCTCTTTGACTACTTTTGTCATAGAGTTTCCTCTTTCTTAATATCCGCCCTTGGAAGGTTGGATTTCCAATTGTGCCTGACATGGCAAGCTCAATTCGACATGCTATTTGCACAATAATTAATTTATAATAATAATAATTAAACTAAGTATAATCCTCATAAATAATATTTGGACAAAATTCCCTAGGTGGGCTAATTAATGCATCTTTGACCCCCCCAAGGTGTTGGGCATGGTCAACACTTTTATGTCCAGAAATATGGGGACATGACATGACTTAACTGGGTTTCTTATTGCACTTGTGGAGTTCTTACACTCTTGTTAAAGGATAACACCGTCCTCGGTGTTATTATTTATTTGTCTTCCATCTTGAAATAGAGCCGGATATGCTTCTAACATATTACTTTCCAATTCCCAAGTGGATTCCTATGGACTAAGGTGCCTCCATTCCAACTTCATTTGTATAATGGTACAGTTCCAGAGTAAAGGTTCTCTCCTATCAAGAATACATTCTTGTTCCACTTGAAACTCTCCTTTGGGTTCCTCGTATATAACATTCCAGTCATTCACATGAGTAGCATCATGAACATATTTCTTTAAAATTGAAACATGAAAAAAATTATGTACTTTATTGTAGAAGGTAATTCTAGTTGGTATGCCACCGGTCCAATCTTTGCCAAAATTTCAAATGGCCCACAATACCTGAGCACCAATTTTGAGTATTTTTCCAATCTTAGGGAGATTTTCTTGGGATGTACCTATTAACCGAAAAAATCCCTCAGTGAGCTCTACATGACCTACACCACCCAAAGACATGCATGCACGGCCCTCATTTGACCCCCACACCCTCAAAAAGGCTTAAAAATACGAAAATGGGCTTAAAAACCCCCTTTTTGGGATTTTAGCCCCTTTCGCCCAATTCCTAGCTCCTTTGGGGGTTTTAAGCTCCTTTGAGGGGTTTTAGCCCCTTTTGGAGGTTTTAGCCCCTATGAGAGCTATTTTGGCTCTTTTTAGAGGTTTTAAGCCCTTTTTCATATATTTGAGCCTTAGCAAGGGTGCGGGGGTCAAATGAGGGTCGTACATAGATGTCTTTGGGTGGTGTAGGTCATGTAGAGCTCATTGAGGGATTTTTTGGGTTAACAGATTGCCCCCTGATGTGTGAGGGAAGGAGCTCATCATATGGCCAACGCACATCATTGGATTTTCTGGGGAGAGGTGGTGCTTCCTGGGATGGGGCATGGTGGCTTTTGGTTTTTGTATTAATATGGTTCCCATTAATGGGTGAGATATAAATAATGTGTGACATGTATATGGATGAGGCGGGCATCCCCATGCTCATAATGATCTCGAAAGAGTAATGTGATCTAATCTCTGTAATATAAGAGATGATCATGTACAACTGTCTTATTCCCACTCAAGATGATCCTTTTCCTTTTCCTACCATCCGGAATCATGAGTAAGTCTATCTTGGCAACCTGCAATTTACAGTATTTCACACTGGGAGTTCCTGTGTGGTACCTTGAACCACCTACCCTACCTATAAGGCCCCAGGATGTGTTGACTAATGTCTAGCCAATTGATATGATGTTGCACCTATTTCTGGGTCCATCAAAGACCCCTCCCATCTCCAGGCCTTCCCCTCTTCCTTCAATAGAGACTGGGGGAAAGGTCACTAAAACCACAACCAATACCATTGACATGATCACTAGCACTAGTTGCCCTTCCGTCTCATCAGTCGTGGAAGATCCACTTGATCTACCATGGCACCACTTAGGTGATGATGGAGAGATCTGTAAGACCGCCTCCGGTTTTACCCCATTCCCTTTAAACCATAGTGTGGAATCGGTTCTTCCCATAAAATACTAGATTTCGTCACTCTGCCTTGCCAAAGACCTTCATCTTGGCAAGGAGGCCTACTTCTTCACTAACTTAGATGGTCACCTCTTGAAGAAGCCGCATAACGAGCTCTACCTCAAGAGAGTCTATTCCCGATACCACCACTATGAGTCACTTATAGCGTAGTTTTTTTTTCCAACGTTTTTACCACAAATCAAAGACACCCTCCAATAATATCTCTACACATGAAGGTATCCCACTGGAGGGTGTGGTACCACAGCTGCACATACACACGGTATGTCGCACGTATGTTCTACCACCAACCTGATAGCACACCAAGATGCCCCCATTTGGTCTAGATTTTCCCTATGCACTACTACGCTAGGGGCAGCACCATTAGCTGCTAGTTAAAGTCACCTGGATCATGTTCGAGACAACCCTCATGCCTCTGGGCTCAAATTTCTGTCTTTTTATCTTCTAATGAGACCATCGTCTCATGTTTAACAAGTAGTTTTCAAGACCACTTCCTGGAAGTTACCTCCATCTACATACCACATGGTGATGTAAGTGTCTCCAGACCTATACTTGCATCACACATGCCTACCGCAACTCATGCAGGACTCCGGGCCACTGCCCGAAAGGCACGTCATTTTATTTCAGCATATATCTGTCAAATCCGTCCATCGCACCTTACGCGGGTCTCCAAACCATCACCCGGAAGACAGGTCATTTCTTTTGCATGCATTTGGCATATAATTTCCTCTGGACTTGCACTCACATCACATGTAGTCCATTCCATTCACCACAACTCACACACGACTCTCCAGACCTTTGTCTGAGAGCCACCTCGGTTTGCATGCCTCTGTCGCACCAACTCATGTGCCTCTACTGCGATCTATCTCGTGCATGTATTGGTATGATTAAGAGCCACCTGATCCATCCATACTACATGGATGACCTTTGGACCACTGTCCACTATCCCGACATGGGGGCACCACCAGTGCCTTCTTGATTGGTTGACCATACTAGAGTTTCTTTTAAGCTCTTTTTTTACTCCTAAAAGAATGAAAATATTGTCGAGCACAGCTGCTTCATTTCCCACTCATTAAAGTATAGGAAAGGGCATCTACATCTTCTCGTTTATCTCCTTTTGCAGACCATGTAGACCATCAAATGAAAAGGACCACCTTGGCACATTCAAGCCAAGACCGTTTGCCTCTACATCCTTTTATGCTTTCTCGTGTAGAGGGGCCAAAAATTATAAAAAAGCTCAACATGGGTTGTCATTAAGCTCTTTTCCAGCCTTCTCATCAAGAAACGATTGTTGAGAAAACTTGGTTTTGTTCATGCTCATAAAAGTATCTAAATGATCATTCAATCAGTATAGGTTTAACCTTTTCCAGCTTGACTGGACTACCAATAGTAAAGAAGTATCCCATCCCCTAAAGGATGGGTGAGCTCTCCTATATATACTTTTATCCTTTTTCGGGCACAGGAGACTACCAATGAAAAAGAGCCCCCACTGGAGTCTTCTTCATGCTTTTAGACTCTCTAAAATTGAAAGCACCATCGAGCATGTACTTTCTTGGGCTCACCAAAAATCCAAGAGATCATACCACAATGGTGTCTCTAGACACCAGCCCACAGATAACAATTTGGAACCATTCCCACGTTGGGTCGCCTTTGTTCATAGTACTCTACAATGTGTCTTCCTTGGATCCCATCAATACCAAAAGTCTACCTCCTCCAAGTATTTCCCATATGCAGTTACATCCCCAGTATTACAGCTATGGTCCCTTTCCCATGAGTAAGTTTCATTTGCTTCCTAGTCCGCCCTACCATCATACTTTGAACAAAGGAATTTTGAGTGCACTACACTCCTTCTTCCCCTATTCAACTCCTCCCCTTTCCCCTCCCCATTCAGTGGGTCAGTCCTTTCGGTTATCTCCCTCGTGCTTCTATTCAAGGAACCACCATTGCCTTGACCAAGTGCCGGTCTCCCCCTATCAACGACAACACATGTATTCCATAGGATAGACCCATAGGTCCCTGTATCCTGGTTTGATTAACCTCATTGATGAGTTCCTTGGACCACTCGATAGGATTCCTTAGAGCCTCTCGGGATGGTTGTTTCTCATGTGCTTGACTCCAGCTCCATCATCACACTGTTGAGAATCATACAGGGTATTGGTCCATGCAGTATTTGGTTGAAGACCCCAGATGTCACCTGACTCTAGCACATTGATGAGTATATTTGAGGGACCCCAACAGGTTCATGTCCGTTGTGATTTTCGGGTTGCGTTGGAGACAGTGTTTAGAATCCCCTGTAGTGCTTCTATATAGATTTATGATTGATGCAACATATTTGTACCATAGAGACTCTGACTCTCCGTCAGTAGGTCCCTACAGCTATGTACCATTCCATATCTAGCAGACCATCAGTCATGAAGATATAGCATTACATGAGAATGCCATGGGTCCAATGTAGCAGTTCTTCAAATCAATATTGTATTCAGCCTCTCATATAGGCAATCACTATCGTAACAATAGTTGTACATCATCGGTTGTTGTATTATAGAGCTTAGATCACATTATTCTTTTGACATCGTTATGAGCATGGGGATTCCCACCTCATCCAAATAGATGTCACACATTATTTGTATCTCACCCATTGATGGGAACCATATTAATACAAAAACCAAAAGCCACCATGCCCCAGCCCAGGAAGCACCACCTCTCCCCAGAAAATCCTATGATGTACGTTGGCCATACGATGAGCTCCTTCCCTCACACGTCGGGGGGGAATCTGTTAACCCAAAAAATCCCTTAGTGAGCTCTACATGACCTACACCACCCAAAGACATCCATGCATGACCCTCATTTGACCCCCACACCCTCAAAAAGGCTCAAAAATATGAAAAAGGCCTTAAAAACCCCTAAAAAGAGCCAAAATAGCTCTCATAGGGGCTAAAACCTCCAAAAAGGGGCTAAAACCCCTCAAAGGAGCTTAAAAACCCCAAAGGAGCTAGGAATTGGGTGAAAGGGGATAAAACCCTAACCAGGGGCTTAAAACCCTAAATCTCTATGAAAAAGTATAAATAGAGGGGTGGGGGTCACTCTCAGCACACTCCTTCTCTCCCTATTGTTATGCTACCCATGTGAGTGCCTTGAGACCCTTTGCCTCTCAAGCCATTCACCCTCCCTCTTCTCCATTGCTCCACAAGCCAATATTTCATCCCAAAGAGAGAGGTGCTTCCAAAGCTAGGGCAAGGTGGCCCATTTCCACTGAAACAAAAGGTATACTTGTGTTTTATTTCATTTTTATTGTAGTTTTCTAACATATTCTATTTGCAGGATTTCTTGCTAATGCTTTGGTGCAGGTCTTCCATTGATTTCTTGCAGCCATACTTTGTTTTCTAACTATTTCATGCAGGGTTTCGTAGCTTGGCCCTAACACTTGTTTTTCAGGTTTTTCTTCCACCTCATAGGAACCCTACCCTTCTATCCTATAAATGGAAGGGAGTTGTTCCTACCTGTAGCTAGGTTGAAAGCTCTACTACAGTACCTTTACATAAACATGTTCTCCTACCTGGAAATCTCGTAGAGTTCTTTTTAGGTTGACAGTACTATTTTTCCTATCTTGGGTAACCTTCAAATTCTGATATACATGTTTCACTGTTAGTTCCATATACTTTAATAAATTAGGTCCTAACATTAATCAGTCAACATGATTCTTCCAATAAATTGGAGTATAACACTTTCGGCCATACATAATCTCAAATGGGCTTAATCTAGCTGAAACATTTAAGTGATTGTTATACGCAAGTTCTACTAAATGAAAGTAGACTTCCCGCTTACCTAGTTTATCCATTGAGTACATTCTAATCATGTCTTCTCAAATCTGGTTTACTCTTTAAGTTTTTCTATCGGTCTGTAGATGATATGTGGTGCTAAAATTTAATTGTGTGCCTAAAAGTTTAAATAAATATTTCGAAAAATTTCCTATAAAATATGCATCTATGTCTGATATTACTACCTTAGGTACACCGTGCAACTTGAAAATTTCTTTCATAAATATATCAATAATTTTAACAACCTTATAAGTAGACTTTACTAGAATAAAGTGAGATTCCTTACTTAGTTTGTTGACTACGACAACGATTGAGTCATGTTGTTTAACATTCTTGGATAAGATAGTTATGAAATCCATGTTGATAATTTCCCATTTCCATTCTAGAATGGGTGATGGTTGTAATAATCCTGCTGGATGTTGGTGTTTAGCTTTTACCTCTTGACATTCCATGAAATCATTCCTTATCATGGTAATCATTTTTTGATATCGAGGATGTCCTTAATAAGTTATTTTATGTAATTTGCTCATAATAATTAATTTAATATCCGATGAATTTGGTATATATAATCTACCTTTGTGTAGTCATAACCCTCTTCCATTTAGACTAATATTCGTTTTTACTTGATTCATTTCATTTGGTGTGGTCCTTTCTTTTAGTTTTTGATACTCATTGTCAATTTTTTCTGCATTTAAAATTTTATTTTCTAAATCCGATTCATAGCTGTTTCTTGCATACAGCAAGTTTGCATGATGACTTAAGGAATCCACATCCTTATTCTATTTTCCTTTTATAAATTTTATTTCAAAATCATATTCAATTAGAAATGATAACCACTTAGCTTCTCTAGTGTTAATATTTTGTTGATCGAATAGGTATTTTAAACTTATATGATCAGACATTAATAAGAATATTCTCCCTATAAGATAGTGTTGCCACATTTTTAGCACGTGAATGATAGAAACTTGTTCTATATCATCAGTGGCATAATTCTTCTCATGTTCCTTGAGTTTTCTAGACTCATAGGCTATGACATAGTTTTCTTGAATTAATACTCCACCTAGACCTTCTTTGCATGCATTTGTACATACAACAAAATCTTTAAAAGGATTAGCAATTTTTAAAATAGGGGTTGTGTTTAACAGGTGTTTTAATTTATTAAAACTTTCAATGCATTTTTCATTCCTATCAAATTTCTTACCTTCCTTTTGTAATGAATTTATAGGATACGTTATCTTAGAAAATTCTTCAATGAATTTCCGGTAGTATCTAGTAATCCCCATGAATGAACTTATATCAGTTACATTCTTTAGAACATGCCATTCAGTGATAGCCTTAATCTTATCGAGATCGACTGATATCTTTTCCTTAGACACCACATGTCCTAGATACTGAATTCTGTCTTTAAATAAGTCACACTTGCTAAACTTAGCACATAGTTGTTGTTCCCTTAACACTTGTAATATTATTTTTAGGTGTTCTTCATGCTCTTGTTTATTTTTAGAATATATTAATATGTTGTCGATAAATACAGGTACAAATTTATCTAAGTATTTACTTAATATACTATTCATGAAACACATAAAAGTTGTCGGGGTGTTTGTTAACCCAAATGACATTACAACAAACTCATAATGATCATATATGGTTATAAAAGCAGTCTTAAATTTGTCCTCGTCCTTCATCTGTACTTGATGGCATCCATATCTTAAATATATTTTTGAAAGCATTGATTCCACTTGAAATTGATCAAATGGATCGTCAATCCGAGTGAAAGGATATCAATTTTTTATTTTCATTTTGTTTAAATATCTATAATCTATACATAATATTAGAGTTCCATCATTTTTCTTTACAAATAAAACCGGTGCTCCCCAAGGGAAACACTAGGTTTATTGTATTTTTTATTGATTAGTTCTTTTATTTGTGATTTTAATTTAGTAATATCTACTATATTCATTTGACAAGGAGACTTTTATGCTGGTACCACCCCCGGTACCAAATCGATCATAAAATCTATATCTCTTTTCAGAGGTAGTCCAAGAATTTCTTCAGGAAATATATCTTTCAACTCTTTTAAAATTGATATATATTCTATTTTAAGTTGATTATTTTTATATTTGTCATCCATTATGTAAAATACAAAAACTTTCCATTCTTTACGAACTGATATTTTCATTTGTAAGGATGATATTTCTCTTATGGTAACTTTCCTGGGAATTCTTTTTACAACAATATTATTACCTTTATCAGCCAAGCATGAGAATGTTTTATCATAAGAGTTTAAAATAACTCTATCTTTCTCTAACTAGTCAATTCCTATCAGAAAATCATAAGACCCTAAAGGTAAAATATTTAAACTAGCATGTGTTTTTAAGTCATTCATAGTAAATTCACACTTTTTCACGAAACTAGTGACGTTTTGCCTTGTGTCTGTAGCAATTTGTACTAACTAAGATTTTTCAAAATTATCTTGTTGTAACCTTTATAGTTCTATAAATCTAAGTGATACATGACTTCGACTTGCACCTGTATCAATCAATATGGAAATGGGTTTGACTTTCATCATATCTTCGATTTCGACCATAGACGTTTGATGATCTACTTGTTGACTCTCCAATGTTGCACTGATTATGTGCATGCTTCTTGTTGTATCCCCCACTATAGTAGCTTCTTGAATTTATTGGGAATTATTAGCATTTTATTTCTTAATGGGTGATCTTCAATGTAATGTGGTTCACCACATTCCTAGCATTTTATAGGTTCCCTTGGTGAATTATTTTTATTAAAGGTAGTGGGTGTTTCCCTTTCCTTTGTTGCTACAGGATTCTGCAATTTAAATTTTTTATAATTATTCTCTTGGTATCCCTGATAATTATTCCTAGTGTTCTTATAAAACCTTGTACCTTTATTTTTCTGTTCAAAGTTCTCTCATCTTTTTTTTCCAGTTAGCTATGTTCTCTTGTTTGTTTTTATTTTGATCATAGTAGAAGTTTGCTTTTTCTCATTGCCTCTTCCAGAGTTTTTGGATTATCATATTCAATTCTCTCCTTGAAAATAAGAGGTAAACAACTGAGGAAATGTTGTATTTTTTGTTTCTCATCAATAATATAAGGAACATAACGTAATAAAATTAATAATTTTCTTCAAATTTCTTTCATGGTCATGGCACCTAATTGTAATTTGTAGAATTATTTAGCTTTTTCGTAAAATTGTTCTAATAAATATTTTCGTTTGAAATAATTCTTAAAGGTTTTACACGTTACATAATGTTCTTTAATTCCTTTTACTTTGTTTATGTCTTGCCACCAGATATCAGATGTTTGTGTTAAGTTATAAATTGTCATTTTTTCTTTTAATTCGTCTGAATAGTTAAAAATCTAGAAGAATTTTTCCATTCCATATAGCCAAGCTTCGAATTCTTATCCTTTTTCAATTTCTCCATTAAACATAGGAGGTTTAATATTTTTGAATCCAGTAGAAATTTCTTCATATGATTTGTATTTCTTTTTCTTCTGTTTACTATCACTACTCTCACTAGAATCTTTATATTTTTCAGTATTATGTTTAGCTGATTCTGCGCTTGAAGATTGAGTCTCATGTTTATTAAATTCCAGTTTTGTTAGCTTACGTCAATAAGGTGTAGATATTTCCATGTTAAAATCAGGTTCTTTATTTTTCCCTTTTTCATTACTACGCAGTTTAGTCATCAGAACATTATTTAACTCTTCCTATGCTTTTAAAATGCATTCTTTATCTTCCTAAACTCGTTTTAGCTCCTCTCTTAAGTATTTTATGGTTTGTAGGAGTTAAAATGGGTTACCATTCCTACTTTCATTCAAATTTACCCATATTTCATTGTCTCTAATGTTACCTTCTTCATTGTTTATTAGATCCTTAGGATGTGATTCTTCTTCAATGAACATTCCCACATCTTCTATGATTCCTACAAAACAAGGTTATTCTTCTCTTCCTATTTGCAAAAGAGTCAAACCATTAAAATCGGATTAGTTTTATGTTTCTATCAATTCGAGTATTGGGCTCATTCAGGACCAGTGTTGAAACCATGCTCTCATACCATTCTGTCACATACCTGTATTTCCATAATAATAAAAAACTTGTTTACGATTTATTATTCATTATTTGTCGCAACATGAATCTATTGGTCATAGTACATCCATATGTGTCTTAACAAACTATTGATTTGATTACAAGGATAATTTTTAACTAGACCTGTTGTTGTTGGATGACAGGGTGTGTCTTTTGTTTGATGTGGTCTCCATTTCTGACGATGACTTGGTTGCAACCTTGCCAAGGTGATATTTAAGTCTTTGAGTTTATTATGGTTTGATTTTTTAGGACATAAGCATAGATCTATGGCTTAGTCCTCACTACACTCTAAAAAAATAGTTAGTTGGTTAACCTTATGTTTAACCCCCCCCCCCCCCCCCCCCCCCTTCATTTTATTTTCTTTGGCAAAGGTGCTTATATAATTGTTTAATAGCTTGATAGTTGGTTACAAGATGTTAGAAGGATTTATATCAACCATAAGACCTAGACCATGTTTTATATTCCTATCTCACAGGATTTACAAACCATGAGGGTGATAACGTATAATATAAAGTTTGATATATATATATATATATATATATATATATATAGAGAGAGAGAGAGAGAGAGAGAGAGAGAGAGAGAGAGATATGTTGGAGGGGATACAAGTGGATGCCAGCAGTTTCATGAGGGTTTAAAAATCTTGTATTAAATTTATGGCATATCCCTAACTACCAGTTGACAACGCAACCATGCACATTTAATGACTTGGCTATTCGCATGCGTTATGGACAGATGTTGGATCTTGACCCTCCATTTGTCATTGATCTGGGTCCATGGTTTTCGTAGGGTTTTAATGTGGATTTAAGTTTTTGTGAGGGTTTTTCAAAGCATTAATTTGGTATTGTTTGTGTTTTTTTAATGTTAATGGAGGACGATACTCAACCTATCCATGGGATGGGCATGCAACCATTCTTCCCCTTCGTGGCATGTTAATAAGTGTTTAATTTCTATCATGTAATCTTGATTTTGTTAGAGGTTTATTAGTGCTTAATGGAAATGTGGTCACCATTACAGTATTGACCATTAATGACTCACTGCAAGGTTTACATGGAAGATCAAACACCTTCCTTCAAGTTCTAGTAGAGGATTTGCAACCTACAGGGTCTTAATTAACATGTAAGGAAGAAAAATACTTCCATCTTACTCTGTAATTTCATTTTTAAAAGGATTTCCTTAATTTGAATTAGATTTGACACGATTGTTTCTTATTTTGTATGAAGAGGAAGAAGATATAGAAAGGAGGATCTGACCATTGTCCCTCTACGTGTATTAGCAAGGTAAACTTATTCTCTTGTTGAACAATTTAGGAAATGCATTCATGAATAAATTGGGGTTTATTCTAAATCTTTCATATTGTTGACAAGTGAATTCAGGATACACACAAAGACCTCAGATGAGCTTGCTTCACACTCATGGTCCCAAGCTCGAAATGCAAGGTAATGTTTACAATGCATTTATTTATCCTTAAATCATTTTATAGTTTGCATTGCATAGTTTTAACAATACTTAAATGTTAATGCAAGTTTCCAAGCATGGGCTAGACGAGAGCAGTGACATGATCACCTCCTCTCGAGCTTCCTTCATATCTATCTAGAGGTGAGGGATTTTCCCCTTACTTTGTTAATAGGAAGTATATACATAAATTTTTGTTAATATGTTCATAAGAACGCTAGTAGGTCCATGTGCATGTGAACACTAGTATGGTGTGGATTATGGGTTGTACACTCTAATCCACCATCACTCACAAGGTAAGATTTTGTTTAGGTTCGTAATTAAGCATGGTTCTCGATTGCTTTGGTTCATAGTTCTAATTGAGGATAAGTATTTACGCCCAATAAAAAATTAGAATATAATTTTGTTTATAAACATAACCCTTTTCGGGTCTGTACTCATATGCATGAATTACAGAACGGGCTTTGCATCCTCTCACACTCGAAATGTATTTGAATTTTTTAAAGTATTGTAACTTCAGAATATATTATATTGTACTTTTATTGTATTCTCCTTCAGAGATGTTATTCCTCCATTCAAAGATGTCCTTGATGTAATTCGTCATGTAAAAGTCATGAGGTAAGCATCCCGTTGTAAGTCGGGGAAATAGTACCCACAAAAGTAATATATAAATGTATTTTGAGTCTCCCAAGGTATCTCGGCCCTAATTAGGGAACCTGGCTGACTTAGTTAGTTAGTTGAGGCACTCACCTAATGAATATAAATAGGCAAGGCACATCTCTCATTCTTACACATATTACACTCAGGTATTTCACTGGAGAGAGAGAGAGAGAGAACGAAATATTCTATTGTGGAATATGAGAAACTATTCTTCTTGATGGGGTTTTACACTATACTTGGTCGATTTCTATACTGAGGAAATTTTGCGGGGTTTTCTCCCTTGTGGTTTCCCCGAGGAATACCTTGGTGCTCTCTTGTGTTATTGTACTTATATTTATTTCAGTGATCCTTTGCTCATGGTTATGATATTATGATGCTAAATGTTTTAGATCTTGTATAACCATTAAAAATAAAACATATTTTACAATAGTTTGGTATGATATTTGAATAGATTGGTTTCATGGCCAACATAGAGTTCATTGTTCTGTAATTTTTTTAATGTGTAAGATCTGCTTGTAAATTCAATTGGGGAATAATCTTTACCATGTGGTCATGATTACTATACCTTTAATTTTGATTTGGTTGTTGCTGTGATTTGGAATCTCAAATATTTAATCATATGACTTTTTCTTATATCTGGATATCATGGTTCTGTTTTTTATGAACTCTTAATCTAGATCTGCCTATTTCTGGGTATGGAAACCCGAAAACAGAGACTAGGCATTTCTATTTGATTATGTTTTTAACCTATAGATGTGATTTTGCTATTGTATATCTTACTGTTTGTTGACTTTGTGGATAAATCTCACTTTATGTTTAACTCGATTTGATTATCCCTAATTTTGGAAAATCAACTCAACGAGTTGGGAGTTGATGATTAACTTGTTAAATGAATACTTGGTTTGTATGGTTTGATTGATCATCATCCCTTCGTTCAGTTATTTTTGTTGATAATATATTTATATTTTTCCTAATCTGGGTATGGAATCCCAAACAAAGACTAGGTTTATTAAAATACATGTGTATTGTATTTAAACAACGATAGACTCTCTATAGAAGCCTTCGGGTCCTAGAGGAAAGTAATTGGTTTACACTTACTTAGATCAATTTTATTAATTTGATATATATACATACTTTCATAAACGTTGGTAAATTTATCTAGATATATTTATAATATAGAAAATATCTCTATGAAGAGTCTCTCGGCTCTTACTACAAAATTTAAGAGTATACATTTAAAATGTTTGATTTGTATTAATGTAGCACAACATAGGAGAATATTGTAGTTAGGATTTATTTACCATTAAAATTTCTACATAAATAAGAGATCTACATTTTTCTACATTATGTACATGAGAAAATAATAAATAACAGCTTATACTAAGAACATATTACTGAAAGAGATAAAAAGATTAGAAATAGACACGTAGTAGGATTCTTAGGTTAAAATGCATTTAGAATTCAAATCTATGCTCATACTATAATTAGCAGTACTAAACAGTTAATAAATTTAGTAAGGAACCTGTCACCACTATCACGAAAACATAACTGAAGCTACTGTTCCTCCCAACCAACTTCCAAAGCAGCCAAAACATACTTGCTCAAGAACCATCAATCATGTTTGTTGAACCACAAGGACAAAATCTGATCAATGTGCCATCTCTTTGCATCAATATATTATTTCCCCATCCATCTCCAGCCTCCTTATTCGACGAACATACTATTTTATAGTATTTTTCCTTGGACTTGGTCATTTATGAGCCTCCTACTCTTTAGCACTCAACAAGGAGTCTTGACCTAATTTTGGAGAAGATGCCTCCTGCATCACTTGAGTTCTCACTCAACATCTTTTGTCATTTTTTATTTCCCCCTGTGGGTGAGCAAACACTCTTTTAACGATTACATTAGTTATGTTTCCTCTCAATATTTTAATTATTCAATAATAATAATAATTCATTACATCCATTTTTACTTTATTGTCAAAATATATAAAAAATTATTTCAAATAATAAATAATTAATGTTTACCTAGTAGTAGACACATATCTTTTATTCCAAATAATGCAAAATTATATGAAAATATTAATATTTTCCTAGTAGTAAACACGTATCTTTTACAATACGCACAGTATGGGTTATTAATGAGTTGGAGAAACTTGACCTTAGCTAACTTGCTTTAAAATCCGATAAAAGGGATAAACAAGGGGCCAACAAGCCACTTATTAAATAAGTGGTAAAATGAGACTTTGAAAACTTTACCAAGTTTTGAAAACCATCATACTCCAAAGTAAAAACAATGTTTAAAAACAAAAGCATTTCCTTCGATTCCCACCTCCTTTCTAGACCATATTTGCCTCGAGGTCTTGTTCAAGGTGTGGGAGGGTAACGCCTTGTTTTTAACCTACAGCAAGAGGGATGCAAATAGGATTAGTATATCCATAAATTAAAACATTATTTAAATTAAGATAAACAAAGGATTTAACTCACCTTGGTTACATGTAACGTTTGAAGAGTTCAGGCTACGAGGATGTAAACTGTAATCATTACCATAGCCCATAGAATTCAATAGATAAAATATTATCTTGTAAGTTAAGTAAGCCATGGTTCCCAAATGAGTTTGTGTCCTTACTAATTTTGATGAGACATTTATGAAAACAAAAAAATTACTTATGTTTAAGATTTTTTTTAGACATGGTTAAAAGTGCAAAAACAATCTTAAACATTGATTTTATCATTAATTTGAATATTTTGATATGTGCTTGTAATAAAAAATTAATTTACATTTTTGTAGTTCTCTGGTTTGCAGCAAGGCACTAAGTCACTTCTTAGCTAACTTTTCTATGTATTAAGTTCATTATGAGCTATTTTCGATAAATTTCAATAAAAAACAAAGTTGTTTTAATCTAATTTATGATCATTTCTATGTTGTTTCAATGTAATTTTTGATAGTCTATTCAAGTACATTCATTTTCTTATTCTGATCATTTTTAGCATACATACACATGTAAAAAAAAAGAAATTTTAAATAAAATATCTCGATATTTTTGTGTATATTTCAATATAAGTAAGAATACAATAAATCAATAAATAAGAAGAAGAATACCTATTGTTAGTAGATGGTAGACGACCTCCTTTAATCCAGTAGAAATTTTCCAACTTAGCCTCCTTAGTACTTAGCAACTGATTGAATTAACCACCCTGCCGACCAACTTTGATCATGTTGGGTATAAGAAATCCATAGACTTCCTAGCCCCCGATCCCACAAAATGATAATTCCAATAACAAATTCCTTGTTTTGGTTATCGAACAAGAATTTTCCCCTTCCTCTTTTCAACAAGGTTTCCCTCTTCCCTTTCAATTTTTGTTTTTGTCGAAAATCCAATATCGTCAATCTCCAACTACTTCCTCCAACCTTTCCTATATACCGAACTCCTTATGCTTCATTCAACATTAATCCAACATATTCCCTCTATCTTCTCAATAACCAAACCCGTTAATTCCCTTTCTGTTATTAAAGGAAATTTAATATTTAATATGTTTATCAGATCTTGTTTCTTTCTCGAGTACGAGTTCAAACAATAATGTTCATTAAGTTAGTTCTATCAGGATGACTCCAATTATTTATTAATTCTTATGAATCACCACTACTGGTTTTTTTTACGAGGCTTAAATCTTCTTAATTGACATATCCATCTACCACTTATGTTTAAAATGTTTTAGGATAGAATAATAATTAATAAGCATGACTTAACATAACGAAGACTCCAATGTCTTGATTACTTAATCAAAATTAGATTTGACAAGAATGTTCTGATTTCCAAATTTGTTTAAATATTCATATAATATTAATATAATATTATTCGATTTGGACAATTCACTCCCAATATTTTTAAAATAATAATAATATTCCACTTATCGATGGAGGAAGAATAATCCATATATTTAAATAATTAATTTAACTAGCATAATGAAATTACTTATTTCACAACAGTTTAAAAATAACAATAATAATTATTGAATAAATAGTAATAATAATAATAATAAACATCCATTACTTGTTTCTTTAGTTTTTAAGTGTCCTATTACCAACATAGTACTCTTACACTTATAGACAAGTATCCTTAAGTGTAAAACTAATTGTAATTAATAATTCAATAGTACAATTCTACTCTCGAGTATGGAACAATGTTCACATTTACTTACAACAACTTATGACAATAATTTCAAATCATGACACTTTATTAAATCATTTATTATAGTGCTCACATACAATTTAAGGAACACTAAATGACTAGTAACTTCCATTATCAATGTATAATAACTTACTATTTTGTAAGAAACTTACACAATTATTTAACTTTGTAATCAATTGTATAACGATACTAGTGTATATATGCAAAGTCTGCATGCATGGCCAGAGCATGCACATTTTACATATGTACCATAAGTAACCATATCCTGCCTATGCATATCTACTAATTAACAATAACAATGCATACATATTATTCATAGATACTTTAACATAATCAATATATCATTATGAGTTATCTAATGGTTTACATAATCAAAATTCTGCGTCATTATACTTAGATTTACAGTAATCAATTAATCAGTTGAATTCAAGGGGGATACCTAATACCACTACATATTGTCATAGAACCCCCAATCCCCCACAATACTAGCTAACACATCCTTCCATCATATCCTACTTCCGCATATTCCCTACCCTTCCTCAGCTAGTACAGATGTGGTGATGGTTTCACCCACCCGGACCCATATAGAAACTAAGAGTGTCAGTGTCAGCTAAATAGCGGACCCAACCCCTCCTGGAAAGCATCTGGTCATGATGATCACATGTCTAGGGGCGCGTGACTCAACCCAACCCTCCCAATACCTCAGGTTTCATAAGGTGGGAAATACCTCCATCCTTCTCAGCATACTGGGTCTATACCCTGTCAAAATCACACTATGTTGTTATTGATATTATCGGTTTGTGTCATCGTATTATCTTATTGATTTCTAATATTTATTTATTAACATGCATTTATTCCTCATATCATATCAAGTATCTGGCTATCTCATAGCCTTGTGTTCTATGGATCGGTATTTTGAAACCATACGTTTCTAACAAATATCTCTCTTCGATCATTAATTGATCCATATCATCAGTATCCTTTCATTTCATCACATAAAATCATCAAATTGATCACATCATGGGTTGGTATCCATGTACCACATCATACATATCATATTTCATCAAGGACAATAAGTAAACATACGTTGTCATTATGAAAGAAAGAAATCTCATGATAACTACAACATCATAATTATATAATCATAGTAAAATTTCATAAGAATGGTAACATCATCACATCATACTCATAGTATCAACATAAGCAAAGTAACATCATTAGAATAGTAGTAACATATAATCAAGTCTAACATGCCAAACTATAGTTTACTTAGTCTAGCTGAGTCCAACAGATAATAAGCAAAATAAAGTGCAGTATGTACGACGGAAAACATGCCTAGTAAAAATATGGGGTGTTACAATTTTGAACATTATGATACGTTCAAAGTGTGACAAATGCATTATTAATACAACATATGTATGAGGTCCACATTGTATTGAGACAAAACTCCAACAAAAAATTATAATTTCATTAACAAATTTAACCACAATTAACCATAACCATTTAGTAACATGCCAAGATGACATAACTGAAACACTAAAACATGATTATGATGAACATGAGTACAACATAAAATAATTTATAGATAGAAATGGGTGAAATCGTTAATCTCAGTTTCTATTCGGTTAGAATGGTTTTTCTGAATCCATATTCCATAACCTTTCAGCTGAACTAATTTATGTTTTTGGCCGAATACATAGAACTAACTTTCAGCTGAAAAAATTGTTCGACCGAAAGTTAAAGTTAACGATATGTTTTGTAATGCACACTCTACATGGATGACCAGGAAAATAACGTTTGGTATCTAGGTTTTCGACTGAAAACCATTTTATATGTATTAACAGAACACCATTGTTTATTGCTTTAGACATTGTTTTTTTGATATGGAAAGTCTTTGACTCCCTGCTCAGTTTGTTGGTTCCCTGCTCATTATGTTAGTGTGGTGGATTTGTTGACGAGTTGTTGTGATGGATTCATGTCTTCCCTGTGTATTTCCTGTGGAGCCCCGCATATCTTGGAGCCTTGCTTGGTCTGGTGGTGTGGTGGAGCCAGTGACAATTTCTTGTGGTTGAGGCATGTTTGCCCTATGGATACCTGTATATCCTATATCCTTGCTCGGTCTCGTGGTGTGGTGGAGCCATTTGTGGTGTAGTGAAGTCGTTGATGAGTTGTTGTGGTGGAACCAGGTCTACCATGAGGAGTCGTGCTTCATTTGTGGACCTCTTTCTAGTTTGTGTATCTATGTGTGGTGGAGTTGTGTCTCCCCTACGGAGTTGTGTTCTGTTAGTGTGTTTTCCTTTGGACACCTGCTCGGTCTGTGGATCTGTTTCCATGTAGACAATTAACGATCATCTCTATAGGTAAGTCCCATAGATTTATTTTTAAGCATCAAAGATAATTTTATTTTTATTGCAGTGTTTTGGATTTTGATTATATGCTTAGTAATGTATGGAAATAATTGGTGGTTGTGTGATTATTTAAAGTACATTAATTTATTATTATTGAGTAAGTATATTTTTTGTTAAAAAAAATTAAAAAAATGAAATGATGTGTAATGAAACAATTGAAAATTTCAATTTCAGCAATTTTCAGTGGCCATATAGATGTGGAATTCGAAGTTAAATCAATGTATATAACACCACCTTATTGTATATGCATCTTGGTGTGATGTATTTTAGTAGGTTAGATGCTTCTAGTATGGTGGGCTTGGCTTGTGAATCATTTTAGTGGGAACATGGCCTTAGAAACTTTCTTGTCATACTGAGTAAACTATCTAGGATTGGTAGTAACTGTAGCCTTCCTTTCAACTATCCTCCAGAGATCAATCTCTTCCATTAGCATCCGCAGCCTACATTTCCTAGGGGTTAAGTTAGAATTCCCCTCTTGTCGATTGCAGTATTTGAGACCTAACATCAAGCTCATAATTACTGCAGTTCCTTCGAATTTCATTGGAATATAGATAAGCATAACATAATAAGGGAATAAGGGCAATCTACCAGTTACCACTCTATGGGAAATGAAGGAGTTTTTTTGTTAAATAAACCATGAGTCATTCCTCAGTTCACCATTTGGCAAGGAAGTTATTCCCCCACATTATGAGGGAATAACATCTATCTACTTGTATCTAAATTATCAAAACCTGTCTCTACATTATCATAGCTTATATCTACTTGTCTATGAATTATCATAGTATGTCTCTGCATTATAATAGCCTATATCAGCTTGTCTCAGCATTATCATAGACTGTATTTTATTTTAAGTTTGATGATTTTTTTTAAGAAAATTATCTAGTGTCAATTTAATTTTAGCTTTATGAATAAAACTTAGTTATTCAATCTTTTTGGTGTTGCACTCTGGCCTTCCTATGTATGACTAGTGTTATTGTCATACAGAAAATGCTCTCTCTACTTGGAAAGATAACTAGAGGTAATCCATTTACAACCCTGCCCTACCTCATTTGTGATAATTTGTTAATATGGAGAACACTCCATGAAGGTTCAAACCAACCATTTTCTCCATTCAAAAAATTAACCAGACTTAGATTAAAATAATATCCTGTAAATACCATTTCCCTTCTCCATGGAATCGTAAAGTCAAAATTCTCTCTTTGTGACTCTGGTTGACCAAGATCTTAACAAACCATGTCAGACTAACAACTTTAGTCTAGCGCCCTTTCCCTTCATTCAAGAGATTCACACCTTAATTATTAAGTTAAGTTAATAATTCATCCATTTATTTATATAGTTTTGATGGGAGAGGGATCATAGGGATTATTGATCGAATAAAGGTAAAGGATATTCCATTGTGTCATATCATATGGTGTGTAACTGGGTGATATATTATACCCTTAAAAAGAATATCCTTCAGATGAGAATGTCTTGTTCGAAATAAATAAATGGGGAAACATGTGGGAAAACCAAATTCACATCAGAAAGAGGGGCACAAACAATAAATATATTGAATTGGTCTTTTGTGTCCTAAAAATATTTCCATAGGCTAAAATGCATAGCAGTCTTACCTCCAGTCTCCAAGGGAACAGTATCCTGATTTGGAGGAATATTCCACTTCCATATTGGCCATGATACTATCAAATATCCAAAAAGAAAATAGGTAACCTTTCTATGCACATTTGTAGAGGTAATTAAATTGATATAATTATAAGTTTCAACCCTAAAAAGAGAGTGGGTGCTTACATGGAATGCGAGGCCACCTCATCTTTCTTGTCACCACTTAAATACATTCCATATAAACAACAAGGTCTTTTCTTAGTTGAACACACCAGGAAGAAACCCCCCCCCCCCAAATTCATTCAATCCATTTACTAGTTTCAGAATATCAGAATCTATGAATCATGGAGGGATATTTTTTTACTCTTGTCACTAAGGAAGGATTGACTCAGAGTATGATAGATCCTAAGCCAAGCACCGTTCCTTTTTCCCATAATATATGTTTTGACTCTGAACCTAATGAAGTTCATGGGATTACCTATTGATATGTATTAAGCCCCTGATTAAGTCTGTCTAGATGCAAGATGATGGTAATGTTTGGGGATGTTCATAAAGTTTGATGTTGATTCCTTACAATCATAGCAGCTGCAATGTTTTACTATTTATTTATTTTTCTCTTCATGTGCTCCAGTCTCCTCTCTCTTTATCTCTTGACCTAAAACTATAATGTTACAATACCAATGCCATCCATCTTGTTGGGTAAACAAATCCCATAAAAATTTTAAAACAGTTGTGTTGGCCTAACCACATGTCACTACTATATATATTCCTTGAAATTAATAATAATGTGACTATAATTTTATTCAATTAAGAGCTCAAAACTTATCTTCTCTTTCATTCATATGTTATTGATTCAACCCATGATTTTCATGTCACGTAAGAAGGGCATATTTCTATGATATCGGATTTGAAATATACCATAAATCCAATTGCAATGAATATCGCATCCACCAAAAAATTGAGTGTTACATCACATGGGAGGGGTACGCTATCACATTTGAAACCCAAAAAGTTGACATATAATATAGATAACATCCCCCAAAATGTTTGTGGATGATTGTTGTGTTGAAAATAAGTTGTCAATTGATGCCAAAGGAGTTGAGCAATGATAAAAATCACTGAGCATGATGCAAGAGGTAGACGATCGATACAAGTTTATGAATGAAAAAAAACACTGAACATGATACAAGAGGAAGAGGATCGATGCAAGAGGAAAAATATCGACAATGATCATGAATCCACGTTCAAGAGAGCATCCAAAAATGATCCATGATAAGGAAGGAAGAAGGCAGAAGGAAAAAAAGAAAATATTAAGTAATATGGGTCTCCATAACCTAAAGTATACCCTGTGGAATGTGGAAGGTAGAAGGAGAAAAATAAAATATAAAGTAATATGGTTTTTCCACTGGGTTTTTGCAACCCGAAGTCTACCCTGCAGAATGCAAAAGGAAAAAAGGAAAATATAAAGTAATATGGGTTTCCATAACCCGGAGCCTACCCTGCAGAATGCAGAAGGAGGAAGGCGGAAGGAGAAAAAGAAAATATAAATTAAATGGGTTTTCGCAACCCAGAGTCCTCCCTACGGAATGCAGAAGGAAGAAAGGAAAATTCAGAAGAATTTCTGGTGAAGAATTATCATTGCGGAGAGGAAATTCTGGTAAAATTGTGTTGCAGAAAGGTATGATTGATAAACCTAAATAGAGTCAAATAATTGATAGAATTAAGAATTGATTCTTCATGAAGAGGCACGTTCTAAGAAGAAAAAGTCACAACAGTGAAGAGATGCACTCATACAAAACATGTTAGAGGGTATTTATAGACATAATGACGAGTGAGAAAAATTATCTAGTCGGTACAGTTTAATGCAACTGTAGAAGATAGAGACCAAAGAAGGACCAGAGACAAAAATCATAAAGCAGATCTGAAGATCATTTAAAACATCAGAGTATGGTAAGGTGGAGCTAGGGAAGGCATCAGGCCTGCAGGGGGTTGTAGCCTCCTTCCAGTAGTAGTTGGTAAATAGGGTTTAGTAGCATTATTTCAGTAGCAGCTAATAAAACCAAGGGGTCATATCCTCCTTCCATTAGTTGTTGGTAAATAGGGTTTCATACCATCCTTGTCTATAGAACCAGACAGAAACTATTTGTAAATAAAATTTTGCAGTAATACGAAGTATTGGTGGTTTACCCAATTGGGTTTCCACAATAAAACTTGTGTTCTATGTTTCTTGTTGATTATGTGTGTTAATTATTATTTTTAAAAGTGGTTTTTAATTGTTAAAACTTATCAATACTAATTCACCCCCCCAACTCTCAGTATTGTTTAATTTTTCAACATGTTATGGTTTGGAAATATTAATAGCTTTGTAATATTGTGATGTTTATTAGTTCATTTATGCTTGTATTCATGTTTATAGGAGATATACTAGATACAGATCGAGATGAAGAATTGACTCATTCTTCGATTCAAATATGTATTAGAACATCTACTGAGACGAGTATGTCCAATTAAACACCTTCGAATGTTCTCTCTCAAAGATGGTCTGATACATATGGAGATTCCAGTGTATTATATTGAGACATTGGTACATGTTTAAAATTTATGCAGATGCAAAATTTTGAGTATGTATGCATTTTTATATCTTTTAAAATTGTGTTCATTGATTTTACTAATTGTTAGCACTTTTATTCCTAAAGAGACTACATAATAGATTATCTCGTGAGAGTTGGAAAGCATATGTATCTGGTCATGACCGATTTCCCTCCTTTGGTTTTCATTTTAGAGAACAACCCATAAACCAACCACATTTTATCAATAATATGTTGTTTGTGTGTGTGTATATATATATATATATATAATTTATTTAAATAAATTATAAATTTGCATATGTGTATACATGGTTTGGAAATATTAATAACTTTGTAATATTGTGATGTGCATTAGTTCATCAATTCTTGTCTTCATGTTTATAGGAGATATACTAGATATGGATCGAGATGATGCGTTGACTCATTCTTTGAGTCAAAGATGTATTAGGACATATAATGAGACGAGAACACCTAATGCAACACATACATCTAGTGAAACACCTTCAAATATTCACTCTCAAAGATGGTCCAATACATCTAGAGATTCCAGTGTATTCTATTGAGACAATGGTACGTGTTTAAATTTTGTGCACATGAAAAATTTTGAGTATGCATGCATGTTTATATTTGTTTCAAATATTGTTCATTGATTTTACTAATTGTTAGCACTTTTCTTTATATAGAGACCACGACATAGATTGTCTCGTGAGAGTTGGAAACCATATGTATCTTGTCGTCTGTTTGATTCATCTCGTGACTAATTTTCCTATTTTGGTTGTCATTTGAGAGAACAACTGATAAACCAACCACATTTTATCAGTAATATGTTGTATATATAAAATTTCTTTAAATAAATTACAAATTTGCATGTGTATATATATGCTTGTATTTATATACCAAATTATACATGATCACGTGTTTTTGTATAGGATCATGGTTCTGCTCAGGGTTACGATGATGCATTCAGAGAAAATGAGGGTGATGATGTAAGGGATGTCTTTGAAGGCGATGATACATTTGGAGAAAACGAGGGTGATGATGAAAGGGGTGGAGATGTTGAAGATGATGCAATGGACCAAGAGTAAGGTCATGCAAATGCTCAACAAAAGGGTCAAGGTCGATGAAGGGTTACTTTCAAACATGAGGATGTTTGTAAGCCCATGAACATTTATCCATCAGATATACCGATGCTATTCCTTGTGAAAATAATATTTTTTTTCTCATCCTTGAAAATGCACATCCCACCATAAAACATTGTGGGATGATCTTTCTAATTTGGAACTCCCAACTAAGAGTCAACAAAGTTTACAAATACTTTTGGAACATTTAGGGAAGTTCATTAATTACTATAGAAGTATTGGGCCAACAATAGATTGTTTTATTCACTTGATGTGAATGCGGAAGGATTAGGTGATGGGTCATGATAAGTGGGTTGATATAGAGAAGATGGTATCAAAAGAAGATGACATTTCAATGTTTAATTTTAAAGAAGGACCAAATCGAAAGATATTAAAGGTGCAATATTTCAAGCACTCTGATATTGCACACCATATCTATGATAGATTCTTGGTATCCTATGGTATATTCCCATGGAATGATGAAGTGCAACATTATTTTGTGAGATTTTTTTATGCATAGTTTTTTTAAACATGAACCCATATTTCATAGATTCTCCATCCAAATTTTATGGGATTGGAAAAGGTAGAACGTATGAAAAAGAAGGAGCCTTTCGAGATCCATTTTTTCCTGAGGCTGCACCTCCTTTGGTTCCTCAGCCACAAAGACTTGTTATTTTACGACTACAGATGGAGGTGACTTCTCAGATTGGTCTAGAGGAGAGAATCGTTATAGGAGACAACTTACAATATTCTCTATTTGGGGTTGATGTGGGAATGAATCAACACATAGCATGTGTTAGTTCTCGTGCATGCTTTTCTTATAAAACTGATATTGAGGTAGATTCAATGAGAAGTGAAAATGCCAAGGCCTATGCAAAAAATTGTCGAGATGGCTGGTTTGAGTTACTCCCTCACGAGGGAGAAGGGAGGGGGGAGGTATGTGACAACTTTTACCTTTACCCCATAATTGTTAAATAATGTTTTGCTAGTTTATCTAGATATATATAACAATGGATATTTAAAATGAACTCATGTGAATTGCAGTTCACCCAACTATTGGAGGAACGTGATTTTATAGTCGACTCTAGTGGTAACCTAGGGACAATGAAAGAGCTACATTTGCATCAATATCTATAAATTTATCTTTTAATTTTAAAGTGTCACCTTCAATGTTGAAATGAATAAATTTATATGTTCTCATAAATGTCATGCCACATTTTTCTAAGATTGAAATTTTGGTTGTGTTCACACATTCTGATCCCCTCTCCTAGGACTATGGGTATTGGGCCCATGTCGTCATCAATTTTGGGAGACATCCCCAGTGTCTCCCAAGATATCAAGGTAAATTGCACCTTTCAAATGTTTTAGTAATGATTAAAGAACAATTGGCATTCTATTTAAATTTATTTTATGTTGTAATATACATGTTTCAAATGTTTAAGTTTAATGATTGGCATCTTATTTTAATTTATTTCATGTATGTAAGAAAAGTTTAAGTAATGAAATTAAAATTGTAGGTCGGTAAACATACTCTACAGCCTTTGACAACTTTGGATGTGGTGATCTCTTTGGGTATGGGGCTCAGTCAGGTATAATTATTCATATTTATTATTTTAAATTCCAATTGTATTTTTGTTAAAGTTTATTCACAATATAAAATTTATATATTGAAGCTTAATTAAATGGTGCATGTGTTATAGGTCAATCATGAGGAGAATATGGAGGAGGATGTTGATAATGATATCGATACAATGGATATTAATAGTTATGTTTTTATGCATGTGCTTGTTAATGAAATTGCATTATACATTTAAACTTATCATTTCAAGTTATATATCTTAAACGTGTGTGTGTGTGTGTGTGTGTGTGTATTGGATCAAGTTCAAATATAACTTAATTTTGTTTCAATCATTTAATTTGGTCATGTGATCCATAGATTTATTAATGTCTCTAGAGTTAGTTAATGTTTATACACTATGTGGCAATTGTGTTTAAATGATTTTTCTAAAAATATTAACTTTGTTCATGATGTATAGATTTAATTAATGTTTTAGATTTATGTATAACTGTGGACTTGGTTGGATATGTTAGGTAGGAATGTTTTTTATCATCTACGTAGAGTATTGAATTAGATACGCTTTATACAAATTTTGTAATAGAAGATTGGTTCTAAGATTAGTTTTCTTATAAGATAAACTCTAGGTGTGTGACTATATAAATCATTTTAGGACACTATTATTTCTAGAATAATTAGTTTGACTTATCATGTGTCAAAAATACTCTCTTTTGGTTGTCATTTTTAAACTAATTCAATATTTTTTCAATCTTTGTTTATTGCTTTACATAAGAAGATTATTATGAAAAGAGGAAACATGTTTTGTGTTAATATTCTCTTGAATATTGGTTTAGAATGTTGAGAATTTGAGAATAATGGTTTAGAATGTTGATAATTTCAACATAAAGACATTAATGTTTTGTGTTAAGGTTCTCTTGAATAGTGGTTTATATAGTTATAAAATGTAATGTATCATCTTTACCCTTTTAATAAAAATTGACAACAAACTATTTGTTATGAATATTTCTTATGAATGCGCTGAAAATTATTTAATTTTTTTTAGTTAAATGGGATAGAGGTTTTTCTATAACTATATGGTGGAAAGTTCTATATAATAGTATTAAACAATTTCTTGTTAAATGTTCTTGGAATAAACATGTTTTCCTTTATTACATGAACCTTCCTAATCATTCCACAAATGAAACAATATTTCTTTTCAAGTTCATGGCCATCATAGAGGGAAAGATACATAAGAGGCTTAAGTTATGTTATTATATCTCAAAGTTCAATTTTATTGATTTATCATTTATAGCATGATTATATTTGGTTAATAATCTTAGTGTGTATAATGCAATTGTATGGAGTTCTTCAATTTGAATCTTGACTTTTTGGTAGGACAATTTGTTTAAATTCTTTTAATAAAACAATATTGTATATAATGATAAAAATAATGAAAATCCATGTAAGACGCAATAAGAAAAATGTAAGTATTTTAAAACTCTTTTAATCTAATTTGTTATTTTATACATTTTTATTGAACAAAAGTAACAATTATGGATATTTACTTAATACATATAATAATGCTAAAATGTTATGGCCACTCAATACAATTCATCAATCAATTTGATGTACATAATCTCAACAATCTAAGAACAATATATCATATCAGTTTCATCAATTTGATGTACATAAGATCAACAATCCAAGAACAATAACATATAAGATTCGTCAATTTGATGTACATTAGCTCAACAATATAAGAATAATATCATATATATTTCAAAGTGAAACAAATATTATAATTCTACAATTTAGTAATGCATACTCAAGTGCATAACATTATAATTTTGAACAAAATTTTGAAGCAATGTGCATAAAAAATCATCAAACCAATATAGTGAACTTATCAATAATCACTCTATTTGAGTGTCACGATTATAAAACCAATCAATATGTCCAATTTAAAAAGTACATCATTTTCAACATGTTTCAAATTAGAAATAAGATCATAAAGGAATGTCATCTTCAATTATTCTTTCATGATCAACTTTTGACATTTTCCATCTTCTAGCTTTAAATATATTTTTTTTATTTAACTTCTATCAAATTTATGCGAGTTGTGCATACCAAATGACTATATCGACAACATATGACATCAGGTTGATAGTCTTTAAAGTGAATTTCACTTTCAGTTTGATGTGTTTCTTGAAAAAAATAACATTTCAATAGAATTAACCCGCTTTCATATATAAAACCTTTGTCATCATAGTCCTCCAATAATCTCATATTTCTCTCTATGCACCGCATCAAATAATATCTAACATTTTCATTGTTGTCTATGAGTTCTTACAACAAATACATCTCCTACACATAAATAAGAACATTGAATTTGTCAAATTCATCTTCATTATAAAAAAA